>OU342742.1:446913692-447248470 GCA_910589775.1 Avena eriantha
TGTTATTGTCACAAACCACATATGGATCAACCAATGTCATTGCATGTCTGTTCTTTCCATGAACCACATATGGATCCACCAATATCATTACATGTGTGTTCTTTCCACAAACCACATATGGATCCACTAATGTCATTACATGTGTGTTCTTTCCACAAACCACATATGGATCCACTAGAGTCATTGCATGTGTGTTGTTTTCACTAACCACACATGGATCCACCAATGTCGTTGCATGTGTGTTCTTTCCACAAACCACATATGGATCGACCACTAGAGTCATTGAATGTGTGTTCTTTCCACAAACCACACATTGATCAACCAATGTAATTGCATGTCTGTTCTTTCTACAAACCAAATATGGATCCACTAGAGTCATTGCATGTGTGTTCTTTTCACAAACCACATATGAATCAACCAATGGCATTACATGTGTGTTCCTGTCATGAACCACATATGGATCCACTAGTGTCATTGCGTGTGTGTTCTTTCCACTAACCACACATGGATCCACTAGAATAATTCCATGTGTGTTATTTTCACAAACCACATATGGTCCCACCATAGTCATTGCATGTGTGTTCTTTTCCACAAACCACATTTGTATCCACCAATGTCATTGCATGTGTGTTATTTTCACAAACCACACATGAATCAACAACTAGAGTCATTGCATATGTGTTCTTTCCAAGAACCACACAGGGATCAACCAATGTCATTGCATGTGTGTTCTTTCTACAAACCACATATGGATCCACTAGAGTCATTGCATGTGTTATTTTCACAAACCACACGTGTACCCACTAGAGTCATTGCATGTGTGTTATTGTCACAAACCACATATGGATCAACCAATGGCATTGCATGTGTGTTCCTGTCATGAACCACATATGGATCCACCAGTGTCATTGCGTGTGTGTTCTTTCACTAACCACACATGGATCCACTAGAGTAATTCCATGTGTGTTATTTTCACAAACCACATATGGACCCACCAGAGTCATTGCATGTGTGTTCTTTACCACAAACCACATATGTATCCACCAATGTCATTGCAAGTGTGTTATTGTCACAAACCACATATGGATCATCCAATGTCATTGCATGTGTGTTCTTTCCACAAACCACATATGTATCTACTAGAGTCATTGCATGTGTGTTCTTTTAACAAACCACATATGGATCCACCAATGTCATTGCATGTGTGTTCTTTCCATGAACCACATATGGATCCACCAATATCATAGCATGTGTGTTCTTTCCACTAAACGCAAATGGATCCACTAGAGTCATTGCATGTGTGTTCTTTTCACAAACCAAGTATAGATCCACTAGTGGCATGTGTGTTCTTTTCCACAAACCACATATGGATTAACCAATAGCATTGCAGGTGTGTTCTTTTAACAACCCACATATGGATCAACAAGTGTCATTGCATGTGTGTTCCTGTCATGAACCACATATGAATCCACCAGTGTTCATTGCATGCGTGTTCTTTCTACAAACCACATATGGATCCACTAGAGTCATTGCATGTGTGTTCTTTTCACAAACCACATATGGATCCACCAATGTCATTGCATGTGTGTTTTTTCCATGAACCACATATGGATCCACCAATGTCATAGGATGTGTGTTCTTTTCCACAAACCAGATATGTATCCACTAGAGTCATTGCATGTGTGTTCCTGTCATGAACCACATATGGATCCACGAGTGTTCATTGCATATGTGTTCTTTCCACAAACCACATATGGATCCAGTAGAGTCATTGCATGTATGTTCTTTTCACAACCCACATATGGATCCACCAATGTCATTGCAAGTGTGTTCTTTCCATGAACCACACATGGATCCCCTAATGTCATTGCATGTGTGTTCTTTCCACTAACCACACATGGATCCACTAGAGTCATTGCATGTGTGTTCTTTCCACAAACCACATATGGATCCACTAGAGTCATTGCATGTGTGTTCTTTTACACAAACCACATATGTATCCACTAGAGTCATTGCATGTGTGTTCCTGTCATGAACCACATATGGATCCACTAGTGTTCATTGCATGTGTGTTCTTTCCACAAACCACATATGGATCCACTAGAGTAATTGCATGTGTGTTATTGTCACAAACCACATATGGATCAACCAATGTCATTGCATGTCTGTTCTTTCCATGAACCACATATGGATCCACCAATGTCATTACATGTGTGTTCTTTCCACAAACCACATATGGATCCACCAATGTCATTACATGTGTGTTCTTTCCACAAACCACATATGGATCCACCAATGTCATTACATGTGTGTTCTTTCCACAAACCACATATGGATCCACCAGTGTTCATTACATGTGTGTTCTTTCCACAAACCACATATGGATCCACTAGAGTCATTGCATGTCTGTTGTTTTCACTAACCACACATGGATCCACCAATGTCGTTGCATGTGTGTTCTTTCCACAAACCACATATGGATCAACCACTAGAGTCATTGAATGTGTGTTCTTTCCACAAACCACACATTGATCAACCAATGTAATTGCATGTCTGTTCCTTCTACAAACCAAATATGGATCCACTAGAGTCATTGCATGTGTGTTCTTTTCACAAACCACACATGGACCCACTAGAGTCATTGCATGTGTGTTATTGTCACAAACCACATATGAATAAACCAATGGCATTACATGTGTGTTCCTGTCATGAACCACATATGGATCCACTAGTGTCATTGCGTGTGTGTTCTTTCCACTAACCACACATGGATCCACTAGAGTAATTCCATGTGTGTTATTTTCACAAACCACATATGGACCCACCATAGTCATTGCATGTGTGTTCTTTTCCACAAACCACATTTGTATCCACCAATGTCATTGCATGTGTGTTATTTTCACAAACCACACATGAATCAACCACTAGAGTCATTGCATATGTGTTCTTTCCAAGAACCACACAGGGATCAACCAATGTCATTGCATGTGTGTTCTTTCTACAAACCACATATGGGTCCACTAGAGTCATTGCATGTGTTCTTTTCACAAACCACACATGTACCCACTAGAGTCATTGCATGTGTGTTATTGTCACAAACCACATATGGATCAACCAATGGCATTGCATGTGTGTTCCTGTCATGAACCACATATGGATCCACCAGTGTCATTGCGTGTGTGTTCTTTCACTAACCACACATGGATCCACTAGAGTAATTCCATGTGTGTTATTTTCACAAACCACATATGGACCCACCAGAGTCATTGCATGTGTGTTCTTTACCACAAACCACATATGTATCCACCAATGTCATTGCAAGTGTGTTCTTTCCACAAACCACATATGGATCAACGAGTGTCATTGCATGTTTGTTCTTTTCACAAACCACACATTGATCCACCAAAGTCATTGCATGTGTTTTCTTTCCAAAAACCACATATGGATCCACCAGAGTGATTGTATGTGTGTTCTTTTGACAAACCACATATGGATTAACAAATGTCATTGCATGTATGTTCCTTTCACAAACCACATATGGATACACCAGAGTCATTGCATGTGTGTTCTTTCCACAAACCACATATGGATCCACCAATGTCATTCCATGTGTGTTCTTTCCACAAACCACACATGGATCAACCAATGTCATTGCATGTGTGTTCTTTCCACAAACCACATATGGATCCACTAATGTCATTGCATGTGTGTTATTTTCCACAAACCACATATGTATCCACTAGAGTCATTGCATGTGTGTTCCTGTCATGAACCACATATGGATCCACCAGTCTTCATTGCATATGTGTTCTTTCCACAAACCACATATGGAACCACCAGAGTCATTGCATGTGTGTTCTTTTCCACAAACCACATATGTATCCACCAATGTCATTAAAAGTGTGTTATTGTCACAAACCACATATGGATCATCCAATGTCATTCCATGTGTGTTCTTTCCAGAAACCACATATGGATCCACCAATGTCATTACATGTGTGTTCTTTTCCACAAACCATACATGCATCCACCAATGTCATTGCATGTGTGTTCTTTCCATGAACCACATATGGACCCACCAATGTCATTGCATTTGTGTTCTTTCCACAAACCACATATGGATCCACCAATGTTCATTACATGTGTGTTCTTTCCACAAACCACATGTGGATCCACTAGAGTCATTGCATGTGTGTTCTTTTCACTAACCACATATGGATCCACCAATGTCATTGCATGTGTGTTATTTCAACAAACCACATATGGATCCACTAATGTCATTGCATGTGTGTTCTTTTCCATAAACCACATATGTATCCACTAGAGTCATTGCATGTGTGTTCCTGTCATGAACCACATATGGATCCACCAGTGTTCATTTCATGTGTGTTCTTTCCACAAACCACATATGGATACACCAGAGTCATTGCATGTGTGTTCTTTCCACAAACCACATATGGATCCACCAATGTCATTGCATGTGTGTTCTTTCCACAAACCATAAATGCATCCACCAATGTCATTGCAAGTGTGTTCTTGCCACAAACCACATATGGATCCACCAATGTCATTGCATGTGTGTTCTTCTCCACAAACCATACATGTATCCACCAATGTCATTGCATTTGTGTTCTTTCCACAAACCACATATGGATCCACCAATGAAATTGCATGTGTGTTGTTTTCCACAAACCGCACATGATCCACCAATGTCATTGTATGTGTTTTCTTTCCACAAACCACATATGGATCCACCAATGTCATTGCATGTGTGTTCTTTTCCACAAACCACATATGTGTCCACTAGAGACATTGCATGTGTGTTGCTATCCTGAACCACATATGGATCCACCAGTGTGCATTGCATGTGTGTTCTTTCCACAAACCACACATGGATTAACCAATGGCATTGCATGTGTGTTATTTTCACAAACCACATATGGATCAACCAATGTCATTGCATGTGTGTTCTTTTCACAAACCACACATTGATCCACCAAAGTCATTGCGTGTGTGTTCTTTCCACAAACCACATATGGATCCACCAGAGTAATTGCATGTGTGTTCTTTTCACAAACCACATAAGGATCAACAAATGTCATTGCATGTGTGTTCTTTCCACAAACCACATATGGATACACCAGAGTCATTGTATGTGTGTTCTTTCCACAAACCACATATGGATCCACCAATGTCATTGCATGTGTGTTCTTTTACAGAAACCATACATGGATCCACCAATGTCATTGCATGTGTGTTCTTTCCAAAAACCACATATCGATCCACCAATGTCATTGCATGTGTGTTCTTTTCCACAAACCACACATGGATCCACCAATGTCATTGCATGTGTGTTCTTTCCACAAACCACATATGGATACACCAATGTCATTGCATGTGTGTTCTTTTCCACAAACCACATATGTATCCACTAGAGTCATTGCATGTGTGTTCCTGTCATGAACCACATATGGATCCACCAGTGTTCACTGCATGTGTGTTCTTTCCACAAACCACACATGGATTAACCAATGGCATTGCATGTGTGTTATTGTCACAAACCACATATGGATCAACCAATTCCATTGCATGTGTGTTCCTGTCATGAACCACATATGGATCAACCAGTGTTCATTGCATGTGTGTTCTTTCCACAAACCACATATGGATCCACTAGACTCATTGCATGTCTGTTATTTTCACAAACCACATATGGATCCACCAATGTCATTGCATGTGTGTTCTTTCCATGAACCACATATGGACCCACCAATGTCATTGCATGTGTGTTCTTTCCAGATACCACATATGGATCCACCAATGTTCATTACATGTGTGTTATTTCCACAAACCACATATGGATCCACTAGAGTCATTGTATGTTTGTTCTTTACACTAACCACATATGGATCCACCAATGTCATTGGATGTGTGTCTTTCAACAAACCACATATGGATCCACCAATGTCATTGCATGTCTGTTCTTTTCCATAAACAACATATGTATCCACTAGAGTCATTGCATGTGTGTTCCTGTTATTAACCACATATGGATCCACCAGTGTTCATTGCATGTGTGTTCTTTCCACAAACCACACATAGATTAAGCAATGGCATTGCATGTGTGTTAATGTCACAAACCACATATGGATCAACCAATGTCATTGCATGTGTGTTCCTGTCATGAACCACATGTGGATCCACTAGTGTTCATGGCATGTGTGTTCTTTCCACAAACCACATATGGATCCACTACAGACATTGCATCCGTGTTCTTTTCATAAACCACATATGGATCCACCAATGTCATTGCATGTCTGTTCTTTCCATGAACCACATATGGATCCACCAATGTCATAGCATGTGTGTTCTTTCCACTAAACACAAATGGATCCACTAGAGTCATCGCATGTGTGTTCTTTTCACAAACCAATTATAGATCCACAAGTCATGTGTGTTATTTTCCACAAACCACATATGGATCAACCAATGTCATTGCATGTGTGTTCTTTTCACAAACCACACATTGATCCACCAAAGTCATTGCATGTGTGTTCTTTCCACAAACCACATATGGATCCACCAGAGTAATTGCATGTGTGTTCTTTTCACAAACCACATAAGGATCAACAAATGTCATTGCATGTGTGTTCTTTCCACAAACCACATATGGATACACCAGAGTCATTGTATGTGTGTTCTTTCCACAAACCACATATGGATCCACCAATGTCATTGCATGTGTGTTCTTTTACAGAAACCATACATGGATCCACCAATGTCATTGCATGTGTGTTCTTTCCAAAAACCACATATCGATCCACCAATGTCATTGCATGTGTGTTCTTTTCCACAAACCACACATGGATCCACCAATGTCATTGCATGTGTGTTCTTTCCACAAACCACATATGGATACACCAATGTCATTGCATGTGTGTTCTTTTCCACAAACCACATATGTATCCACTAGAGTCATTGCATGTGTGTTCCTGTCATGAACCACATATGGATCCACCAGTGTTCACTGCATGTGTGTTCTTTCCACAAACCACACATGGATTAACCAATGGCATTGCATGTGTGTTATTGTCACAAACCACATATGGATCAACCAATTCCATTGCATGTGTGTTCCTGTCATGAACCACATGTGGATCAACCAGTGTTCATTGCATGTGTGTTCTTTCCACAAACCACATATGGATCCACTAGACTCATTGCATGTGTGTTATTTTCACAAACCACATATGGATCCACCAATGTCATTGCATGTGTGTTCTTTCCATGAACCACATATGGACCCACCAATGTCATTGCATGTGTGTTCTTTCCAGATACCACATATGGATCCACCAATGTTCATTACATGTGTGTTATTTCCACAAACCACATATGGATCCACTAGAGTCATTGTATGTTTGTTCTTTACACTAACCACATATGGATCCACCAATGTCATTGGATGTGTGTCTTTCAACAAACCACATATGGATCCACCAATGTCATTGCATGTCTGTTCTTTTCCATAAACAACATATGTATCCACTAGAGTCATTGCATGTGTGTTCCTGTTATTAACCACATATGGATCCACCAGTGTTCATTGCATGTGTGTTCTTTCCACAAACCACACATAGATTAAGCAATGGCATTGCATGTGTGTTAATGTCACAAACCACATATGGATCAACCAATGTCATTGCATGTGTGTTCCTGTCATGAACCACATATGGATCCACTAGTGTTCATGGCATGTGTGTTCTTTCCACAAACCACATATGGATCCACTACAGACATTGCATGCGTGTTCTTTTCATAAACCACATATGGATCCACCAATGTCATTGCATGTCTGTTCTTTCCATGAACCACATATGGATCCACCAATGTCATAGCATGTGTGTTCTTTCCACTAAACACAAATGGATCCACTAGAGTCATCGCATGTGTGTTCTTTTCACAAACCAATTATAGATCCACAAGTCATGTGTGTTATTTTCCACAAACCACATATGGATCAACCAATGTCATTGCATGTGTGTTCTTTTCACAAACCACACATTGATCCACCAAAGTCATTGCATGTGTGTTCTTTCCACAAACCACATATGGATCCACCAGAGTAATTGCATGTGTGTTCTTTT
Source organism: Avena eriantha (assembly GCA_910589775.1). Classification (NCBI taxonomy): domain Eukaryota; kingdom Viridiplantae; phylum Streptophyta; class Magnoliopsida; order Poales; family Poaceae; genus Avena; species Avena eriantha. The sequence goes on from OU342742.1 coordinate 446,921,840, forward strand.
CACAAACCACATAAGGATCAACAAATGTCATTGCATGTGTGTTCTTTCCACAAACCACATATGGATACACCAGAGTCATTGTATGTGTGTTCTTTCCACAAACCACATATGGATCCACCAATGTCATTGCATGTGTGTTCCTTTACAGAAACCATACATGGATCCACCAATGTCATTGCATGTGTGTTCTTTCCAAAAACCACATATCGATCCACCAATGTCATTGCATGTGTGTTCTTTTCCACAAACCACACATGGATCCACCAATGTCATTGCATGTGTGTTCTTTCCACAAACCACATATGGATACACCAATGTCATTGCATGTGTGTTCTTTTCCACAAACCACATATGTATCCACTAGAGTCATTGCATGTGTGTTCCTGTCATGAACCACATATGGATCCTCCAGTGTTCACTGCATGTGTGTTCTTTCCACAAACCACACATGGATTAACCAATGGCATTGCATGTGTGTTATTGTCACAAACCACATATGGATCAACCAATTCCATTGCATGTGTGTTCCTGTCATGAACCACATATGGATCAACCAGTGTTCATTGCATGTGTGTTCTTTCCACAAACCACATATGGATCCACTAGACTCATTGCATGTGTGTTATTTTCACAAACCACATATGGATCCACCAATGTCATTGCATGTGTGTTCTTTCCATGAACCACATATGGACCCACCAATGTCATTGCATGTGTGTTCTTTCCAGATACCACATATGGATCCACCAATGTTCATTACATGTGTGTTATTTCCACAAACCACATATGGATCCACTAGAGTCATTGTATGTTTGTTCTTTACACTAACCACATATGGATCCACCAATGTCATTGGATGTGTGTCTTTCAACAAACCACATATGGATCCACCAATGTCATTGCATGTCTGTTCTTTTCCATAAACAACATATGTATCCACTAGAGTCATTGCATGTGTGTTCCTGTTATTAACCACATATGGATCCACCAGTGTTCATTGCATGTGTGTTCTTTCCACAAACCACACATAGATTAAGCAATGGCATTGCATGTGTGTTAATGTCACAAACCACATATGGATCAACCAATGTCATTGCATGTGTGTTCCTGTCATGAACCACATATGGATCCACTAGTGTTCATGGCATGTGTGTTCTTTCCACAAACCACATATGGATCCACTACAGACATTGCATGCGTGTTCTTTTCATAAACCACATATGGATCCACCAATGTCATTGCATGTCTGTTCTTTCCATGAACCACATATGGATCCACCAATGTCATAGCATGTGTGTTCTTTCCACTAAACACAAATGGATCCACTAGAGTCATCGCATGTGTGTTCTTTTCACAAACCAATTATAGATCCACAAGTCATGTGTGTTATTTTCCACAAACCACATATGGATCAACCAATGTCATTGCATGTGTGTTCTTTTCACAAACCACATATGGATCAACCAGGGTCATTGCATGTGTGTTCCTGTCATGAACCACATTTCAATCCATGAGTGTTCATTGCATGTGTGTTCTTTCTACAAACCACATATGGATCCACTAGAATCATTGCATGTGTGTTCTTTTCACACACCACATATGGATCCACCAATATCATTGCATGTGTGTTCTTTCCATGAACCACATATCGATCCACTAATGTCATAGCATGTGTGTTCTTTTCCACAAACCACATATGTATCCACTAGAGTCATTGCATGGGTGTTCCTTTCATGAACCACATATGGATCCACCAGTGTTCATTGCATATGTGTTCTTTCCTCAAACCACATATGGATCCACTAGAGTCATTGCATGTGTGTTCTTTTCACAACCCACATATGGATCCACCAATGTCATTGCAAGTGTGTTCTTTCCATGAACCACACATGGATCCACCAATGTCATTGCATGTGTGTTCTTTCCACTAACCACACCTAGATCCACTAGAGTAATTCCATGTGTGTTATTTTCACAAACCACATATGGACCCACCAGACTCATTGCATGTGTGTTCTTTTCCACAAACCACATATGTATCCACCAATGTCATTGCAAGTGTGTTATTGTTACAAACCACATATGGATCATCCAATGTCATTGCAAGTGTGTTCTTTCCACAAACCACATATGGATCAACCAATGTCATTGCATGTGTGTTCTTTCCACAAACCACATATGGATCCACCAGAGTAATTGCATGTGTGTTCTTTTCACAAACCACATAGGGATCAACAAATGTCATTGCACGTGTGTTCTTTCCACAAACCACATATGGATCCACCAATGTCATTGCATGTGTGTTCTTTCCACAGACCACACATGTATCAACCAATGTCATCGCATGTGTGTTCTTTCCACAAACCACATATGGATCCACCAATGTCATTGCATGTGTGTTCTTTTCCACAAACCACATATGTATCCAGTAGAGTCATTGCATGTGTGTTACTGTCATGAACCACATATGGATCCACCAGTGTTCATTGCATATGTGTTCTTTCCACAAACCACATATGGATCCACTAGAGTCATTGCATGTGTGTTCTTTTTGACAAACCACATATGGTTCCACCAATGTCAATGCATGCGTGTTCTTTCCATGAACCACATATGGATCCACCAATGCCATTGCATGTGTGTTCTTTCCACTAACCACACATGGATCCACTATAGGCATTGCATGTGTGTTCTTTTAAAAACCCACATATGTATCAACCAGTGTCATTGCATGTGTGTTCTTGTCATGAACCACATATGGCTCCACCAGTGATCTTTGCATGTGTGTTCTTTTCCACAAACCACATATGTACCCACTAGAGTCATTGCATGTGTGTTCTTTTCACAAACCACACATGGATCAACCAATGTCATTGCATTTGTGTTCTTTCCACAAACCACATATGGATCCACCAATGTCATTGCATGTGTGTACTTTTCCACAAACCACACATGGATCAACCAATGTCATTGCATGTGTGTTCTTTCCACAAACCACATATGGATCCACCAGAGTAATTGCATGTGTGGTCTTGTCGCAAACCACATATGGATCAACAAATGTCATTGCATGTGTGTTCTTTTCACAAACCACATATGTATCCACTAGAGTCATTGCATGTGTGTTGTTTCCACAAACCACATATGGATCCACAGATGTCATTACATGTGTGTTCTTTCCACAAACCACACATAGATCAACCAATGTCATTGCATGTGTGTTCTTTCTACAAACCACATATGGATCCACTAGAGTCATTGCATGTGTGTTCTTTTCACAAACCACACATTGACCCGCTAGAGTCATTGCGAGATCCGTCCTAGATGGTGTTTCTCTTATCGAATGCTTCTCCTGAATGGGTTAGTCGAGAAGATTCCAGACGGCGGGGGGTTTTGAAACTAAGTTTTTGTTCGGACGTCCATTCTAACTAGGGTCTCCTATGGTCAGGATGGCTCTGATACCAACTTGTCAACACCTGGATTTTTAATCCCAGATGCCCGTTATGCCATACCTCACAATCCCGTGATTACCATTTTTGCGAGACATAACGGATTGGATATCACAGTACATCATCCATTACAAACCATACATAAGGTCTTACACAAATAAGGATCTTATGATCCAGTCTTAATACAACAAGCAGCGGAAATAAAAGATAAGCGTAGCGGTGGGGTCCATCTTCAGGGGCACAGTCAATGCTGATGAAGGCAGATAGTCCTAGTTATCATAGCCGTCCTGCTGGCCATCATCTTGATAGTCTCGTTCATAGTCTAGCCATGAGAATAGCCAGGGACAAAAGCCATGAGTACTCTTTAGGTACTCGCAAACTACCACTAACAAGTAGTATAGTTCTAAGTTAAAGTGCTAAGTCTAGGTTTAACTATAAAGTTAAGTTTGAAACCTAAGCTGAGTTCTGAAGCAAAGAAAGATAAAATAAAGTTCTAGAATCACTTAAGTTGGAAAGCTATTGTCATAAACACAACCCTGTTGTGGTCAAGTCAAGGTTCATCATTCATTTCATAAGTCATTTTGGAAAACATCTGACAACGAAACAGTATGGCCATTCCAACTGTCCATAACCGCGGACGCGGCTATTCGAATAGTTTGACACTCTGCAGAGGTGGTACACTTTCACCACAAGATTCGATACATCTGTCAGGGATAACCCTGAATCATCATACTAAGTATGCAGATAATCAAACATAACCTTCCCTTTACACACCCTAGTATAAGGACCTCTCCTATGAGCATGGCATCCCAACCATGACCATCTATCATCTTGGGCACTGCATAGGTGGACAACATTGAGAGGTAGCCTCAGCTCAAACCTCTCCCGGGAGGGAACTAATACTAATGCATATAAACTTCTGGCTAAGCCTTACCCAATTCAGGTATTGTGGTTGTACGGTAAATTTGGAATGGTATCGCATCTGAATCCAACCATCAGTTTTATAAAAGGGTTAAGGCTCCTGCTTCAACATTTTCATCATCATAAACCATTTGTGTTTTTCAACACCTGTCAAAACATCTCAATAGAATGACTCATCATTCTAAGGTTTTCATAATTCATTTTCACCAAGTGTTCCCATCTAAAGTGACTCAAGTTTTAATCTAGCTTTAATCAACTAAGTTAAGAGTGTTCACTAAGGTGGAAAAGATGGGTTCAATCTCATGCCATAGAATTACATCTAAAGGTTTCTACAATGGTCAAGTTTTATACTCTTTATGCTACCTTTAAAAACAAGTAAAGGACTTTGTGTAAAGTAAAGGGAGTAAAGCTTGAAGGTATGAATTGGGGGTAAATACTAGTCAAGTAGTGTAATCAAAGCATGCCGAAAGCATCTTTGCTAAACCATCTAGTCTAATCCTAGCTTGCTAAGTATTATACTTGCAAGTGTTAGCTTGCATTGTTAATGGTGGCTTGCCTTGTGTAGTGTAGTGGTTGAAGTTTTCTTCTTCTTCTTCTTCTTCTTCTTCTTCTTCTTCTTGGTATAACTCCTCCTCCTCGAAAGGTTGGTCGGTACTATCGTGTATAAATACATACGGAGTACACAATAACCAAACAATACTTAACTAGTCTAATTAGCATTTTAAAACACACATTTGATGATCTATTATCATCACAAGCATCACAAGTTTTATTTACTAGTTTCATCCTTTTTATTTTAGGAAAGTAATTTCTACTCATTGAAAACTTAACTAAGATTTAATATTCACCACTTCAAATATGGGATCATGTGGACACATGTCATCACCACATATTCTAACACGTGGGAATGTGATTTAAGGGTTGGATCATAATTACTTTGGTTTAAGTTCATTATTCAATGATTTAAAGTGACTATAAATGCCTATATAGCATTATTTTGGCACTAGTCCAAAGTCACAGCAGGTAAACCTTAATATTATTACATATTCAGATAGGTATAATGAAATGTGAATTTTTAGAGTTAGAATCAACTCAAAATTTATCTTAGTTGATTTTATAAAAATGTTACAAGATGCAAATGTATCTATTTTATTATTTTTACTAGGAGATATCTATAACTCTAATTGAATTAAATCCAACGGGCTTGGATAGATCATTTCAATACCTTTCAGGAAAAATTGGTTTCATGCAATTTGGATTTGTCAAACTCCCAGACTTGATTTTTAAACTAGTGGACAGAAACTAGATTAACTCTAAATAGAAAAAAACTAAATTTGAAACTTTGACAAGCGCGGGAACTAACTGGGCCGGCCCAGGTACGCACAGTGAGTGCAGCGGGCTGCCTGACAGGCGGGCTCCACTAGTCAGCGGCACCACCTAACCGAAACGGTATCTAGCATCCTGGGCCACACGATCAAAAGACTATCCAACGATGGTGACTCATCGTCGACGACGGATCACTCCGGCGAGAACGTGACCTAGACTCGGCGGTGGGGGTCGATTGGGACCATACCAGGGCCCAAGCAAGGTCAGCGAGGCGGGAAAACAGGCTGGTAGACAACAGCGAGGCGAGGCGTGGTTGTGGCAGATCTTGGGGTGCTCTAAATCACAAACGCCCTTCTCCTCCGGATGCAGCGGCTTCGGCTTCAATTCCGGCGAGACAGAGCTCGAGCGGCTTCGGCGAGCGGTGGGTAATATTCACTGGGAGGTGAGGAGTGTGGGAGTGTGGAGAAATGGTGCTGGGGTGGCCGCTTTATATAGGGTCGACGAGGGGGCAGAGCGGGCGACGGTGAGGTCATCAGTGACGGTTCGGGGCTCTCTCGGCATGGGCGAGCGCGGCGTTGGATACTCTGTTCCCCGGCGGTCCTCTGAGGCATAAAGGCGTGGCAAGGCGGAGTCTCTACTGGTCGGGAGCGTGCGGTGAACTGCACGCCGACGGCGGTGTTCGACGCTGTTCCTCCTGTCTGTTGGTCACGAGGCGGCGAAGGACGATGTCTGGGCGGTTGCTGGGCCTGCTGCGGCTGCTGCCACGCAATGCTAGCGCTAGGCGTGGTCGATGCAGCTCTGGCGGGCGTGGCGCTCGAGGGTGATCGGCATGGCGGATAGTGGCATGGGCGCGATCAATTGAGGCTTGTCCTCCGCTTGTTTTTGGTCGGGGGCTGGTCGAGGCGAAGCGGTGTGATGGCACTTGTCTCCCACCAAGCGAAGGAGAGCGCGGGACGGGCTGGGGCGATCGGTCTGTGGTTGACGTGGGGCATGGCGTCGGGCGGCTAGCTACTACAACAGACAGGGGAGAGGGAGAGAGGGTTAGGGCCGGGGTTCTAGCTGGGGGAACCAGGGGACCAAGTTAGGCCCAAATGGTGACCACAACTACTGCTCACTGTAGTGTTTTAGGATTTGCAAGGTTTGTGTCTGCCACCTGCTCGATAAAATTGCTGCAAGAAGCAAAAATTTGAATTTTGGGTGCAAATTTTTTGAGTAATCTCCACTAGTACTAGGTAGTCTCTGGTTGCAAGGGTTTTGAATTTGGAGTTCATTTGGATGGTTTTTGAAATAGGGGTGATCTATGTATATGCATTGAATTCAATTTTGAACTGTCATTTAAATTAAGTATTTGAATGTTTTTAGCAGATCACAAGGTGGGCCTTGGTACCTCATTATGTGTACTAGCAAGGGGTTCAAAGATCCATAATTATTTCTATTGGGAAATGAGTGCTAGGAACACTCAAAGTAGTGTAGTGGATTAAAATGACCAACATGACCATTCCTCATTTTTAATTGTTTTTGATTTGATCTTCTTTGGGATTTGCTTGGGAATGATTTAGATGATGTTTAATTTACCATAGAAACATTTTACAACCAAAGGATCAAGCAATGGTGACCATTCACAAAGATTTCAAAATAAGGCCTTTCTTATATGCATGCTTAAATACTTTAAATAGAAAAAGTTTTTGTGAACCCTTGATGATTTGGATCTTAATAACCTTGGATTTAAGTTTTGTGATGTTACAAACCTCCCCCCCCTTAAACAAAATCTTGTCCCGAGATTTACAAAGAAAACTAGGAACTAAAGAGATCTGGGAACTCTGTCCTAATGTAATCTTCGCGCTCCCAAGTGGCTTCCTCCTCTGTATGATTGCTCCACTGAATCTTGAGAAACTTGATACTCCTGGTCATGGTGGTTCTATAGGATTCTTCTAAGATACAGATGGGCACTTCCCGATAGGTTAGGTCATTGTTGATCTCTACAGCTCTGTGATCGATGTTTTTGAAAACTCCAGTCTTCTCGGGCACTTCCAAGCATTTGTGAAGTAACGAGATATGGAACACATTGTGGATGGCTGACATCTCTTCAGGTAGTTCCAGTTGATATGATACTTCTCCTCGATGGTTCAGAATCTTGAATGGCCCGATATATCTGGGGGCTAACTTTCCATTCAGACTAAAGCGTTGGGTTCCCTTCAATGGTGAAACCTTGAGATATACAAAATCTCCTTGAAAGTCAGGTCTCTCCTTCTCTTGTCAGCATAACTCTTCTGTCTGGATTGGGAGGTCTTGAGGTACTCACGGACTTTGTGAACCTTTTCTTCCGCTTCTCGGAGAATGTCGGGTTCAAAGAGCTGACTCTCTCCTACTTGTGACCAATTCAAAGGGGTACGACACTTTCTTCTGTATAGGAATTCAAATGGTGCCATTTGCAAACTAGCTTGATAACTGTTGTTATATGAGAATTCTGTGAAAGGCAGGAAGTCTTCCCATTTGGATCCGTATTCCAACACACAAGCTCTAAGGATATCCTCTAAGATCTGGTTGACTCTCTCAGTCTGTCCATCAGTTTGCAGGTGATAAGCGGTGCTGAAGTTCAACTTGGTTCCCAATCCTTCCTGGACTTTCTGCCAAAATCTTGAGGTAAACTGGGTTCCTCGATCTGATACTATGGTCTTGGGGGTTCCATGTAGACTAACAATCCTAGCAATATACAGCTCTGCTAGCTTTGCACTCTGGTAGGTAGTCTTGACAGGTAAAAGTGGGCTACCTTGGACAATCTATCAACTATGACCCAGATTAAGTCATTTACCCTAATGGAAGTAGGTAAACCGGTGATAAAGTCCATTCCTACGGAATCCCATTTCCATTCCGGAATCTACAATGGTTGTAACAGTCCTGCAGGTCTCTGATGCTCTGCTTTGACTCTTTGACAGATATCACACTTGGCGATGTAGCTTCCGATTTCTCTCTTCATCTTGTGCCACCAAAATTGCTCTTTCAAATCCTGATACATCTTTGTTCCCCTAGGGTGGATAGAATAAAGAGTATCATGAGCTTCCTTCATGATAACTTGCTTCAGCTCCGAATCTGCTGGCACACAGATACGTCCCTTGTACCACAGTACTCCTTATTCGTCTTTAGTGAATCCAGGTACCTTTCCTGTACCAATACAACGTTTGATTCTGTCGATACTCTCATTCCCCTTCAGGGCTTCCTTGATTTGGCTAATCAAAGTAGGTTGAAGTTCAATTCTAGCTAAGAATCCTTTGCTAACTAATTCAGTTCTGAACTGCTCCAACTTTTCATACAAACTTGGCTGTTTCTCCTTGATCATGGTGTTTAGCCTACACGGAAATCTGCTAAGAGCATCCACTACCACATTGGCTTTGCCGGGGTGATAGTGAATGTAAAGTTCATAATCCTTGATTAACTCTATCCATCTCCTTTGCCTCATATTCAACTCCTTCTGAGTGAAAATATACTTTAAACTCTTGTGATTTGAGTAAATCTCACAGCGATTACCCATCAAATAATGACGCCATGTCTTCAATGCCAGCACTACGGCTGCTAGCTCCAAATACTGGGTAGGATAGTTCTGCTCATGCTGCTTCAGTTGTCGAGACATATACGCGATGACTTTGCCTTCTTGCATCAATACACATCCTAGACCAATCTTGGATGCGTCACAATACACATCAAACGGCTTCTTGATGTCTGGCATGATCAATATTGGGGCTGATATCAATCTCTTTTTCAGCTCCTAAAAACTGGCTTCACATTTGTCAGTCCATTCAAACTTCTTGTCCTTCTTCAACAATTGGGTCATGGGTCTAGCGATGCTTGAGAACCCTTCTACAAACTTGTGGTAGTATCCCGCTAATTCAAGAAATGCACGGACTTGGGTTTGGGTGGTTGGGGCTTCCCATTCTTCGACATCTTTGATCTTGGTGGGATCAACAGAGACTCCTCTGGCAGACACAATATGTCCTAGGAATCCTACTTCTCTCAGCCAAAACTCACACTTGCTGAACTTGGCATATAACTTATGCTCTCTCAGGGTTTCTAGAATGCTTCTTAGATGTTGCTCATGCTCTTCTTCTGACTGGGAGTAGATAAGGATGTCGTCGATAAACACAACTACAAACTTATATAGGAAATTCATAAAGATCTTATTCATGAGATTCATGAAATAAGCAGGGGCATTGGTTAATCCAAAAGACATAACCGTATACTCGTATAAACCATAGCGAGTAGTAAAGGCGGTGTTTGGAATATCCGTTGCACGAATCTTAAGTTGGTGATAACCAGTCCTAAGATCAATCTTTGAGAATACCTGGGCTCTAGTCAAATGATCAAATAGATCCTCTATCTTTGGCAAAGGGTACTTGTTCTTGATGGTGACATCATTCAACTTTCTGTAATATGTCCACAGACGGTTGGCTCCATCTTTCTTGTCGACGAATAACACTGGTGATCTCTATGACGATGCGCTTGGTTGAATCAAGCCTTTCTCTAACATGGCATCCAACTGCTTCTTCAGTTCCACTAACTCTGAGGGGTTCATGCTATAGGGTCTCTGGGCTATGGGTCCGGTTCCAGGGATTAGTTCGATAATGAACTCAATATCCCTATCTGGGGGCATACCTGGCAATTCATCCGGGAATACGTCGGGGTACTCACAGACTACTCTGACCTGGTCAATGGTGGGCAGGGATACACTCTTGTTGCACTTGAATTGACAAGGTAAGGTTTCAGAGATATGTTCTACTGTGACTCCAGAACTACTGGTCATGGTGATGGCTTTCTTAGCACAGCCTATCAGTCCTTTATGCCTTGACATCCAGTCCATACCTAGTACTACTTCCAATCCTTTGGTTCCGAGTACAATTAGGTTGGCATAAAGATCTATCCCATGTATTCTGATAGGCACAACTTTGCAAATTTTTCTAGCTTTGGTTGTTGAACCGGGGATTTGAACTATCATGAAATGCTTCAGGTTGGTTGGGTGAATCTTACTAGTGCATGAAAATTCTTCGGTGACAAATGAATGCGATGCTCCCGAATCAAACAATACTCTTGCTAAGACTGAGTTGACAGAAAACATACCCAACACTACATCTGGCGCTTCCTGAGCTTCTTCTGCGTTCATGTGGAAGAGACGACCGTTGCGGTTGTGCGGGTTCCCTGGAACAAATCTTCTCCCTGGTTGAACACGACGCTGCTGCTGAGCTGGGGTATTCACATTGGCATTGGCGGCAGTCTTCTTGGGAAACTCATTGGAATAGTGACCCTTCACTCCACACTCAAAACAAGTGATCTGGGACTTGTCCTTGACTGCGACAGGCACAACATTACTACCAGTTCTGGGTGCAGTGTTCTTGTTGTTGTTGTTCTTGGGAGGTGCACAGTTGAAATTGTTGGCATTGCCGGAGTTGTGATTGTTTCCTCCGGACTTCACATTGCCTCTGCTACGGTTGGGGTAGCTTGGGCGAGACATTGGGGGTCGATTGTTCCTTGGTGCATATCCTGGGGAAGGGTTGGGACGGTACTTCTGGTGACTGCTGGCTCCAGACTGCTGCATCATACAGTGCTTGCGGTTCTCGTTTGCCTGATTAATCTTCCCTTCCATCTGAATGGCAGAGTCGACTAGCTCTTCGAGATCCTGGAAACGGATGTTGACGAGGACAGTCTGCATCTCATCATGCAGTCCGTTCAAGAATCTCTCCTTCTTCTTGGCCTCCGTGTTGATCTCATCAGGTGCATATCTGGCAAGTGACAGGAATTTGTCACGGTACTCCACCACAGTCATTCTTCCTTGCTTCAATTCGCGGAACTCATCCCTCATTCTGTTGACTAGACCCTGCGGCATGTGGGTGCGGCTGAACTTGACTTTGAAAGCTTCCCATGTCATCACTTGACCATGGTTCATCAGGCGGATACTGTTCCACCAAGCTCTTGCATCTCCTGCCAGATAGTGAGTGGCGAAGAGAACTTTCTCATTTTCATCAACTCTTGCAACTTCTAAGTTATTTTCCATTGTCTGCAACCAGTCATCAGCATCCAATGGGTATTCCGACGTCCTAAAGATTGGGGGATTTGTATTCTGGAAGTTCTTCAGTTTGGATCCTTGATGATCATGATTTCCATGCCCTTGGTTGTTGAGAGCCATCTGGGCGATCTACTGCAATGTTGCTAAGTTGGCTTGGCATTCTGCCCTGCTTGCTTCACGGTCTGCGATGAGATTCTGCAGGATCTGCAGCATTGGGTCTTGCGATGAGCTGCTTCCTCCTTGGTTTCCACGAGTCATCTGAAGATTGAGGTAGATATAGGGGTAAGAGGGAAATTCTAAGGTTCAGGGTTTTGGTTTCAATCTAAAACTTTGAGTTAGACTCAAGTTTTTCAACTAACTTTATTTCATTCATGCAAACAAGCACACGATACAACACACACCACAACAAACAAAGGAAAACAGATGGTTTGAAGAACCATTCTGCAAACTACGATACATTGGGGCCGATACATCTCATGCTACAACAGTGCTTTAGTGCATCTACTCATCGTCGATGAAGTCAGAGTCATCATCGTCAGTGTAGAAGTCCATAGCATCTTCCTCCAGAAAGTCATCATCGTTGCTGAGGTAGGAATCCATGTCTCCCTGGATGTCTTCACCCTCCTCTTCTTCTTCCTTTGCTGCAAGCTGAGCTTCCTGCTCCTTGACGGTCTTCTCGAGGTCGGCCACCTTCTTGTGAAGACGGGCGATGGTGCGATCCTTCTTGGCACGCTGGCAGCAAAGAGACTAGCGATCCTGGACGAGCAGTGCGAAAGTTTGGGCCTTCTGGTCGGCAATGGCACGGTTCTGGTTGGCTAACTCTCTAGAATTGTCCAACTCCTTCTAACGGTCATACAACAAGAAGTCAAGGTTCTCCACTTGGTGCTTCAGTGCTGGATGACTGGGCATCTCCATCGGCATTCCCATGAAGTCACGTCTTGCATAGTGGGCAAAACGGGTTCCTTGGATTTGGTTGACGCTGAGGGCACATAGACGTGCGAGAGCTTCATGCATTTCCCTGGCTAATCCATCTAGCCAGTTGTTCTCTCTCATGGAGAACTGAATTCTCCCAGAAGTTGGTGCTTCGATGCTTCCTCTAAGGTCCGCGGTGACTAGCCACTGTAAGTCTCCTCCTGGGGGTCCTAGAAGTTGAGCTCCAAGAAACTCCGGATGTGGGCATGCCAGTAACTCCGACAATGAATCCAGATCCCTCTCAAAAATCGGCTAACCTCCATTTCCCAACTGGTAGAACTTGCTAAACTGAGACTCCATCTACAAGAATTTAGGATGAGGAAGTTAGTGAAGTGATCAAGTGTGTCAAATTTTAAGTAGTAATGTAAGAATTTTGAGGCATATGAATTTTTGAGAAAGAATGAGTTCACAAGGATAAGAGCGGAGATAGTTTTTCGTAAATACTCACTCGGAGTCGGTTCGATCCAGTAAAAGAAAAAGCAAGAGTTGGCTGTTCCCGAAGCGTGAAGAAAAGATCAAGCCCCATAGAAGTTTTCGAAAAATAGACCTGGGCATCGAATGCTGATACCAGATCAAGGGCTCTACTTGAAGAATGCAAATCGACTCTTTGAGGCGACTGACTTAGTTTAGCCTGACCCTGGCATAGCGTTTCCTTCACTGATGATTGCATTTACGAACGATCTCAATACGAGTTCACTCTGATCATAAAATTGAGGATTTCCTTCGAAATAGCAGGAGCTTGGTCGGTCCGTAATCTTTAGACCTCTCCAAATACCCGGATTTGTTACAGTTCCTCCTGAAATACTCCAACCACCCCAGGAATCCGTTATTCCTAAACGAGTCATGAAGGTAATGACGAACATACCTTGTCTCCACATTGGATCCAGAACAGGATCAGAGGGATCAAAAACTGCTAATTCGTATAAAGCCATCGAGCCAGTCTCTGGAATCTCCATTGGCAGCAAGCAGTTCCCTTTCTTTTCTCGAGGCAGGAGGGAATGAAAGGCGAATTAAAGCTACAATATGACATGGAAAAAGAGACTAACAGCTGCTGAAGGTGATATTTTAGGATCGATTCATCAGGTAGGAGGCTTGAAACTTTCCAGGCGGTCACCATTGAACAGAACTGAGAAAGAGACGGTGGACACCAGGCGCATCACCATCTCCACCCATATACGATGGAAGCCTAACTTGAGCATGATAGCTCGGAGATAGGAGGTGTTGGGACAGTATCGATAGCCGCCTTTTCACTTATTGCTAGGAGTGATTGTGAGAGAATACATAACATAGGTGAAAGCCAAAAGGCATATATGACCCGCTCAGCCCAATGGAAGTGATTTGAAACTGATGTTTCTTTAGAATTCGATTAAGAATAAGAACATAGACCGGCTTCTAGAAAAAGAGACGTGCCCTCTTCTCTATCTGTAGATTCAGGAGCAACTTCTTTTAGCTCAGTTTAAGATCTTCTTCCATTGAAAGAGAGCATTGCTTATTTTACCTATACGGACGTGTTCCTTATTTGTATTCACTTCTTTGAACTCAATCCCATTTTCATCAATCTACTTGATAGTTTGAATTACCTCATTCCTCTCTAGATGTACCAATAAAGCCCTTCCTATAGAGTCCCTAACTTGATACAATTGAAGCGGAAAGGTCATAGAAAACGACGTATGAAGAGAGCTTGGCCTTTGTGTTTGGATTTAGGTTTAGTAGGTGTGGTCATAAAACCCAGAAATCTATCCACCTGCTTTTGCACCCGAGTACTCCTCATTTTCTGTGTGGTTCAGTATTTGTTTTCCTTTATCTTTGGCACGTGTAATCCCGTTTTTTGTATTTGATGCATAAATACATCGTTATCATCTACAATAGATATCGATTCACATTGCAATATAGAGCACCTTCACACAGATTTTGTTATGTAGAGAATTTCGACTATCAAACAGAAAATCAAGGTATCATCATTTTGAGGGATTTCCTCTCGACAACAACGGAATTTCTTGGCAGTAGTCAACCTAAAGTGCAATCCTCCAACTGTATGAAGTATATTCCAGCTTATTACAGATTACTCAAATTATGTGAGAGTTTCCGTATGTAACTTAGCGCACAAGGGAATATCATTCTGAATGATTGTTGACCCAGTCTCAGGTCTATGACTTGAGCGATCACTCAATTGAGGGATCATAGTAGGGCCCCTACATCTCTTCCTAATGAGAAGAGAAATATAGGTAGAAATAGTACGCCCCTCTACTAAAGTGGGTTGAAAGGCCTGTATGCCTAATCTATGCAGGGTAGGTGCTCTATTTAACAGTACAGGATGTCCCCGCATAACTTCTTGAAGTATTTCCCATACAATGGGTTCCTTTTCCCAAATTTTCCTTTTAGCAATCCTGACATTAGAAGTACCGCATTTCGTGATTAAATCGCAAATTACAAATACCTGAAAAAGCTTTATTGCTATCTCTAGAGGTACAGCAACTGGCTGTCGGATTTCGTCCCGTCCGTAGCGCTTCGGAAGTCACTCTGGCGTGGCACTGCTGGATACTTCTGATCAATAGGAATAGGAGGAAAAAAAGCTTATGATGAGCATCTATTGGAGTCGATCATTTCCAAGATCTAATTCGAGTTTCTTATTATGTAGTGGAAACGCCTCACAATCTTCAGTTTTACGCTTACGCTTAAGGGAAGAAATGTTCTTGGTGCTTGGAAAAGGAATAGGTTTACTTTCTCTTTTATGCCTACTACGTACAACGATATTTCAGATTATTACAGGGTCTTGCACCATGTGACGGACTTTCATCCTTCTTCTTATGCACTTGCTACTCAGGAAAATGCCAATCAAACAATAGAAATGTTTGGTTTACCCAACTACTCAATCAATAAAAAGATAAGAAACTACTTCATTGATCCGATGGATCAATTCAATAGGTCTTTTCTAGGCATCCGCAGATTCAAGTTATTAGGGAATCCGGCTGCTGCTACTATATACACGCGCGCACGATTTTCCCCCTTATATGTGCGCGATTCCTCTCGCACAGAATAGGGGCCCCATCAGCTAACCTCTCTACCCGGAAGAACAGCGGGTGTAGGTGAAAGAGGGGGTTTCGTCATATCCGTGTGCGCACTTGCACTTTTGCTTCAATTGACTTATTGTGTGGGTGCGAGATCCTTCCCAGATGGTGTTTCTCTTATCGAATGCTTCTCCTGAATGGGTTAGTCGAGAAGATTCCAGACGGCGGGGGGTTTTGAAACTAAGTTTTTGTTCGGACGTCCATTCTAACTAGGGTCTCCTATGGTCAGGATGGCTCTGATACCAACTTGTCAACACCTGGATTTTTAATCCCAGATGCCCGTTATGCCATACCTCACAATCCCGTGATTACCATTTTTGCGAGACATAACGGATTGGATATCACAGTACATCATCCATTACAAACCATACATAAGGTCTTACACAAATAAGGATCTTATGATCCAGTCTTAATACAACAAGCAGTGGAAATAAAAGATAAGCGTAGCGGTGGGGTCCATCTTCAGGGGCACAGTCAATGCTGATGAAGGCAGATAGTCCTAGTTATCATAGCCGTCCTGCTGGCCATCATCTTGATAGTCTCGTTCATAGTCTGGCCATGAGAATAGCCAGGGACAAAAGCCATGAGTACTCTTTAGGTACTCGCAAACTACCACTAACAAGTAGTATAGTTCTAAGTTAAAGTGCTAAGTCTAGGTTTAACTATAAAGTTAAGTTTGAAACCTAAGCTGAGTTCTGAAGCAAAGAAAGATAAAATAAAGTTCTAGAATCACTTAAGTTGGAAAGCTATTGTCATAAACACAACCCTGTTGTGGTCAAGTCAAGGTTCATCATTCATTTCATAAGTCATTTTGGAAAACATCTGACAACGAAACAGTACGGCCATTCCAACTGTCCATAACCGCGGACGCGGCTATTCGAATAGTTTGACACTCTGTAGAGGTGGTACACTTTCACCACAAGATTCGATACATCTGTCAGGGATAACCCTGAATCATCATACTTAGTATGCAGATAATCAAACATAACCTTCCCTTTAAACACCCTAGTATAAGCACCTCTCCTATGAGCATGGCCTCCCAACCATGACCATCTGTCATCTTGGGCACTACATAGGTGGACAACATTGAGAGGTAGCCTCAACTCAAACCTCTCCCGCGAGGGAACTAATACTAATGCATATAAACTTCTGGCTAAGCCTTACCCAATTCAGGTATTGTGGTTGTATGGTAAATTTGGAATGGTATCACATCGAATCCAACCATCAGTTTTATAAAAGGGGTTAAGGCTCTTGCCTCAACATTTTCATCATCATAAACCATTTGTGTTTTTCAACACCTGTCAAAACATCTCAATAGAATGACTCATCATTCTAAGGTTTTCATAATTCATTTTCACCAAGTGTTCCCATCTAAAGTGACTCAAGTTTTAATCTAGCTTTAATCTACTAAGTTAAGAGTGTTCACTAAGGTGGAAAATATGGGTTTCTCATGCCATAGAATGACATCTAAAGGTTTCTAGAATGGTCAAGTTTTATACTCTTTATGCTACCTTTAAAAACAAGTAAAGGACTTTGTGTAAAGTAAAGGAAGTAAAGCTTGAAGGTAAGACTTGGGGGTAAATACTAGTCAAGTAGTGTAATCAAAGCGTGCCGAAAGCATCTTTGCTAAACCATCTAGTCTAATCCTAGCTTGCTAAGTATTATACTTGCAAGTGTTAGCTTGCATTGTTAATGGTGGCTCGCCTTGTCCAGTGCAGTGGTTGAAGTTTTCTTCTTCTTCTTGTTCTTGGTAGAACTCCTCCTCCTCGAAAGCTTGGTCGGTACTATCGTCTATAAATACATACGGAGTACACAATAACCAAACAATACTTAACTAGTCTAATTAGCATTTTAAAACACACATTTGATGATCTATTATCATCACAAGCATCACAAGTTTTATTTACTAGTTTCATCCTTTTTATTTTAGAAAAGTAATTTCTACTCATTGAAAACTTAACTAAGATTTAATATTCACCACTTCAAATATGGGATCATGTGGACACATGTCATCACCACATATTCTAACATGTGGGAATGTGATTTAAGGGTTGGATCATAATTACTTTGGTTTAAGTTCATTATTTAATGATTTAAAGTGACTAGAAATGCCTATATAGCATTATTTTGGTACTAGTCCAAAGTCACAGCAGGTAAACCTTAATATTATTACATATTCAGATAGGTATAATGAAATGTGAATTTTTAGAGTTGGAATCAACTCAAAATTTATCTTAGTTGATTTTATAAAAATGTTACAAGACACAAATGTTTCTGTTTTATTATTTTTACTAGGAGAGATCTATAACTCTAATTGAATTAAATCCAACGGGCTTGGATAGATCATTTCAATATCTTTCAGGAAAAATTGGTTTCATGCAATTTGGATTTGTCAAACTCCCAGAATTGATTTTTAAACTAGTGGATAGAAACTAGATTAACTCTACATATAAAAAACTAAATTTGAAACTTTGACAAGCGCGGGAACTAACTGGGCCGGCCCAGGTACGCACAGTGAGCGCAGCGGGCTGCCTGACAGGTGGGCACGACCTAACCGAAACGGTATCTAGCATCTTGGGCCACACGATCTAAAGACGATCCAACGATGGTGAGTCATCGTCGACGACGGATCACTCCGGCGAGAACGTGACCTAGACGCGGCGGTGGGGGTCGATTGGGAGCATACCAGGGCTCGAGCAAGGTCGGAGAGGCGGGCAAACGGGCTGGCAGACGACGGCGAGGTGAGGCGTGGTTGCGGCGGAGCTTGGGGTGCTCTAAATCACAAACGCCCTTCTCCTTCGGCTGCGGCGGCTTCAGCGGCTTCAGCTTCAATTCCGGCGAGACAGAGCTCGAGCGGCTTCGGTGAGCAGTGGGTAAGATTCAGTGGGAGGTGAGGAGTGTGGGAGTGTGGAGAAATGGTGTTGGGGTGGCCGCTTTATATAGGGTCGACGAGGGGGCAGAGCGGGCGACGGTGAGGTAACCGGTGACGATGTTGCGGGGCTCTCTCGGCATGGGCGAGGGCGGCGTTGGATAGTCTATTCCCCGGCGGTCCTCTGAGGCTTAAAGGCACGAAAAGGCGGAGTCTCTACTGGCGAGGATCGTGCGGTGAACTACGCGCTGCCGGTGGTATTTGACGCTGTTCCTCCGGTCTGTTGGTCACGAGGCGGCGAACGACGATGTCTGGGCGGTTGCTGGGCCTGCTACGGCTGCTGCCACACAATGCTAGCGCTAGGCGTGGTCGGTGCGGCTCTAGCGGGCGCGGCGCTCCAGGGTGATCGGCATGGCGGACATTAGCATGGGCGCGAGCAATTGAGGCTTGTCCTCCACTCGTTTTTGCTCGGGGGCTGGCCGAGGCGAAGCGGTGTGATGGCGCCTGTCTCCCAGCAAGCGAAGGAGAGCGCGTGACGGGCTGGGGCGAGAGGTCTGTGGTCGACCTGGGGCATGGGGTCGGGCGGCTAGCTACTGGAGCAAACAGGGGAGAGGGAGAGAGAGTTAGGGCCGGGGTTCTAGCTGGGGGAACCAGGGGACCAAGTTAGGCCCAAATGGTGACCACAACTACTGCTCACTATAGTGTTTTAGGATTTGCAAGATTTGTGTCTGCCACCTGCTCGTCAAAATGGCCGTAAGAAGCAAAAATTTGAATTTTGGTTTCAAATTTTTTGAGTAATCTCCACTAGTACTAGGTAGTCTCTGGTTGCAAGGGTTTTGAATTTGGAGTTCATTTGGATGGTTTTTGAAATAGGGGTGATCTATGCATATGCATTGAATTCAATTTTGAACTGTCATTTAAAATAAGTATTTGAATGTTTTTAGCAGATCACAAGGTGGGCCTTGGTACCTCATTATGTGTACTAGCAAGGGGTGCAAAGATCCAGAATTATTTCTGTTGGGAAATGAGTGCTAGGAACACTCAAAGTAATGTAGTGGATTAAAATGACCAAAATGACCATTCCTCATTTTTAATTGTTTTTGATTTGATCTTCTTTGGGATTTTCTTGGGAATGATTTAGATGATGTTTAATTTACCATAGAAACATTTTACAACCAAATGATCAAGCAACGGTGTCCATTCACAAATATTTCAAAATAAGGCCTTTCTTATATGCATGCTTAAATACTTTAAATAGAAAAAGGTTTTGTTAACCCCAATTTTGATGATTTGGATCTTAATAACCATGGATTAAGTTTTGGGATGTTACATTTCCACTAACCACACATGGATCCACTAGAATAATCCCATGTGTGTTATTTTCACAAACCACATATGGATCCACCAGAGTCATTGCATGTGTGTTCTTTTCCACAAACCACATATGTATCCACCAATTCCATTGCAAGTGTGTTATTGTCACAAACCACATATGGATCATCCAATCTCATTGCATGTGTGTTCTTTCCACAAACCACATATGGATCAACCAATGTCATTGCATGTGTGTTCTTTTCACAAAGCACACATGGATCAACCAATGTCATTGCATGTGTGTTCTTTCCACAAACCACATATGGATCGACCAATGTCATTGCATGTGTGTTCTTTTCCACAAACCACATATGTATCCACTAGACTCATTGCATGTGTGTTCCTGTCATGAACCACATATGGATCCACTAGTGTTCATTGCATATGTGTTCTTTCCACAAACCACATATGGATCCACTAGAATCATTGCATGTGTGTTCTTTTCACAAACCACATATGGATCCACCAATGTCATTGCATGTGTGTTCTTTCCATGAACCACATATGGATCCACCAATGTCATTGCATGTGTGTTCTTTCCACTACCCAAACATGGATCCACTAGAGGCATTGCATGTGTGTTGTTTTAACAACCTACATATGGATCAACCAGTGTCATTGCATGTGTGTTCCTGTCATGAACCACATATGGATCCACCAGTGTTCATTGCATGTGTGTTCTTTTCCACAAACCACATATGTACCCACTAGAGTCATTGCATGTGTGTTCTTTTCACAAACCACACATGGATCAACCAATGTCATTGCTTGTGTGTTCTTTCCACAAACCACATATGGATCCACCAATGTCATTGCATGTGTGTTCTTTTCCACAAACCACACATGGATCAACCAATGTCATTGCATGTGTGTTCTTTCCACAAACCACATATGGATCAACCAATGGCATTGCCTGTGTGTTCCTGTCATGAACCACAAATGGATCAACCAATGTCATTGCATGTGTGTTCTTTCTACAAACTACATAAGATCGCGGCTTCTAGAAGCCCCCCTGAAGTAGTTGTCCGATCCGATTGTCGCAGACCGTTCGATTGGGGCGCGTGGACGAATAAGATGGTTCTTGGTAAGAGCGATCCGCGAGTAGGCTGTTCCGTGACATGATTGGTCGCGCTTACATTTTCACTTATATTACTCTTATTTCCACTCCCCTATAGCCTACTAGTAATATCATAGAGCTCGTGAGTCAGCATGTCTACTCCGCAGCCCCCTCTCCCCTCATCAACCACACATCACTATGCCCGGACGATGCCACCGGCTTTTGTGCGCCGTGCCTGGACGACATCTGCCAATTCTCGGGTCGCTACATTCATGCTAAGAAATCATTTTACAAGCTTTTGAACTTATCCTACATATTCCTGCTATTCGCCAATCTGACTGCTGATCTGTTTCCTATTTTAGATGTGGCAAATGATGCAGCCCAAGAATCTGGAGATCCTCGCGAGCAACTTCGCAGCGACGTTCCCGCTCGTGTGGTCCCACCCAGGATGCTTTCACCGTTACTCCTGCCACGAGCTCCCGCTCCACGAGCTCGCGTGCCCGCACGGCGCGTGCTCCTGCACTGAGCCGGGCTGCAACTACACCGGCCCACCGACAGAGCTCGTCGTCCACCTTGCAGAGGAGCACTTGATCGAAGTGATTAGGTTCTCGTACGTGCAAGCCCATCTTCTCCAAGAGTAAGTGCCGTTCACTGACTCGGCACGCCGCTGGCTAATTTTCCAGGGGAGGGACGACTTTGTTTTCGTCCTGACCATCACCGCCGGTGTTCCGGGAACTACAGCCGGGCCCACCTTCGTGTGTGTGGTATGCATTAGGTCGGTCTCGTGTGCCTGGCCCGTATACACGGTGCGCATGTGGGCGAACTCCTAGCCGCCATCGTGCGATAGCATTCTTGTGCTAGCCAAGGTGTCGAGCTGCCCGATGCCACGGGAGGTGGAGTATGTGGACCTAAGGTCGATCCTATGTGTGCCATCTCAGTACCTTGTCGGTGCTGGACCGAACATGCAGATGCATTTCTACATTTGTATCGAGAAGACCAACAGGGAAATGTAGTACTTATGTTGTCATTACTGTTAGAATTAAGCGATGCTTCTTAGGTGCGTAGAACATACGTGTTGTGCAAATGTACCCCAATTGTAGTTTTTTAGTACTCCTTAATAATTCGACGAGTTATTGGTCCAATCAGCTTGCTGTTGTCATGTTGCAAAGTCCTGGACAGACTAGCAATACCGTGTGATCCCGCCCCAGCATGTCAGTGTCACGTGTTCCGAGGGCCCACCTGCCGGTGTCACGCCCCCCTTCTGTTCCTTCCCCTCGAAGCCACTGTCCCAACTTCTCTTCCATCCTGCCACTCCTGTCTGATGGTTCTAATCTGATTTTCGTTGGATTGTTTACATGTAATCTACATTGATAATGCAACATGCAAATGGCATAGACACAATTTTTAAAGTGGAAGCACTCACACGCTGCTATTGCACATATTTCTCAATATAGCTCGACAAACCCATTACAATAATTGTACTCGCACTAAACACAACCGAAATTGCAACCATCCTAAACAACATCTAAACCCACATCACAGCACTGTCATCGGAGTCCACATCAATTGGTGACACCGCCGTGCCCTTCCCAGCCACATCCACTCCCGCCCGTGGCTTGCCCTTCGCCAAGGAGGCAACAATGACGTTCTGCACAGCTTCGTCCCTGTCGTCATCCACATTGGAATCAACAATGACGAAGGTGACGGGGTTGGCGTGGACCGAGCGCCGTCGCGCCTGGCGGCTCCTGCTCGAGCTCGAGGCCGCATCAATCCTTCTACAGGTAGGAGGGGCCAAGCTCGGATACGTAGCGTCGTTGCTCCTCTCAATAAACCATTCCCATTTGATACTGCAACGGTAGGATCTTGGGGTGGATCCACCGCGGCAAGCCCTACCGGAAGCGGTGGAGCGGATGGATCTGCCAGCGCGAGCCATGACAAGTTCCTAGGAGGGATTAAGATTGTGGGCCAGGCATGTCTGGTTCCTGAGCAAGGCCTCCCAGTGATATGTACGTGGGCAAGGTCCCAAAAAATTTCGTCCAATGCGCACGAGAGGGCCTTTGAACCACGAAGGCGCGAGGTTTGGTTGACAAGTCCACACGCTAGGTCCCCCACCTGTCAGCCGAATGTGGACGGTAGGATTCTGCCCGAGTTATTAAGTGGGGATAAATCACGCTTCACCACTACCCTGACATCCAAAGGATCCTCTTTCCTCTGCCCTCGCTCCCCTCGCTCATGGCTCACATCTCATGCAGTTTGTCTCGGGCGGAATCAAGGTCGACTCAACGCCGTCAGGCGGGTGCCCCCATCAGGTACCAGAGGGGGCCCTACGATTACTACCCCAATATGCTGTGTTTGTGCGGTGAGAAGATGCCGAGATGGATTTCGTGGACCGACGAAAATATTGCAGGAAAATTCAGCAACTGCAGCATCAGAGCGGTAAGTTTGTACTGTAGGTACAATGGTAACCCGGATCCGGAAAGCGTAATGTAATTCTTTTTTGTTTCCTTTGATCTACTTCACAGGAAGGGAGGGGAACTAGCTGTGACAAGTTTGTGTGGATCAAAAAGCCACCGACAGGTTTTCACAAAGAGCTTGTTCAGGATCTGCGTGATGCTGTGTGGGACAAGAAAGAGGAGATTCGTGCGATGGAGCGATAGATCTAGGAGCTTCGCCAGGTGTAGGGGAGGCAGGGGCAGGGGGTGGTGAGACAGACGGGCTCAATATTAGGCCAGATAGTGGAAACAATTTCCTCATTATCTGGGCCTTATCTGTTGCATTTGCAGTTTATGTTGCCATGTCGTTGTCCAACAGCTCAAATAAGTTGCTGCTTCGTGGAGTGTAGCGGCCAGCTTAGAAATTGTTTTTCAGCCCAGAAACTTATCATAAGTGTAATGCCAATAGCAGGGATTTATTAAGCACCTATAAATAATTCATGTCTGTGCCACTAACACCCATCGATTTTGGAGACCCCTTAACCACTCAGCTATCGCGATTGTTTAGATAGTAGTGGCACAGACACAATTTCGGATTCAACTAATGGCCTCGGCCGTATCCAATCCTAAAGTCGTGATACATTTTACTCCGAGTACGGGAGGCAGATTTTTTCGGCCGACAAGTTCCACGCACATAGCTCCAGAGTTTAACTGAACTACATATATTGGTTCAAGTTCAATACATCATTAGGCTTCTACACTGCTAGCCTTCTTTCTCTGCTTGGGTGCCAACTTTCTTCCTCTTGCCTTCATGTCCACTGGCTTCTTCATCTCCTGCCTTCTTCCTCTTCCTGGGTGCCAATTTTCTTACCTTCATGTACCCTGCATCTCCGGGTCGAGGGAAGTCAGGCCAATCAGCACCAGAATCTTGTCCAACATCATCACTCCACTCGTTTTGGTTTTCTTTCCGCAGCAAAATCACTGAGTCGGCTGTCTTGTTTCTTACCTTGCGCTTCCTGTAAAAAAATAGCACATGGATTACTACCTTATATCTACAGCCTATAAACAATTTTTTGTGTGAATGTACCATCTCATTCCTAGGTTTGGGAGCATTAAGGGGACACCCGCTGCTCTATGGCCTATAAGATGGCAGGTCTTGCATCTGTTATTGCCCTTCTTGTTAGCACAGAAAGCCGAACCCTTCTTGTCAAGAAAATTCTGAAACCTATTCACCTGAGGTCTTCCTCTGCCCCTTTTTGTAACTGGCTGGCAAAGCTCGAAAGACAGTTGGACTTGGGGCCACTGAGATGGACCTGTACATGGCTTGACGGATCCAGCGTACGCAACTCTGAACTTTTCCATAGAGTAGTAGTCTGACAAATACTGATCCAAATGTGGTAGAGTTCTTTTCTTCACCAAGAAGGCCAAGGCATGGTTGCAAGGTTTCCCGGTGTGCTTCCACTCTAAGCAGGTGCATTCTCGCAGCTGGATGTTCACAACATCCCTTTTTCCACTCTTGGACATATCGACCACCTCACAGCTGCTGCTGGTTGACGAGAGAACCTTAATATGAGAAATTACTCGGCTTCTCTTGTGCAGTTGTTGTACAACTGACGGTAGCATATGTCCTCTAAGTCTCCTACCGATCTCTCTCCTTATATTAAATAGCTTCATGATCATACCACGTATGCTGTCCATCAAGATATGAACAGGACGCACTTTTATGTCCTTCACCTGGTTATTTAGGCATTCTGCAAGGTTGTTGTTTATGTAATCAACTTTGATGTCAGGGTTGAATTGACTCCTCTTCCATAGCTGCGAATGATGGAAGGCTAACTACTCCGGAAGTTTAGGGGCTTCCGCAAAAATATTGCTCATGAAATATTCGCTGCTACTAGGTTTGTGAACTCTAGGAGAAGGAAACATGTAACAAAATAAGCTGCCTGTATAGTGTGAGTACAAGTTGAGCATCATATGGGCATGGCATTCTCTACCTTCAGCTCGCGGGAACACCTCCTTCACTGCATTCGTCAGCCCTTTAAAATGCATCCATGGATATAGCCAATGGATCCATGTGGCCTATTGATCTCCTGAGCTACCTCATTAACCAGACCTAGTTTTCCTCCGTTTCTGTTTCAAACAGCCCGAATGCCACTGGGAACATCTAGTTGTGACCATCAAGTGATGTGGTAGATGGCAGACATCCTTTCCATTTGCCAGTTAGGACAGTGCTGTCTATACTCAGATACTGCCTACAGCCGTCCTTGAATCCTTGGATGCAAGGTTTAAGCACTATGAAAAATCTTTTGAAATATATTTTACCACTTACTGATTCGGTGTCAATCTCCACAACACTCCCCGGACACCTAGCTTGTACCTCCGCCTTGAAGTTGTACAACATCCTGAAGCTATTGGTCCAATCCCCGTGCAAGACCCCCAGAGCTTTCTCTTTACCTTTCCAAACCGTGTAATACGGTAGGACAATGTTGTATTTAGAACCGAGGCTAGTCTGAATATTCTTTGCGGTCTCCTTAGGGTTATCCTTTAGTATGGACATAGATTGCATAGCCACTCACTTCGTATCAGCCATTGAGGATTTCAGTTGGCTGCTTGTCGGACACATGTGTGGAGGGCCCATTTGGTTCACCTGCAACACAGATTCATTTAAAAGATAAGCAGAGTCGACTAGTTGCCAGAAAGATATCGCACATCAATTGTAGTTATAGAGTGAAAAGAGAGAAAGTTCTAATGGTTTGCTTCATTCATTGCCCTAGTACCCTAATTGCCTTCGATGCAGGTAAGGCTCTTGCTGTGATCCTCCATGGACAATATACCTCAGCCCGTCCATTCATCCATGTTAACTTGCAAACGGCCTCATACCTCTGGGCAGTGTTCTTCAGTCGATAAACATCGAACTCCCCCTTGATACAAAAATGCCGGAACGAAATCCTAAACTCATGCATGCTCCTTAACTTGGTGCCGACCGAAATTATACGATACTCGTGGTCATGTTTCATTTCTTCTACTTCAACACCCAAATCATCGACTAGAATACCAGCCTCATCGTTAATTTCCTCGTCTATTTCATCATCACCAGATTCTTGATCCTCTACAGTGCCTTCTTCTTCATCTGATTCAGAATCCTCACTATTGTCTCTAATGCCTAGTACTGCACACATCATATTGACTCCCATGGGTGGGGCTGCACCATCGTCTCCACCCAGATGGACCGGAACATTGCCCCAATCCGCCTCACCAGCAACTCTGTTTCCTCCAAGACAGTCAGTTGGTTCTGCTGCAACCACATGGGGTGGTCTTACGTTTTCACGCATCCTAGGTGCTTCAGTGGACTAACAGCAGTAAGAATCAATTTCATCTATACAGTACAGAACCCTCTTGCTCTTCCTGTGTACATCCTCCTTCCTGATGTAATCTTTCCTGATGGTATCAGTAGGGTGATTTCTACGCACTTCTATTCTTATAGACACTTGTTGGGCCTCCAAGTGTAGAGGTTTGTAGAACAGCAGCAAGTTTTCCCTTAAGTGGATCACCCAAGGTTTATCGAACACAGGGAGGAAGTGGTCAAAGGTATTCCCTCTCGAGCAACCCTACAATCAAGATACAAGAAGTCTCTTGTGTCCCAAACAGACCCAATACACTTGTCTGGTGTATAGGTGCACTAGTTCGGCGAAGAGATAGTGAAATACAGTGGTGATGGTGACAGAAAATAGCTTGACGGCGTGAAAGAGACTAAAGGAAAACCGAAATAAAGATGGAAGCAAGCAAACAAGTAACATATCTAGTTGCAAACGGCATTTCAACGTTTAGAAACAAGGCATAGGGATCATACTTTCACTAGTGAACACTCTCATTTAAATATATCATCTTCATGATACTACGCTGAACTACTCTCCGGTTTGACACTCTAATCGATGGTAGGGCTATAACAGCACACCTCAAAGTAAGTCTTTCCCATCTAGAAAACCCCACACTGTCACCTTGAGCACTAGATGGTTCCAACAAACACCACAATTTCAAAAAGACATCCAACTCCAAATATAACTCATAACAAGTATTTGTAATTTCTAGCTTAAGTGCCACCATGGTGAGCACGCTATCACTTTCACACACATGGGGAGAGCAGAGATCTATTAAATCACTTGAGTAGCAGAATAGATCTATAGATTACAAGCTCATGATCTCAATAAGATCATGCATAGAGAGAGAGAGATAAACACATAGCTACCGGTAGAACCCTTAGCCTCGAGACAGAACTACTCCCTCCTCATCATGGGAATCAGCAATGGTGATGGAGATGGCGGTGGAGATCGATGGAGATGGCTCCAGGGGCACTTCCTCATCCCGGCAGGGTGCCGGAACAGACACTTTCTGTCCCCCGAATCTCCCCTTCGGTGGCGGCGGTGCTGCGGAACTTTTCGTGGTTGGAGGCTTGATTATTTAGGGTTTATGTCTCGGGAGGCTTCTTATAGGCGAAGAGGCAAGGTCGGTGGAGTGCCAGGGGGCCCACACCACCTGGTGGCGCGGCCAGGCCTAGCCCGCACCACCATATGGTGTGGCCAGGCCCTGGCCCTCCTCTGTCTCGTATTCTGGCTCTGTGAGTCTTCCAGTAAAATAGGAACTTGGCTTTTGTCCCGTCCAATTTCGAGAATATTCATTTTCTGACTTTCTGGAACAAAAAATAGCAGAAAACAGGCAACTGGCACTATGGCATCTTGTTAATAGGTTAGTCCAAGAAATCATATGAAAAGTACTCCAAAGTGTGGACAAAACGTAAGAAAGTAGATAAAACCAAGCATGGAACATCAAAAATTATAGATACATTTGCAATGTATCAACATCCCCAAGCTTAACTCCTGCTCGTCCTCGAGTAGGTAAGTGATAAAAAGAAAGAATAATTTTTGAGGTGACATGCACCATCAAAGACTTGATCAAAGTATTTGTATAACATTCAAAGCTGGGATCATAGTACTTCAATCATAACATGAAAGACAAAGTTCTAGCAATAAGACAAAGAAACTATGATGCAACATGAAAAGGCACAAACAAAAGATTCATGAATAACAATGCTTTGCAAGACGTTTGTTTGTTTCACATAAAGAAAACATAGCATAATAGCATTCAGCTTGTCCCTCAATAGAGTAGAAAATATGAATGCATATGACACCTTCAAAGTTCATAAGAGTGACTAGATACAATAGTTTAAAACAAGCAATATCAAGTTATGCATCAATCAACTAGTCTTGGGACAATGCACATAGAACTAAGAATGGCCACTATGCTCTCAAAGTAGGTGCATAAAGATAGAAGGTGGAGACTCGATATAATGGTGGAAGAAAAACCTTTTGTAAAAGGAAGTAGGGATTCAAGTCTCATAAAGAGCTTCCAAAAATTATGGTACTTAAAGCTTCCAGCTCTCATTGCCCCTATCATAAGCATCTTGAAGGTGATTAATGTTAAAGTGACACAACTAAGAGGATATGCTTGACAAGTTATAAACCGAAATCTCATGCCCCTTACTTACGAAGACCGATCCTCATGCTACTCAACTTCAGTCACGAGTAAGCTCTTGTCATTGTAAGTATATGTGTATCATTAAGAACCGCCAACGGGGTACCCCTTGCACATGATACGGGAGCTTTCCCATAATCAAAATGACAAGGAAAGAGGACAATGAGCATCTCAGCGATCTTTTTAAAACCTATTTGCATAGGTTTTTATGGAGGATGCTTCATAGAGTTCTCATTATGGGATGCTGCAAGTTTCCACCATGATTAGGCATGGCTTAGGCTAGCGGCCCAGGCGTTTCTCGAACACACATACAAACTCCATGATCTTACAAGTTCCACTTTTATTTCACACCGCCGGGATCCATAAGCAAAAGAATCATGATATCAACGGGGTACAAAGTACAAGTGCAATGTTGAAAGCGTTCCCCATGGTACATGGTTCTGCTAATTTCAACTTATAAAGCGCAAGCATATACGCAACAAAGAAGAACCCAATGGTTCAAGTTTATTAGAGGCAATAAAGTAAAGTGTGCCATCAAGTTCGTGAGAGCTTTAATCACTAGTTTTCTCAGAACAAGTGGAAGATAAAAAAAAGCATGAATATACTTGGAATAGCATAAGCTAGTAGGTAGGCATGGTGGACTCTTTGGAATTACTTGGTTTAGGGAGTTGGATGCATGAGTGGAACTCATACTTGGTGGTGGAGGCTAGCAAAAGACTAGGAGCGACAAACTAAGAGAGCAATAATGGCCATAATCATCCAGAGCGACAAAACATCATTGATCAAAGCATAAAGTGATACTACAAGTTGAAAACTAAAGGATCATAAAGGCTATGGTGACTTGAGATAGTCATAACATGGTGTGAGCATGCGCCAAGTCAAGCCAAATAAAGCACCAAAGGAGAATACCGCTATACTATGCTTTTAATATGCTAAAACAACGCATGATTCATCCAATGCACATTAAGCAATCTCAATTGTTTATAAAAATTCATGCTACAGCAAATAATACTAAGCATAAAGCCAAAACAATACCAAGCATGGCATGACAAAGCATAGGCCACAGTCAAAAACAAGCTCTTTTTACCACATAAGCATGAACTTTCCTACTCTTTTCCAAACCAAACCAAACTATTTGAAAACCAATGTATGAAAGAGGGGGGTCCAACCAATTTATTCAGAAAACTAATCAAACCAATCAAACTAAAAACCAAAACGAAAACGAAAAAGAAGAAGCTCCAAGAACAACACAACTGCGCATGAAACAATAAAAATGAAGTGTTCGGAAGAAACCTGGGATTTTTTATTGATGAAGAGGGGGATGCCTTGGGCATCCCCAAGCTTTGATGCTTGTACTTCTTGGATATTTCTTGGGGTGACACGCGTGGCATCTCCAAGCTTGAGCTTTAGTCCATCCTTCATCTCATTACTCATTCCTTCCATACACCTGAAATTTTTCTTTCATACAAAACTTCACACAATCTCATTAGCAACATTAGTGCACTCAAGATAAATAAGTCTTAAGGTTCAGTTCTAACACCAAATAAACTTCCATTAGAACACTAGCTACTATAGAACTTCCCTCAAAAAGCTCAATTCCTCAAAAGAACTGAAAAAGGAACCAACAAGAAGCAAATGCAAATAATGGCAGAAATCTGTCAAAACAGACCAGCAGGTAAAGACGAATTTTTTAGAAGACCTTCTGTTGCTCAAATCAAAAAGTGTTTTACTAACGAAAGTTAGATAACAACCTGGGGCAGAAGCACAAAGAATTACAGATCAATCCGACATACAGAGTCTCTCACGAATTTTTACGATAAAGCACAAAAATTTGTTTCGGGACAACAACTTTCCCAATCATTACTTCACTCTCATTAGAGGTTACTCTTCGCACAAAAAGCAAATAAAAAGGATAAGGAGAGGTTATTACAGAGGTAATAACTTCCAAGACTCATCTAAAACTTTTGCGTTATCTCCCAATAAGTACTTTTCTTTAACGCCTTTAAGTTAGGCATGATAGTTTGAGAAGATGCTCACATAAAAAATATGAATTGAAGTAAAAGAGAGCATGAAGAAGCAAATTCAAAACACATTTAAGCCTAACCCACTTCTTATGCATAGGAATCTTGTAAACAAACAAGTCATGAAAGCACGAAGCAATAAACATAGGAAAGCAAAACAAGTGCAACTTCAAGACTTTCAACATAAAGAGGGGAAACTTAATATTATTGAGATGCATAAAACCATGTTTCCCTCTCACATAATAACTTTCAGTAGCATCATGAATAAAATTAACAATATAACTATCACATAAAGCATTCTTATCACGAGCCACATGCATAAAACAATTATTACTCTCCCTATAAGAATAGTCATTCTTATTAATCATAGTGGGAGCAAATTCAACAAAATAGCTATCATTATTATTTTCATCACCATAATCATAAAATATAGGAGGCATATTGTAATCATAATTACTTTCCTCCTCAATAGTAGGTGGACTGAAAATATCATATTCATCATTGTAATCATCATATATTGGAGGTTTTGTATCATCATAAGCAATAGAATAGCTATCTTCTAAAGCCGGGGAACTAAAAAGATCATTTTCATAAAAACTAGCTTCCCCAAGCTTAGACTTTTCCATAGCACTAGCAATAATGGTGTCCAAAGAATTCATACTAACAACATTGATATTAGCATGCAAATAAAGTTCCATAGGTTTTTTAATTTTCTCTTCAAACACTTCATGTCCTAACTCAAGATAAATACTATAAAGCTCTCTAATTTTTTTGTTATTTTCCATTAAGCCTAACTAGTGAAAACAAGAAACAAAAAGACAAAATTGCAGAATCTAAAGGAAATAACTTCGAGCACTCACACCGGAGGATTGGGTACCTTTCACCTTACCTCCCCGGCAACGGCGCCAGAAAATAGGCGTTTGCCGTGGGAGGTTCTTCTTCTTTAATCCTCCGGTGTGAATAACTTTTACCTTACCTCCCTGGCAACGGCGCCAGAAAATTGCTTGATGTCTACGCACTTCTATTCTTGTAGACAGTTGTTGGGCCTCCAAGTGTAGAGGTTTGTAGAACAACAGCAAGTTTTCCCTTAAGTGGATCACCCAAGGTTTATCGAACTCAGAGAGGAAGTGGTCAAAGGTATTCCCTCTCGAGCAACCCTGCAATCAAGATACAAGAAGTCTCTTGTGTCCCCAACACACCCAATACACTTGTCAGGTGTATAGGTGCACTAGTTCGGCAAAGAGATAGTGAAATACAAGTGGTGATGGTGACAGAAAATAGCTTGATGGCGTGAAAGAGACTAAAGGAAAACTGAAATAAAGATGGAAGTAAGCAAACAAGTAACAGATCTAGTTGCAAACGGTATTTCAACGTTTAGAAACAAGGCATAGGGATCATACTTTCACTAGTGAACACTCTCATATAAATATATCATCTTCATGATACTACGCTGAACTACGCTCCGGTTGGACACTCTAATCGATGGTAGGGCTATAACAGCACACCTCAAAGTAAGTATTTCCCATCTAGAAAACCCCATACTGTCACCTTGAGCACTAGATGGTTCCAACAAACACCACAATTTCATAAAGACATCCAACTCCAAATATAACTCATAACAAGTATTTGTAATCTCTAGCCCAAGTGCCACCATGGTGAGCACGCTGTCACTTTCACACACATGGGGAGAGCAGAGATCTATTAAAGCACTTGAGTAGCAGAACAGATCTATAGATTACAAGTTCATGATCTCAATAAGATCATGCATAGAGAGAGAGAGATGAACACATAGCTACCGGTAGAACCCTTAGCCTCGAGAGAGAACTACTCCCTCCTCATCATGGGAATCAGCAATGGTGCTGGAGATGGCGGTGGAGATCGATAGAGATGGCTCCGGGGGCACTTCTCCGTCCTAGCAGGGTGCCGGAACAGAGACTTTCTGTCCCCCGAATCTCCCCTTCGGTGGCGGCAGTGCTGCGGAAGTTTTCGTGGCTGGAGGCTTGATTATTTATGGTTTATGTCTCGGGAGGCTTCTTATAGGCGAAGAGGCAAGGTCGGTGGAGTGCTAGGGGCCCCACACCACCTGGTGGCGCGACCAGGGCTAGCCCGCGCCACCATATGGTGTGGCTAGGCCCTGGCCCTCCTCCATCTCGTATTCTGGCTCTCTGAGTCTTCCGGTAAAATAGGAACTTGGCTTTTGTCCCGTCCAATTCCGAGAATATTCATTTTCTGACTTTCTGGAACCAAAAACAGCAGAAAACAGGCAACTGGCACTGTGGCATCTTGTTAATAGGTTAGTCCAAGAAATCATATGAAAAGTACTCCAAAGTGTGGACAAAACATAAGAAAGTAGATAAAACCAAGCATGGAACATCAAAAATTATAGATACATTTGCAATGTATCAACATCCCCAAGCTTAACTCCTGCTTGTCCTCGAGTAGGTAAGTGATAAAAAGAAAGAATCATTTTTGAGGTGACATGCACCATCAAAGACTTGATCAAAGTATTTGTAAAACATTCAAAGCTGGGATCATAGTACTTCAATCATAACATGAAATACAAAGTTCTAGCAATAAGACAAAGAAACTATGATGCAACATGAAAAGGCACAAACAAAATATTCATGAATAAAATGCTTTGCAAGACGTTTGTTTGTTTCACATAAAGAAAACATAGCATAATAGCATTCAGCTTGTCCCTCAATAGAGTAGCAAATATGAATGCATAGGACACCTTCAAAGTTCATAAGAGTGACTAGATACAATAGTTTAAAACAAGCAATATCAAGTTATGCATCAATCAACTAGTCTTGGGAGAATGCACATAGAACTAAGAATGACCACTATGCTCTCAAAGTAGGTGCATAAAGATAGAAGGTGGAGACTCGATATAATGGTGGAAGAAAAACCTTTTGTAAAAGGAAGTAGGGATTCAAGTCTCATAAAGAGCTTCCAAAAATTATGGTACTTAAAGCTTTCAGCTCTCATTGCCCCTATCATAAGCATCTCGAAGGTGATTAATGTTAAAGTGACACAACTAAGAGGATATGCTTGACAAGTTATAAACCGAAATCTCATGCCCCTTACTTACGAAGACCGATCCTCATGCTACTCAACTTCAGTCACGAGTAAGCTCTTGTCATTGTAAGTATATGTGTATCATTAAGAATCGCCAACGGGGTACCCCTTGCACATGATACGGGAGATTTCCCATAATCAAAATAACAAGGCAAGAGGACAATGAGGATCTCAGCGATCTTTTTATTTGCTATTTGCATAGGTTTTTATGGAGGATGCTTCATAGAGTGCTCATTATGGTGATGCTGCAAGTTTACACCATGATTAGGCATGGCTTAGGCTAGCGGCCCAGGCGTTTCTTTAACACACATACACACTCCATGATCTTACAAGTTCCACTTTTATTTCACACCGCTGGGATCCATAAGCAAAAGAATCATGATATCAACGGGGTACAAAGTACAAGTGCAATGTTGAAAACGTTCCCCATGGTACATGGTTCTGCTAATTTCAACTTATAAAGCGCAAGTATATACGCAACAAAGAAGGACCCAATGGTTCAAGTTTCTTAGAGGCAATAAAGTAAAGTGTGCCATCAACTTCGTGAGAGCTTTAATCACTAGTTTTCTGGGAACAAGTGGAAGATAAACAAGCATGAATATACTTGGAATAGCATAAGCTAGTAGGTAGGCATGGTGGACTCTTTGGATTTACTTGGTTTAGGGAGTTGGATGCATGAGTGGAACTCATACTTGGTGGTGGAGGCTAGCAAAAGACTAGGTGCGACAAACTAAGAGAGCAATAATGGCCATAATCATCCAGAGCGACAAAACATCATTGATCAAAGCATAAAGTCATACTACAAGTTGAAAACTAAAGGATCATAAAGGCTATGGTGACTTGAGATAGTCATAACATGGTGTGAGCATGCGCCAAGTCAACCCAAATAAAGCACCAAAGGAGAATACCGCTATACTATGCTTTTAATATGCTAAAACAACGCATGATTCATCCAATGCACATTAAGAAATATCAATTGTTTATAACAAGTCATGCTAGAGCAAATAATACTAAGCATAAATCCAAAACAATACCAAGCATGGCATGACAAAGCATAGGCCACAGTAAAAAACAAGCTCTTTTTACCACATAAGCATGAACTTTCCTACTCTTTTCCAAACCAAACCAAACTATTTGAAAACCAATGTATGAAAAGGGGGGTCCAACCAATTTATTCAGAAAACTAATCAAACCAATCAAACTAAAAACAAAAACGAAAACAAAAAAGAAGACGCTCCAAGAACAACACAAATGTGCATGAAACAATAAAAATGAAGTGTTCGGAAGAAACCTGGGATTTTTTATTGATGAAGAGGGTGATGCCTTGGGCATCCCCAAGCTTTGACGCTTGTACTTCTTGGATATTTCTTGGGGTGACACGTGTGGCATCCCCAAGCTTGAGCTTTAGTCCATCCTTCATCTCATTACTCATTCCTTCCATACACCTAAAATTTTTCTTTCATACAAAACTTCACACAATCTCATTAGCAACATTAGTGCACTGAAGATAAATAAGTATTAAGGTTCAGTTCTAACACCAAATAAACTTCCATTAGAACACTAGCTACTGTCAAAAAGATCAATTCCCCAAAAAGCTCAATTCCCCAAAAGAACTGAAAAATGAACCAACAAGAAGCAAATGCAAATAATGGCAGAAATCTGTCAAAACAGACCAGCAGGTAAAGATGATTTTTTTCGAAGACCTTCTGTTGCTCAAATCAAAAAGTGTTTAACTAACAAAAGTTAGATAACAACCTGGGGCAGAAGAACAAAGAATTATAGCTCAATCCGACATACAGAGCTCTCTCACGAATTTTTACGGTAAAGCACAGAAATATGTTTTGGGACAACAACTTTCCCAATCATTACTTCACTCTCATTAGAGGTTACTCTTGGCACAAAAAGCAAATAAAAAAGATAAGGAGAGGTTATTACAGAGGTAATAACTTCCAAGACTCATCTAAAAACTTTTGGGTTATCTCCCAATAAGTACTTTTCTTTAAGGCCTTTAAGTTAGGCATGATAGTTTGAGAAGATGCTCACATAAAAAATATGAATTGAAGTGAAAGAGAGCCAGGATCTAACACACATACAAACTCCATGATATTACAAGTTCCACTTTTATTTCACACCGCCGGGATCCATAAGCAAAAGAATCATGATATCAACGGGGTACAAAGTACAAGTGCAATGTTGAAAGTGTTCCCCATGGTACATGGTTCTGCTAATTTCAACTTATAAAGCGCAAGCATATACGCAACAAAGAAGGACCCAATGGTTCAAGTTTATTAGAGGCAATAAAGTAAAGCATGCCATCAAGTTCGTGAGAGCTTTAATCACTAGTTTTCTCATAACAAGTAAATGTAACATCCCAATTGTCTAACAATTGTAATGCTACTTGGTCTAGTAATATAATTGCTACTTCCTATATATAATTGTTGCATCATAATTATATCATGCTCATGTCATCATGCCACCTTGCATTTGGGCATCATATAAAACCCTTTTCCTTTTGGTTCTTCTCTCATATGCATTATTAATTGTATTTGGTTCTTAATACATTGTGTTTGGTTCTTGATAAATGCTAGATGCCCAAGTAGAGTTGGGGGCATATCTTTTATTCCACTCCACCACCTTTTTTTGTCACCACCTTATAATTCCACCATTCTACTTACCCATGGGCTTTTATTTTCTTTTGGTATTTAATCTAGCTCATGTG
Organism: Avena eriantha; assembly: GCA_910589775.1. Classification (NCBI taxonomy): domain Eukaryota; kingdom Viridiplantae; phylum Streptophyta; class Magnoliopsida; order Poales; family Poaceae; genus Avena; species Avena eriantha. The sequence continues at coordinate 446,958,707 of OU342742.1, forward strand.
AGTTGGGAGGGATCCAATTCTATTCTTTTGGCTTGACCTAGATCCATATTTTGGAATGCATAAGAATAATGCCATGTTATTTATTATTGTTTTCACAAGAATAAAACATGGCAATTAATTATTATGCATGGGCCATGCAAGAGTACCACCACCTTTAGCTCCTTTGTTTTTCTCTTTGTTTTAGTGGATCTTGCTTTGTGTGATTATTTCTATGTCTCTCCACCATCCCCATGCTCCCAACAACACCTTTTTTCCCATCATGCATGATCAAGTGAGGCCTTTTTCCATAAACCCCATCCCTCTCTCTTTTTCTTGAGTTTACCTTCACCTCACCTTGTGCTAAACCAAAACCCTCACCCCTTCATCTTGGCTTGATCTTATAAGCATGTGTTTAAAACCTAAACACCCTAATCCGACCCTAACCCTAGTTTTTCTCTATTATCCTCTCTTTCTAAACCCTAACCCTAACTACCATCTCTCCATGCCGAGCACCTAGCTCCTTGTCTCATTCTTCCTCCCTCTCTCTGCCAACCTGGCCCTAGTCCCTCTCTACCACACGAGCTACCCCACCCCCTCTAACCTAACCCTAGCCGAGGCTAGCTACACCCGAGCCTCCCCTCTCCTTCTTCCTCTCCCTTTCTCTCTCCCTGCCAGCAGGTCCCACACCGAGCCAGCCCTTAGCCTCGCCGTCCCCACCTGGTAGCCTCCACCCTACCTGCCCTGGCTGCTCATGTCGCACGCGTGAGAGAAGGAGGAGGAAAAGGTGCCGAGGCCACTTTCCTCTACCCCACTCCCACATGACACCCTCTCCCTCCCCGTCCCTATCTACTCCCTCTTCCCCGTCTAGTAGCAGCCTAGATCCACCCCAGGGCCTTACCCTCTCCCCTCTTCTTCTCCACCGACGCCATCTCCTCTCTCGTCGGTCACCGTCAGTACCACCACCGAGTCCTCGTTCCAGCAGGCGTGGGTGACGTGGAGGTGGTCGAGGAGGCCGAGAAGGGTCCCTTGCTTCGCCCAGTACACGCCAGCGAGGAGACGCCGCTCTGCAGCCACCAGAACTACCGCCGGCCACCGCAAAACCCTAATATCCCGGCCTCTGCTTCCTCGCCGCTCCGTCGTCTCCCGCACCGATCCGTCATCGTCAATCTCCCCGCGGTGAGTCCCTCTCCCACCTAGACACCCTCTGCCTCGCTGTAAAACCCTAGCCGCGACAGGCGTTTCGCCGAGCACTCTTAGTGCGCCGTGGCCGCGAGCGTCTGCACGTCGGCGCGTCGTGCCGCGACCTATCTAGCCGCTAGCCGGCCTTCTGTCACCATCGCATACCTACCGCAGCGGCTTGGCCCTCCGCGCACACGCCCAGGTCGCGGGTTCGAGTCCCCCGCGTGCCGCACCGTGCTGTCAATCACGGATCTGTCGCTCGGTTCAGAGAAAGAAGACCAACGGTGGGCTCTGTGGTCACTTTACAAATAGCCCCCTCTTTTTATCTCTCACTCAACCCGCGGTACGCGCGAGCCCACCTGCCAGCCGCTGTGTACATTTTACAGAAAGGCACCCCGGTTTTCGTAGAACTCCACCCGCGCTGCAGCACATCCCCACCTGTCATCCTCTGCGGGTTCAGCCACTGGCACGTGGGCCCCTAGCCGTTGGTCCCACCTGGCAGTCTCAGTGGCTAGGTAAACCCGCGGTGTAAAAAGCTTTGCGCGCGGATCTCGCCCAGTCAGCAGCGGCCCACCCGTCAGCGACTTGGGTTGAATTCTTCTGGGTGTAAAACGTTTCCCTGTTTATCTGTTTTAACAAAACAAATTCAAAAAGGTTTAAATTCAAATTCAAATCTGTTTTTAAATAACTTTTAAATTATAAATCCAAATAATACAAATGATATATGTTTTTGAATCACAAAAATGTGAGGAATTCAAATATGCCATTCAAAATATTATTTGAGCACTTTAAAATTTCGAGATGATTAAAATTACAAATAAAATGCCCTTTCCTTAATAAATTAAGAACTTTAATTCTATAACTCCAAATTCAACAAATAATATGTCTAAATCAATCAGCGCGACGAGCCTATTCTATCTTTGCATTCCTTGTTCTGAACTGAACCATGCATCATGTCATTATTAAAAATCAGAACTGTTTATGGCAATAATACTTGGCTAAATAATTAATAAAATGCTTTACTCTTTTAACCACACCTCACCCTTGCCATGCTATTTTAATGCCATGTAAATTGTGCATCATTCATCATGGCATGCTTGTTTGCTTTTCGCATTTTAATTCATATGCTTGTGCACTTTATTTATGTTGGCCCTTGTTTGTTTGGTTCTTCGTCGAATAGACGCCCAGCAGGAGAATTACCAGGAATCATAGGAGTTCTACCCAGATCCATCTCTCGCTTCAACTGAGCTGCCAGGTAAGCACTACCACATGCTTGCATACATATAGTACCTATTGCCTCAATCTTATTCTTGCATCTTTGAGTCGCGATTGCATTAAATTGAATCCCAAGTACTGCATAGCCTTTACTTTAAAACCCCACCGAAGCTAGTTCCTCCATCCCATGAGCCACTACTACAGGAGTTGTTTGAGCCATGCGAGTCGTAGAAAAGCATGTGTTGGGTATGTGAGTGTCTGATGAATAACGAGGTACCTAAACAACATAACCTGAGTAGTAATGGGATAACTAATGAAAGAGGCACCGGTGAGCAATATCTGCTATTTGGTTTTTCATGCTCACTTGTGTCCCGTAGGACCCCGAGTACTTGATTCCTGTTCCTTGACTATTCGCACTATCCACATCCGGGTGGACTTATGGACCCTCCTGAGCTAGAGCTTGATTCATTCTTATTTCTTGGGGCCATAATTAGTTTGGGGCTTTATTACTATCCTGTACTTACGCCATGTTACTGCTTTATTTAAGATTGTGCGAGGAGCACCTGTACTATTTTGGATCGCGCCATGTTTTCGCGGTATCGACAAGCCCAGTCATATTTTCGGGTTCCCAGTCATTTACAGCCGTCTTCGGAAACCCTGGGTCCATTCCGGAGCCGGCCAACTTCGTTGCGGCTAGCTTATTGGGGTGCCCCCTTAAATATTTCGGAATCCTGTGATCGCTTTGTCGTGAATGCCTCATTGGGTTTTGAGTTGGTTTTTCCGAGGTTGATCGAGTGTGTGTTGCTATTCGTTCACCCCTGTAGGGTAAATCTTTCTGAAAGCCGTGTCCGCGGTTATGGATGACTTGGAGCATAGTTTCTCGATCATAGAAAAGTATAACTAAAGTACCGCTTTTAATTCGACTAAGTACTTAACTAGTAAATAGTGTAATACTCATGGAATGGTTAATAAAAATGCCAACGGATGGGAGGTTGTTCGTTCGCTTCCTCGTTGGTAAGCGAGGAGGAGGATGGATCTGTTAATTATACTGTTATAACTGTTGTTCTTAATTCACGGACATCCGTCTATCATTGGTTAGGCGGATGGTTAGCGAGTATCTAAAGACTTGATAGAAATTATCTTTTGCTGCAATTGCGTCACCCCAGGTTGTGTCCCCTTTAGAGGCATAAAGACTTGCTGAGTACCCCTAGGGTCTCACAAGATAAATTGTTTGATTCTGATGAACAGGTGTACTCGCAAGAAGGATACTGGGTGGAGGAGACGGATGATGTTGGCAGCGATCACGCGGTGTAGGGATTCCGGCAACGGGGATCCATGAGATCTGTGGGCGGGATGTGTTTATTTATGTGGCATCTTATGCCGATTTGCTTCTTATCCGTACTCGGATCTTGTTTTCCGCTTCCGCCTGATACTCTGATGTTTGATGTATGAGGAGCTATCCTAAAAATATTATCTCTATCTAGGATATTTGAATCTTTCCATATGGTGTTGCAATATTTCTATTTCTTTTAGATGGAATGGCTCAGAGAACTGTTGTATGTGGCTTGCATACATACTCATTTGTGTATGTAGTTGATCCCTTCGCCTACCGACTACGCCTCTCATTTTTGTCCCGATGATCTGAAAGTGGTTAGGACGGCCGAAAGGTCTACCGTGAGTGGCCCCGGGCCCCACCGTACTATTTTAACCACTTTCGCTCATCCATGCATGTAACAAAGAGCGTAATTCACCGAGGTAGTTACAATTGGTATTAGAGCCATACCGCCCTTCAGGGTCTCAGCCAAAATGGTCGTTGTCAGTCTAGCAAATATTTTTGGTAGCTATGTATACTAGGGAAACACAAAACGTGAGAGTAGGACTGCTTCCATTTTTCTTCTTACCCACCCACCCACCCTTTTCTGGTAAGGAAGTGTAACGTTTTCAATCCTCTTCTAAAAAAATTCAAACTAGGATTCACATGTTCTGGGTTCCATAGTACCATAGGTTGTGTTTGTGTGTGTGTGTGTGAATTCTTTGTCTATCTGGTGGATCCAAATGTTATCGCTATCTGCCTATTGGTTATCAACTATTGGTACATTCCATACCGACATGCCTTTATAAACCGACGCGATCTATCTGATTCGTTGTATACCGGTGCGATCTGTCTTAATCTTTGTTATCCGACGTTATCTTGTTTGGGGTGTTCGTTTCCGTAATTACTAATCTTTAGGTTCATCTTAAGAAGAAGTTGTTGGGATACGTGTTTTACGGATTCATGTGCGGAGTAATGATTTGAGTGCGGGATGGAGTCGTGACCATACCACTACTCTTATCATTCGCTCTTGTATATTGAATTAGTAGAGTTACTAATCTTGATTCGTTAAGTGGTTTTGCGCATATAGTGGTATTTTAATGCCGAAATTTGCGGAATTTTTTTCTTTGTTAGCTTGTGTACCACACTCCTTGTTCAGTCGTGTGCGTTATGCTTAATATCTTCTAGGTGCCTTGAACTTTGTTGATATTTTAATATCATCTCAGTGAATTGTATCCTTTAATCTCGGTTAATTCCATTTTGGTACTATTTTGGATTATTATCATTCTCCATTATAGTACTGACTTGTGTTTTATATCCTTCACAGGATGGCACCACCACGCCGTTCTGAGGAGGACATACCACCTGAACTGGGGGCTGCTTTGGCAAGTATTGCAAATGCCTTGGGCACTATGCAGCAGAACCAGCAGCGATTCGAAGAAAGTGTCAGGAGGAACGAGTTTGTCCCGCTACCTCCACCTCCAAAGCGAGGAGACATCAAGAGTTTTCTCAAGTTCAACCCACGCCAATTTGAGGTGTCTGATCAGCCACTTGATGCGGATGATTGGCTGCGTGAAGTGTCAAGGTTGCTGATGACTGCGGATGTTCCCGAGCAAGAATGGGTCAAATGTGCCACTCACCTTCTGAAGGGAGATGCAGCTCTGTGGTGGGAAAATTACCTCAAGGCAGACCTCTCTGGTTTTTAGCCTACTTGGGAGCAATTCACTAGGGCTTTCAAAGAGCAATATCTGTCAGAGATTGTCATGGAAAGGATGAAGGAAGTGTTTCTCAACCTCAAGCAGGGCACTGACAATGTCAATACCTATATCAGAAACTTCATGAACCTTTCTCGGTATGGTGGCGATGAGATCTCTGATGACAAGAAAAAGCAGAAGAGGTTTAGGCAAGGCGTCAATGCATCCATCAAATATGCTATCACTCATGCAAGGCCGGCGTCTTTTCTGGAACTCCAACACACAGCTCTGCAGGAAGAAGCAAGTAGGCAAGTGTTTGAGGAGACAAAGAAACACAGCCGCGATGTAGCAAGCTCTTCTGCTATGACAACTCCTTCTAAGCGTCGTGTCTGGGTTCCTAACACCCCACCGTCGCTCCCGGCTCCACCAAGACCATCAAGCTACACAGCAAGGCCACCAAACTCCTTCACTGCGGATCCCAGGGCTACAACCACAACTACCCTGGAGCGCCTGGTGGAGTCCCTGGCTACGTTGCTCCACGTCCACCTGGTGCTTGCTACACTTGTGGAAACACTGGGCATCAGCACTGGAATTGTCCAATGAACAACAAAGCTCTTCCACCACCACCTCCAAGACCTGCAGCAAGTTCTCCTATGGTTCGTGCACCTCCACCTCGGGCTCTCAACATCAACACCAAGCCTGGGTCTACTATTGCTCGTGCCAACTGTGTCAACGTCGCTCAAGCTGAGCATGCACCTGGAGTTGTCATGGGTATGCTTCATGTTAACTCAGTTCCTGCACGAGTTTTATTTGATTCTGGTGCTTCACATTCTTTCGTGTCATACAAGTTTGCGGAGAGTAATGGGTTACCTTCTGATGCTTTACCAACTCACCTCATGGTGCAATCTCCTGGATCAAACATGAGGGCTTCTAAAATCAGCCATGGCAATCAAATTGAGATTGGTGGCTCTTCGTTTCCGGCTTCCTTAATTATTCTGGGCAATTCTGACATTGATGTTATCTTGGGCATGGATTGGTTAACAGCAAATGCAGCTGTGATTGATTGTGCTGAACGTTCGGTTTCTCCGAAAATTCCTGAAGGCCACATAGTCTATTCTCCAAGTCTGACTCTTGCAATTCAGCTTTACTCTTTGGCGGCTCTGAATGATGATGCTATGGAAGGTATTCAGAGTGTTCCGGTAGTCTGTGAGTTTCCAAAAGTTTTTCCTGAAGAGTTGCCAGGTATGCCTCCGGATCGTGAGGTCGAGTTTGTCATTGAACTTGAACCTGGTACCGCTCCTATCTCCAAGCGGCCTTATAAAATGGGTCCTACTGAGTTGGCTGAACTCAAACGTCAGTTGGATGAACAAGAGAAGTTGGGTTTCATTCAGCACAATACTTCTTCTTGGGGTAGCCCAACCATCTTTGTGAAGAAGCGAGACAAGACCGATAGACTTTGTGTTGACTATCGGGCACTCAATGCTAAAACCATCAAAAATAAATATCCCCTTCCACGGATTAATGATCTCTTCGATCAGTTAGCTGGAGCTGTGGTATTCTTTAAGCTTGATTTGAGAAGTGGATATCATCAAATCAAGATTCGCAAGGAAGATGTTCCTAAAATAGCTTTCACTACCCGCTATGGTCTGTATGAGTACACAGTCATGTCTTTCGGTCTCACCAATGCACCTACCACCTTCTCGAGGCTTATGAATTCGGTTTTCATGGAGTATCTTGATAAGTTCGTTGTGGTCTATCTGGATGACATTCTAGTCTATTCTAAGTCGAAGGAAGAACATGCAGAACACCTTCGGTGTGTCCTAAACAAGTTTCGTGAGAACCGCCTGTATGCAAAGTTCTCCAAGTGTGAATTCTGGCTGCCTCAAGTCACCTACCTTGGTCACGTCATCTCTGCCAAGGGCATTGCCGTCAATCCAGAAACTATTAAGACAATTATGGATGGCTTCCACCTATAAATGTCAAAGAAGTCCGGAGTTTCCTTGGTTTGGCCAGTTACTGCCGTTGCTTCGTTCAAAACTTCTCGAAGATTGCGAAGCCTCTTACCGATCTCCTCAAGAAAGGCAAGAAATACCTTTGGACTCCTGCATGTCAAGCAAGCTTTGAAACACTCAAAGAGAAGCTCACTTCCACACCAGTCTTGGTTCCTCCAGATACATCAAAGCCTTTCCAGATATTCTGTGATGCCTCATTGCAAGGATTGGGTGCGGTCCTTATGCAAGAAAAACAAGTTGTTGCTTATGCCTCTCGGCAGTTGAAGACGCATGAGATCAACTATCCTATACATGACCTCGAACTCGCAGCAGTTGTCTTTGCTTTGAAAGTATGGAGGCATTACTTGCTTGGCAATCGTTGTGAGATCTTTTCTGATCACAAGAGCCTGAAGTATATCTTCACACAGCCTGATCTCAACTTTCGTCAGAGGAGGTGGATTGAAACAATCAATGATTTCGATTTGACCATTAACTACACTCCGGGCAAAGCTAATGTCATGGCCGATGCTCTCAGCCGAAAAGCTTATGTCAACAACCTCATGGTGGAAGAACAACAACCTCTCTTGTGTGAGGAATTCCGCAAGCTCAACCTTGAAATTGTGGATCAAGGGTATATTATGAACCTTTTGGCAACACCTCTCTTGGAAGAAAAGGTCCGCTCCATTCAACTTGGTGATCCTTACACTAAAAAGATCATCTCCAACATTCAGCTTCCGAAGTATGAGTTTTTCCACGTTGACGACCAAGACACTCTTTTCTTTGAACACCGGATGTTTGTTCCGAACTACCCGGGTTTAAGAGAGCAAGTTCTCAAGGAGGCGCATGATTCTGTTCTTTATATCCACCCTGGCAGCACTAAGATGTACATGGACTTGAAAACACAATATTGGTGGCCTGGGTTGAAACGATATTGTGCCAAGTATGTCTCGGAGTGTGATGTCTGTCGCAGAGTTAAAGCTGTCCATCAGAAACCTTCCGGTCTTCTACAACCATTGAAGCCTCCGGAATGGAAATGGGAGAAAGTAGAGATGGACTTCATCACTGGTTTTCCAAGGTCGCAGAAGGGCAACAATGCAATCTTTGTTGTCATCGATAGGCTTTCTAAAGTAGCTCACTTCTTTCCCGTCAAAGAAACAATTTCTGCAATTCAGTTGGCTGAGTTCTATATCAACAGAATTGTCTCTCTGTATGGGGTTCCTCTTGAGATCAGCTCAGACCTTGGAAGCATCTTCACTTCCAAGTTCTGGGAAAGTTTCCAAAATGCTTTGGGAACAAAATTGAGCTTCAGCATAGCTTACCACCCTCAGTCGCAAGGACAAGTTGAAAGGATCAATCAGATTCTGGAAGATATGCTCCGTGCTTGCGTTATCTCTTTCGGCATGAAGTGGGAAGAATGTCTTCCTTATGCTGAATTCTCTTACAACAACAGCTTCCAGAAAAGTCTAAAGATGGCACCATTTGAGGCTCTCTATGGTCGCAAATGCAGAACTCCGATTGGTTGGTCAGGCGCAGGTGAAAGAATATTGTTTGGCCCCGACATTGTAACTCAAGCGGAGGAGAAAGTTCACATCATTCTTGAAAATCTAAAGATTGCTCAAAGTCGCCAGAAGAGCAATTATGACAGAAAGCACACGGACATGGAGTATGTTCCTGGTGATCTCGTTTACCTTCGTGTCACTCCCATGAGAGGCACGCACTGCTTTGGTATCAAAGGAAAGCTGGCTCCTAGATACATCAGTCCTTTCAAAATTCGTGGAAGAAGAGGAGAAGTTGCTTATGCTCTTGAACTCCCTGAAAAACTCAAGGTCCATGATGTTTTCCACATCTCTCAACTCAAGAAGTGCTTCAAGGATCCCGGCAGGACCGTGGACCATGAACTCATCAACCTCCAAGAAGATCTATCTTATCAAGAACACCCCATAAAAATTCTAGAAGTCGCAGAAAGAAGGACTCGCAACAAGTCCATCAAGTTCTGCAAGGTGCAGTGGTCGCACCATTCCGTTGATGAAGCCACTTGGGAACGTGAAGATGAGCTCCGTGCCAAGTATCCTACCCTCTTCGAGTCTTCTTCTTCTTCCTAGAATCTCGGGGCGAGATTCCTGTTTAGTGGGGGAGAGTTGTAGCATCCCAATTGTCTAACAATTGTAATGCTACTTGGTCTAGTAATATAATTGCTACTTCCTATATATAATTGTTGCATCATAATTATATCATGCTCATGTCATCATGCCACCTTGCATTTGGGCATCATATAAAACCCTTTTCCTTTTGGTTCTTCTCTCATATGCATTATTAATTGTATTTGGTTCTTAATACATTGTGTTTGGTTCTTGATAAATGCTAGATGCCCAAGTTGAGTTGGGAGCATATCTTTTATTCCACTCCACCACCTTTCTTTGTCACCACCTTATAATTCCACCATTCTACTTACCCATGGGCTTTTATTTTCTTTTGGTATTTAATCTAGCTCATGTGAGTTGGGAGGGATCCAATTCTATTATTTTGGCTTAACCTAGATCCATATTTTGGAATGCATAAGAATAATGCCATGTTATTTATTATTGTTTTCACAAGAATAAAACATGGCAATTAATTATTATGCATGGGCCATGCAAGAGTACCACCACCTTTAGCTCCTTTGTTTTTCTCTTTGTTTTGGTGGATCTTGCTTTGTGGGATTATTTCTATCTCTCTCCACCATCCCCATGCTCCCAACAAAACCATTTTCCCATCATGCATGATCAAGTGAGGCCTTTTTCCATAAACCTCATCCCTCTCTCTTTTTCTTGAGTTTACCTTCACCTCACCTTGTGCTAAACCAAAACCCTCACCCCTTCATCTTGGCTTGATCTTATAAGCATGTGTTTAAAACCTAAACACCCTAATCACACCCTAACCCTAGTTTTTCTCTCTTATCCTCTCTTCCTAAACCCTAACCCTAACTACCATCTCTCCATGCCGAGCACCTAGCTCCCTCCCTCTCTCATTCTTCCTCCCTCTCTCTGCCAACCTGGCCCTAGTCCCTCTCTACCACACGAGCTACCCCACCCCCTCTAACCTAACCCTAGCCGAGGCTAGATACACCCGAGCCTCCCCTCTCCTTCTTCCTCTCCCTTTCTCTCTCCCTGCCAGCAGGTCCCACACCGAGCCAGCCCTTAGCCTCGCCGTCCCCACCTGGCAGCCTCCACCCTACCTGCCTTGGCTGCTCATGTCGCGCACGTGAGAGAAGGAGGAGGAAAAGGTGCCGAGGCCACTTTCCTCTACCCCGCTCCCACACGGGACCCTCTCCCTCCCCGTCCCTATCTACTCCCTCTTCCCCATATGGTAGCAGCCCAGATCCACCCCAGGGCCTTGCCCTCTCCCCTCTTCTTCTCCACCGACACCATCTCCTCTCTCGCCGGTCACCATCAGTACCACCGCCGAGTCCTCGTTCCAGCAGGCGTGGGTGACGTGGAGGTGGTCGAGGAGGCCGAGAAGGGTCCCCTGCTTCGCCCAGTACATGCCAGAGAGGAGACGCCGCTCTGCAGCCACCAGAACTACCGCCGGCCACAGCAAAACCCTAATTCCCTGGCCTCTGCTTCCTCGCCACTCCATCGTCTCCCACACCGATCCGCCATCGTCAATCTCCCCGCGGTGAGTCCCTCTCCCGCCTAGACACCCTCTGCCTCGCCGTAAAACCCTAGACGCGACAGGCGTTTCGCCGAGCACTCTCAGTGCGCCGTGGCCGCGAGCTTCTGCACGTCGGCGCGTCGTGCCGCGACCTATCTAGCCGCCAGCCGCCCTTCTGTCACCATCCCATACCTACCGAAGCGGCTTCGCCCTCCGTGCGCATGCCCAGGTCGCGAGTTCGAGTCCCCCGCGCGCCACGCCGTGCGGTCGAACACGGATCTGTTGCTCGGTTCAGAGAAAGAAGAGCAACAATAGGCTCTGTGGTCACTTTACAAATAGCCCCCTCTTTTTATCTCTCACTCAACCCGCGGTACGCGCGAGCCCACCTGCCAGCCGCTGTGTACATTTTACAGAAAGGCACCCCGGTTTTCGTAAAACTCAACCCGCGCTCCAGCACGTCCCCACCTGTCATCCTCTGCGGGTTCAGCCACTGGCACGTGGGCCCCTAGCCGCTGGTCCCACCTGGCAGTCTCAGTGGCTAGGTAAACCTGCGGTGTAAAAAGCTTTGCGCGCGGATCTCGCCCAGTCAGCAGCGGCCCACCCATCAGCGACTTGGGTTGAATTCGTCTGGGTGTAAAACGTTTCCCTGTTTATCTGTTTTAACACAACAAATTCAAAAAGGTTTAAATTCAAATTCAAATCTATTTTTAAATAACTTTTAAATTATAAATCCAAATAATACAAATGATATATGTTTTTGAATCAGAAAAATGTGAGGAATTCAAATATGCCATTCAAAATATTATTTGAGCACTTTAAAATTTCGAGATGATTAAAATTACAAATAAAATGCCCCTTTCTTAATAAATTAATAACTTTAATTCTATAACTCCAAATTCAACAAATAATATGTCTAAATCGATCAGCGCGACGAGCCCGTTCTATCTATGCATTCCTTGTTCTGAATTGAAGCATGCATCATGTCATTATTAAAAATCAGAAATGTTTATGGCAATAATACTTGGCTAAATAATTAATAAAATGCTTTACTCTTGTAACCACACCTCACCCTTGCCATGCTATTTTAATGCCATGTAAATTGTGCATCATTCATCATGGCATGCTTGTTTGCTTGTCGCATTTTAATTCATATGCTTGTGCACTTTATTTATGTTGGCCCTTGTTTGTTTGGTTCTTCGTCGAATAGACGCCCGGCAGGAGAATTACCAGGAATCACAGGAGTTCTACCCAGATCCATCTCTCGCTTTAACTGAGCTGCGAGGCAAGCACTACCACATGCTTGCATACATATAGTACCTATTGGCTCTATCTTATTCTTGCATCATTGAGTCGCGATTGCATTAAATTGAATCCCAAGTACTGCATAGCCTTTACTTTAAAACCCGACCGAAGCTAGTTCCTCCATCCCATGAGCCATTACTACAGGAGTTGTTTGAGCCATGCGAGTCGTAGAAAAGCATGTGTAGGGTATGTGAGTGTCTGATGAATAACGAGATACCTAAACAACATAACCTGAGTAGTAATGGGATAACTAATGAAAGAGGCACCGGTGAGCAATATCTGCTATTTGGTTTTTCATGCTCACTTGTGTCCCGTAGGACCCCGAGTACTTGATTCCTGTTCCTTGACTATTCGCACTATCCACATCCGGGAGGCCTTATGGACCCTCTTGAGCCAGATCTTGATTCATTCTTATTTCTTGGGGCCACAATTTGTTTGGGGCTTTATTACTATCCTGTACTTATGCCATGTTACTGCTTTATTTAAGATTGTGCGAGGAGCACCTGTACTGTTTTGGACCGCGCCACGTTTTCGCGATATCGACAAGCCCAGTCATATTTTCAGGTTCCCAGTCGTTTATAGCCGTCGTCGCAAACCCTGGGTCCGTTCCGGAGCCGGCCAACTTCGTTGCGGGTAGCTTATTGGGGTGGCCCCCTGAAATATTTCTGAATCCTGTGATCGCTTTGTCGTTAAATGCCTCGTTGGGTTTTGAGTTGGTTTTTCCGAGGTTGATCGAGTGTGTGTTGCTATTCGTGCACCCTGCAGGGTAAATCTTTCTGAAAGCCGTGTCCGCGGTTATGGACGACTTGGAGCACAGTTTCTCGATCATAGACAAGTATAACTAAAGTACCGCTTTTAATTCGACTAAGTACTTGACTAGTAAATAGTGTAATACTCATGGAATGGTTAATAAAACTGCCAACAGATGGGAGGTTGTTCGTCCGCTTCCTTGTTGGTAAGCGAGGAGGACGATTGATCTGTTAATTATACTGTTATAACTATTGTTCTTAATTCACGGACATCCGTCTATCATTGGTTAGGCGGATGGTTAGCGAGTATCTAAAGACTTGAGAGAAATTATCTTTTGCTACAATTGCGACACCCTAGGTTGTGTCCCCTTTAGAGGCATAAAGACTTGCTGAGTACCCCTAGGGTCTCACACGATAAATTGTTTGGTTCAGATGAACAGGTGTACTCGCAAGAAGGATACTGGATGGAGGAGACGGATGATGTTGGTAACGATCACGCGGTGTAGGGATTCCGGGAACGGGGATCCGTGAGATCTGTGGGCGGGATGTGTTTATTTATGTGGCACCTTATGCCGATTTGCTTCTTATCCATACTCGGATCTTGTTTTCCGCTTCCGCCTGATACTCTGATGTTTGATGTATGAGGAGCTATCCTAAAAATATTGTCTCTATCTAGGATATTTGAATCTTGCCGTATGGCGTTGCAATATTTCTATTTCTTTTAGATGGAATGGCTCTGAGAACTGTTGTATGTGGCTTGCATACATACTCATTTGTGTATGTAGTGGATCCCTTCGCCTGCCGACTACACTGCTCGTTCTTGTCCCGATGATCTGAAAGTGGTTAGGACAGCCGAAAGGTCTACCGTGAGTGGCCCCGGGCCCCACCGTACTATTTTAACCACTTTCGCTCATCCAGGCATGTAACTAAGAGCGTAATTCACCAAGGTAGTTACAATAAACAAAGCATGAATATACTTGGAATAGCATAAGCTAGTAGGTAGATATGGTGGACTCTTTGGAATAACTTGGTTTAGGGAGTTGGATGCATGAGTGGAACTCATACTTGGTGGTGGAGGCTAGCAAAAGACTGGGAGCGACAAACTAAGAGAGCAATAATGGCCATAATCAAGCAGAGCGACAAAACATCATTGATCAAAGCATAAAGTGATACTACAAGTTGAAAACTAAAGGATCATAAAGGCTATGGTGACTTGAGATAGTCATAACATGGTGTGATCATGCGCCAAGTCAACCCAAATAAAGCATCAAAGGAGAATACCACTAAACTATGCTTTTAATATGCTAAAACAACGCATGATTCATCCAATGCACATTAAGGAATCTCAATTGTTTATAACAAGTCATGCTACAGCAAAGAATACTAAGCATAAAGCCAAAACAATTCCAAGCATGGCATGGCAAAGCATAGGCCACAGTCAAAAACAAGCTCTTTTTACGACATAAGCATGAACTTTCCTACTCTTTTCCAAACCAAACCAAACTATTTGAAAACCAATGTATGAAAGAGGGGGGTCCAACCAATTTATTCAGAAAACTAATCAAACCAATCAAACTAAAAACCAAAACGAAAACGAAAAAGAAGACGCTCCAAGAACAACACAACTGTGCATGAAACAATAAAAATGAAGTGTTCGGAAGAAACCTGGGATTTTTATTGATGAAGAGGGGGATGCCTTGGGCATCCCCAAGATTTGACGCTTGTACTTCTTGGATATTTCTTGGGGTGACACGCGTGGCATCCCCAAGCTTGAGCATTAGTCCATCCTTCATCTCATTACTCATTCCTTTCATACACCTGAAATTTTTCTTTCATACAAAACTTCACACAATCTCATTACCAACATTAGTGCACTCAAGATAAATAAGTCTTAAGGTTCAGTTCTAACACCAAATAAACTTCCATTAGAACACTAGATACTGTAGAACTTCCCTCAAAAAGCTCAATTCCCCAAAAGAACTCAAAAAGGAACCAACAAGAAGCAAATGCAAATAATGGCAGAAATCTGTCAAAACAGACCAGCAGGTAAAGACGAATTTTTTGAAGACTTTTGTTGCTCAAATCAAAACGTGTTTAACTAACGAAAGTTAGATAACAACCTGGGCAGAAGCACAAAAAAATACAGCTCAATCCGACATACAGAGCTCTCTCACAAATTTTTACGGTAAAGCACAGAAATCTGTTTCCCAATCATTACTTCACTCTCATTAGAGGTTACTCTTGGCACAAAAAGCAAATAAAAGGATAAGGAGAGGTTATTACAGAGATAATAACTTCCAAAACTCATCTAAAACTTTTGGGTTATCTCCCAATAAGTACTTTTCTTTAACGCCTTTAAGTTAGGCATGATAGTTTGAGAAGATGCTCACATAAAAAATATGAATTGAAGTAAAAGATAGCATGAAGAAGCAAATTCAAAACACATTTAAGCCTAACACACTACCTATGCATAGGAATCTTGTAAAAAAACAAGTCATGAAAGCACGAAGCAATAAGCATAGGAAAGCAAAACACGTGCAACTTCAAGACTTTCAACATAAAGAGGGAAACTTAATATTATTGAGATGCATAAAACCATGTTTCCCTCTCTCATAATAACTTTCAGTAGCATCATGAATAAAATTAACAATATAACTATCACATAAAGCATTCTTATCATGAGCCACATGCATAAAACAATTATTACTCTCCCTATAAGAATAGTCATTCTTATTAATCATAGTGGGAGAAAATTCAACAAAATAGCTATCATTATTATTATCATCACCATAATCATCAAATATAGGAGGCATATTGTAATCATAATTACTTTCCTCCTCAATAGTAGGTGGACTGGAAATATCATATTCATCATTGTAATCATCATATATTGGAGGTTTTGTATCATCATAAGCAATAGAATAGCTATCTTCTAAAGCCGGGGAACTAAAAAGATCATTTTCATAAAAACTAGCTTCCCCAAGCTTAGACTTTTCCATAGCACTAGCAATAATGGTGTCCAAAGAATTCATACTAACAACATTGATATTAGCATGCAAATAAAGTTCCATAGGTTTTTTAATTTTCTCTTCAAACACTTCATGTCCTAACTCAAGATAAATACTATAAAGCTCTCTAATTTTTTTGTTATTTTCCATTAAGCCTAACTAGTGAAAACAAGAAACAAAAAGACAAAATTGCAGAATCTGAAGGAAATAACTGCGAGCACTCACACCGGAGGATTGAGTACCTTTTACCTTACCTCCCTGGCAATGGCGCTAGAAAATAGGCGTTTGCCGTGGGAGGTTCTTCTTCTTTAATCCTCCGGCATGAATACCTTTTACCTTACCTCCCCGGCAACGGCACCAGAAAATTGCTTGATGTCTACGCACTTCTATTCTTGTAGACAGTTGTTGGGCCTCCAAGTGTAGAGGTTTGTAGAACAACAGCAAGTTTTCCCTTAAGTGGATCTCCCAAGGTTTATCGAACTCAGGGAGGAAGTGGTCAAAGGTATTCCCTCTCGAGCAACCCTGTAATCAAGATACAAGAAGTCTCTTGTGTCCCCAACACACCCAGTACACTTGTCAAGTGTATAGGTGCACTAGTTCGGCGAAGAGATAGTGAAATACAAGTGGTGATGGTGACAGAAAATAGCTTAATGGCGTGAAAGAGACTAAAGGAAAACTGAAATAAAGATGGAAGCAAGCAAACAAGTAACAGATCTAGTTGCAAACGGTGTTTCAACGTTTAGAAACAAGGCATATGGATCATAGTTTCACTAGTGAACACTCTCATATAAATATATCATCTTCAGGATACTACGCTGAACTACTCTCCGGTTGGACACTCTAATCGATGGTAGGCTATAACAGCACACCTCAAAGTAAGTCTTTCCCATCTAGAAAACCCCACACTGTCACCTTGAGCACTAGATGGTTCCAACAAACACCACAATTTCATAAATACATCCAACTCCAAATATAACTCATAACAAGTATTTGTAATCTCTAGCCTAAGTGCCACCATGGTGAGCACGCTGTCAGTTTCACACACATGGGGAGAGCAGAGATCTATTAAAGCACTTGAGTAGCAGAATAGATCTATAGATTACAAGCTCATGATCTCAATAAGATCATGCATAGAGAGAGATGAACACATAGCTACCGGTAGAACCCTTAGCCTCGAGAGAGAACTACTCCCTCCTCATCATGGGAATCAGCAATGGTGATGGAGATGGCGGTGGATATCGATGGAGATGGCTCCGGGGGCACTTCCCCGTCCCGGCAGGGTGCCGGAACAAAGACTTTCTGTCCCCCGAATCTCCCCTTCGGTGGCGGCGGCGCTGCGGAACTTTTCATGGCTGGAGGCTTGATTATTTAGGGTTTATGTCTCGAGAGGCTTCTTATAGGAGAAGAGGCAAGGTCGGTGGAGTGCCAGGGGGCCCACACCACCTAGTGGCGCGGCCAGGGCTAGCCCGCGCCACCATATGGTGTGGCCAGGCCCTGGCCCTCCTCCGTCTCGTATTCTCGCTCTATGAGTCTTCTGGTAAAATAGGAACTTGGCTTTTGTCCCGTCCAATTCCGAGAATATTCATTTTCTGACTTTCTGGAACCAAAAACAGCAGAAAACAGGCAACTGGCACTGTGGCATCTTGTTAATAGGTTAGTCCAAGAAATCATATGAAAAGTACTCCAAAGTGTGGACAAAACATAAGAAAGTAGATAAAACCAAGCATGGAACATCAAAAATTATAGATACATTTGCAATGTATCATAGGGCTTGACATCTGCGTTCCACTCCCCATCGAACTAGGCCTTTTGCTGCCGCTCTTGGGTGTGATGTCCTTACTGCCTCCCCTCACGGGTGTTGGCTCCAGGGTGCTGGCATTATTGCCTGAGCTCTGCAGCGTGTTCTTCTTTGAATTAGCCCTTTTGCTGCTACTATTGGGTGTGTTCTCCTTCGTGTTGGCATTATTGCCTGACCTCAGTGGCATGTTCCGCTCCAAATTAGCCCTTTTGCTGCTACTATTGGGCGTGTTCTCCTTCGTGCTGGCATTATTACCTGACCTCAGCAGCGTGTTCCGCTCCAAATTAGTATTTTTTTATGCTCCCACTAGGTGTGGTAGCCTCCGTGCTGGCCATCTTTGCCTCTTTGCTACCACTCCTAGGAATGTTCACCACCATGCTAGCCCTCTTAGCATTTTTGCTGCTATCGTTCGGTGTGGCATTTTGACTGGATCTCAGGGGTGTACTCTGCGGCGTGGTGCCTTTTTTCGTACGACTCTTGGGCATCCTCTTCTCTGGCGTGGTCTCCTTGGTGACGTTCTTCTTCGGGGTGCCCTTTCCGGGGATGCTCTTCTTGCTCCTCTTTATGACGCTCCTCTATAAGACTCTCCTCTGTTCGAAGCTACCCTCAGTCGCACTAGCCCCAGTGATGCCATGGATCAGGTCACGCATGCCTTCTAAAAGTCCATCATCTGTATTGTCGAGTTCCAATTCCTCTACAACCATTTGCACTATCAAGTGGAAGTACACTTCACCTCTATAATGTTTTCTTGTAAACGGTATGACTAAATCCCTGGTATCTTTCACTTCGATAGACTTTTTTCTCCTGTAACAAAAATATAACAAACATGCTTCGGGAGGACCCCACAACACCTTCACACGTAACGATGCCATCATGTCAGATAACTCTACCACTTCAGGATCGTATCTGCCAAGGATTACATCAAACTTGTCATAGAATTTTTATGTGCCATCATCTAATTTTGCAGTATAATCCGCGACACCGATACGAACGATTACTTCGCCATCATCAGGTTCTTCAGGATAGAAACCTCCGAGAGGTTCGAGAGGTGGAGCGGCACCATCAGACCCAGCCCCAATGCCACCGTCGCCATCACCAGCGTCATTGTTAGATGGATCAACCTCGGTGGAAGTACCAGGACCAGGAGCAAGGCGAGGGCCCTTAGCAGCGGGAGCTACATTACATGGTGGATAGGCAGGGCCCCTTCTAATGGCAGCCACAATAGGATCAGCTGCTGCCATGCCACATCGACGATCAGGAGCACTTCCCACAACATCATTGTTTCGAGTGCTAGCAGAGTCCAGACCATGATCTAGCTCCAAACCAGCAGCTCGCTGAACCTGAGCATGGGTTCAAGGAGGACACAAGGCATCAGTCTTTGCAACAATAGTAGGGCAGGCTCCAGAAGCCTTAGTTTGCTCAACAGCGGCATGGATTGGGTCAACAACGGCCAGATCAACAACAACACGAGGACGACCAGTACCAGCAGATTCTAGAGCACGGGTTTGCACAACTTGAGGACGGTTTCGAGGAGGAGCAGCAAACAAGGCAGCGGTCTTGGCAACAACGATGGGGCAGCCTCCGGAAGCCTTAGTTTGCTCAACAACAGCATGGATTGGGTCAGTAGCAACCGGAGCAACAACACCATGGGGACGACCAGTACCAGCAGATTTCAGAGCAGAGTTTTCCACAACGGTAATACGGGGACTCCTACGAGGAGGTTGCCTGACAGAAGCATGTCGTGGACGAGGAACCACATTTTGCTCAACAACAGTAGGGGTTCGAGTTAGACCACCCTGTCCAATAATAGCTGGGCGACTCCCAGTAGCAGGAGCTTCCACATCCAGTATGATACAAATCAGCATAACCGTTTGAAGCCTAGCATACTGTTTCATCAACCCAATTAGCTGACTGTCACACGTTATAGGAACCGTGAAGCCTCGTACATCAATGAAGCTGAACCGTGTAGTCTACTCTGGCCTCATTTTAGCAAGTTCACGCACAACATCAACCAAACCAGGGATAGTGCATAACTGCACATGCGCTACTTCCATCTTCAGATTGTGAGCTTGATTCCACGTGCTCTTCACATCTGCTAATTTAATGTGGTAGCTGCAGGTGGTGACCAGAACCGTGTATTTGGGTTCAGCGGAGATCCTACTTGACAGAAAATTGGGGACAAAAGATAAGAATTGTTTTTCAGCATCGTGCTAGCAAACAATTCTATGTTTGATATATCTCCGTAATGCTAATAGCCAGCTAGCAGTTATAGGTAGTGCGAATAGCAAAGAGAAAAGTAGCTCACCCGTAATTAGCCAGAATTACTTCTTCCTCGGCAAATGGATCTGCCATCCTTCGTGCTGCTCAGCTCATCGGTGGTAGAGGCAGGCTAGATCGTCGCAACGGCTGGCACGGTATTCGGCATTAGAGCTCGGTAGCAGCGAGTAGGCTCATCAACTTGGCGTCGAAAGTCAAATGCCCGAAGAGATCATTCTAGTTTGAGAGGGGATTTTGACGCCGCCAGTGCTAGGGTTCAGGCGAAAGGAGGGAGGGAGTGGATTTGTGAATTTGGTCAACGCACCATGCTCCTTTAGTCTCTCGTTTTGCCTATGTGGTTGCCACGTTGGCGCTCGCATCACAGAAATATTATTCACATGAGGGTCCTGACCGTCTACTTCACGGGGCAGTTTTATGGAATCTTTGGATTTGGTAGGGGTGAGATCAGTTTGCATCGAAATGGCGCCTCTCGGTAGTTGGCGGCCCAACAATTTGAAACGCGGCAATTTCAGGCAACTTAGGTACCGCGGTGCACTCACCCGTGAACTTTGGTTTCGCAGACGAACAATCCCACCCCAAGGCCAATCGGAGATGCCACAAGCTCTGCCGTGGTGAGCTTCATATCCACGGTGAAGGAATCGAGCGAAGGAGGTCTTAATTGGCCGCGCCAAATCGATGTTCTTCAAGCCCGACAATCACCGCCGCCTGCTTTGTCATCAATTCCGTCTGCCTTAGCTCCATCTGAGGTCAACTGCGCGTCAAGGCTAAGACGCTAATGCCCGTACGCCTCCTATCTAGCTTCCTCTTGCTGTGTCACGCCCTCGTGTCATGCGCCACCGCTCACCGTTGTTAGGCGCCATTGCAACCAGTGTTTCGGTGATCGTTTCTTAGCAGCATGACCATCAATAGGATCGATTCGGTCTCCTTGTTCGAACGCACATCCTCGCGTGTCCGCGTGGGCACGGTAGCGCCACCGTCGTATGGTCGCCGGCGTCGGTTGACCGCCACCATGCGAGGAGTCCAATCAAACCTTGATGGGCCCCGCCTATGTGACGTGCTATGTGACGTCGCCATAGGGCCCAACAGTGAGTGACCGTGGCTAGAACCAACCACGATATAAAAAGTTTAAAATACAATGCATGCGCCAGCGTGATGTCATGCCTGCGTCATTCCTTGCTGCGTCAGCACCTTTGACTGGTTAATGCCCTTGTGGCATCTTACATGGTCCTGACCCCACTGGTCAGTGACCTAGGCTAGGTGTTGGCGGGGTGTAAAAAGTATTTCCTGTTAAATAAAATTTCAGAAAATGATTAAATCTTAGAAATTGAATATCTTTCTTTTATAACTTAGAAAAATATATATTATATATCGAAATGTTCAGAAAAATAAATTCTATAAACTAAACCTAATATTATGTTTTATATTCCAACTTAAATAAGATAATAATTATTATTAGTAAATAACCTATAAAGAGTTAATCCTTTCAAATGTATTCTCTATTATTGAAAATTCTTAAAAATAAGTATAAGATACCAAAATTCTTAGAAAAACAAAATCTACATTTATAAACTTGTTTCATATATTTTTGTGTCACTTAACTAAATATTATTATTTATTTAGTATTTATAAAGTGATAAAACTTATAAAATTCATATCTTCTTATTTAAAAATCACAAAAATACTTATAATATACCAAAATAATCATAAAAGTAAATTCTACACATTAAAAATATCATATTTCATAATTAAAGTAAAATAAAAGGTAAGGGTCTAATAAATATCAAACCCTTTTCTTTTATTTTAATTCATTAAAATATATAAATCTTTACTATTGCCTTTACCATTATTTGTTTAAAGTCTAAAAATGTAATAACAAGTTCAATTGATATTCAGGTGAAGTAAAAGTATTACTAATCATTTTAAGATGTATATCCTAAAATTACTATTATGTGTATTTGAATTTTCTTAAAAAGATTCTATCAATTATAAAATCAACAAGAATAGTATATTGTTTATCAAACAAATTCTAATCACTTATAAAATCATCAAGCTCATATTTACTAACTCCTCTATTAGTTTGGAAAACTATTTAAATATAAACCAAGTTCTTAAGTAATTAAAGTAATGCCTATTTTGTATTTATGAAGTATAACCTGAAGAAAACACCAATTCCATAAAAGCAATATTACTTATATTCTACCTTTGTGAAATGTTAAGCAGTAAACTATCTACAATGTGATGCCCATTCAAAACATGTAAATCTCCACTACCATGTTGTGATTGTTTCTCTTTTGATAATAATAGTTAATAAGAAACCTTAAAGGTGTAAATTAAAATTGAAATGCTTATACTTAATGAAGTAATATTTTCCGTAATAGTTATTATTTTAAGAAACATTAAAGAAATCCTTAAGTATTTCTATAAAAACTTTAGTTGATTAATGATCTTGCTTAAGAAATCTTTTAGTTACCATGCACAATTGAGTGATTTAGTATTGTATGCTACTTGTTGTATTTACATATTGTTTCACACACTATCACAAGCCTTAATAAGAAGCACAAGTGTGAAGCTGGTATAAAAGAGAAACACATTCCAAAGATATCACCACAACCTTCCAAACCCTAGATTCAATACGATTATTCTAGGAATTCACGTTTATCCAATTGCATTACATCACTTATGCATACTTGCATCTTGCTTCTTTAAACATTAGTCCTTACCAAACCAATGATGATATTTCCAGATTTTGGATCTTCTAGTATCTTGAAGACCATGAGTGCATAATCTTGTAATCACAAAAGGCAAGTTCACACTTTCTCACGTGCTTCGGTTATTTTCTATCAAATTCTTGTAACTCGAATATTGTCATCACCAGTATTTCAAAAAGGTCAGAAAACACTATTTCTAAATAAGATGATTATGGATTATTTACCAAATGGTAATAATCTATTGATACAATTCTAGTGGTAAAGGAACATAATATCTAGGACTTAACAACCAATGTTGCTAGTGATTCTAGCGTATATTACGCGTTAAGCATGAGATTTGGAATGGGACGGAGAAGTCAGCTGAATCTTCTTCCTTTCGCATGGATAAATGACCTTATCATGAGGCTGTGAATTTCTCATGGAGAATCCAGCACATGGGTGGGACCCCTTAGTTCCCCGTGATACTAGTGTCTAGATTATCTATGAGGGGCTGCCGTAGGTATAGCTAGTCCTTTATGGGGCTTGCCAGAGGCACAACCGGCTCATAAAGTCTTTGGGTGCCTACCAGAGTTATAGCTGGTCCTATATGGGGATTAACAGAGGTGGGGCATGTCCTGGAGGATCATGTCTTCATGCGGGGTCGTGGAGAGGGGCAGTGATTGGATTGGATCATAGACTGGGCCCCATACCAAGGAAGTGTGGGCGAGCCTGCAACTCAGATGAGCAACAAGGCTAAGGTCTCCCATGGGTAAAGCACTGCACCTCTGCAGAGTGTAAGAACTGTGACATGTTACTCCCTGTTCCGGGAAGGAGCTACGAATGCGGCAGGAAAGGAACCCCACGAAGGTTCTGGTCAACCTGTGAAGGCCATCGGACATAGTTTTCAAAATAAAAGCAATCTTTGAAGAAATTTTTATGAAAACCTGTATTGCCTATGATCTATGGTATATGGCTGTAGAGATAGTGCATCATACACTCCTTTTTAGTGAACTTGCTGAGTATGCTCATACACAACCGTACCTTCTTAACCCTTGCTTGGTTCCAAGCTGTTGAAGACAACGTCAACATCGATTTCTTCTCAAGAAACCATCATCGACATCTCAAGTTCTTCAATAAAGTCAATGAAGTCAACATATACATCAACTTAAGTGAAGACGAAGTCCTTGAGTAGATAGGAGTAGATTCTCTAGCCATAAAACCAACTTCTGTAGAGCATTGCACTAGCAGCAATTGCAAGCCAGATAGTTTAGATGCTAGTCTTATTAGCTAGATAGTTTTGAGTTATTATTTTGGTTCTTCTTTGTAAGAAGTTTCTTTCTCTCTCTTTAACCTAGAGTGTTCTCTAGATCTTCTATAAAGAGTCGAGTTGTAATCTATTGTCATGTCTTGGACCTGCTATGTTTCTGTTGTACCACTCTTAGGGATGTAATACTAGTGAACGGTGTTTCATTGGTGTTATGTCAACGACTATAGTGCACTACATTATGTAGTGGTATGTTGGGTCACCACAGCTGGTATCAGAGCATATGCTTTGACCTTAGGATTAAAACCCTTTTAGTAAGATCTATAGGTTGGATAGTGACTATAGGAAGCCATCTTATCTAAACCAAGACTTGTGATGGATATCCACTTGAGGATAACCTTTTCACATTTAAGTTGCATACTTTTTTTATTTTTCTTAAAGATTAGTTATCCATCTTCTCTAGAGAAAAGCCATTTTAGCGTAGCTCTAAATAGGTATACATTACTAAGATATCTTGAGTAAGTTAAAATATCAAAGAAGATTATGACTAAGATTGGGATATCATGTGGAGTAGTATTAGTGATGGAGTCTTTAGTTAGAATCCCTGTGAAGTAGCATAACCTTGTCACAGGTTGATACCACTATACCACGTAAGGTAGACCAGTAGAGTATGTATAGATGTAATGGGAAGTAAATCATGTGGGATTCACTTGATAATTCCATGTGATGGAGTAGAATTCTATTAAGAATCATTAATATTAAGCTAAGAAGAAGAGTCATCATGGTGAGATTAGCTCTTCAATCATGATGACTAGGTAAATATTAACAAGTTCATGGTGAGATTAGCTCTGAGACCATGATAAGTATGTAATTAGGATGAGTAATCAGTAACAAATCTTGTAATAACAGTAAGTTAAGAAGGGCTTTCTTCCTGGTTGGCTCTTTTGGTCGTGCAAATCTTAAGATTGATTTTCATACTATTGACATTCTACTCCAAGCATGTTTTGGGGGACAAGCATCAAAATTTCAAGTCAAGATCCTCCAAGATCGAACATTTAGGTTCTCTGTTGCATCACGTGTGGTGGGTTTTGAAATATATAATTCCGGTTCTTTCTCAGATGAATCTTTTATCTTGAAGATCAACCTTTGGGGTGATGGTGGTCCAAATTGGAAATTCGAAGAGAAAGAATATTACAAAGAATTTGATAAGGATTGGACTTTTGTTTCATACAAAAAAAATAAGAATTCAGCCTTTGATCGTATTGGTTCGCCGAAGTCAACGGCCCCATGCAATAACGGTCAAATCAAAGGTGATATTAATCGAGTTGTACCGGGTACATCATTTGCAGAAATTGTGATTAATGGTAAAGTTATTGAGGGTGCGAAATCTCCTGCAGACAACAAATCAACCTCAATTAATTTGCCTGGTGTTTTACCATTTTTGAAATTCCGAACTTTCCCTTCTTGTCCCTGGCCCGACAAATCTTACCTGCACTGGTTCAAGGCCCATGTCATGCTGCAAGTATCGCGGCCCAGGGTGTTTGATTGTCTTAAATATTATGCTCTTGCCCAAAAAAAGAATTCGCCCGAACCCCCTGCCTCCTCAACTCCCACGCCTGCAGAAACCCCAACTTCCTTGCTCTGCTCGTCGCCGGCGACAACCGCCGACGCAATGGCAAACATTCCACTTGACCCACAGCCTTTCCTACCCCATGGCTTTGAGATTCTGCAGGTGGCTGGCCGGAATCGGGTCAAGAGGGTGGTGGTTCCTCGTCGATCGAGGGCACATAAACAGTATGCTATTGCGCAATTCATCCCCTTCCCCTGGTACTATTCCATTTGATAATATCAGAGATGTGTTGCAAGATTTCTTTTTCAATGAGGCTCGAGTTGATTTTCGTGATATTCAAGATTGTCCATTTGGCTCTGCATATGTTCAATTTAACAATGTCAGTGACCGTGACCGGTTAATTGCTGCGGGTCCAATCCCCTTCCAGGATGTTGCAATCTCCTTTGCTAGGCACAATGAGGGCATTGACTGGCGTAGGACTCAATTTAACAATGAATGCTGGGTTATGCTCCTGGGTCCTCCACTTGATCATTGGCATACTGAGGACCTAAATGCAGTCTTCTCTGATATTGGTAAGGTGCTTCTTTGGGAAAGGGACCCTGAGCACAAGGGAAGGATCATTGCTAAACTCAGAGTCACTGATCTTTTAGATGTTCCTAAAAGTGTTAGATTCACCATTGGGGACCTTGTAGAAACAGAATCATGGACTTTCTCTGTTGAACTTTTAAACAGCAATCTCCTGGGAGGGGGCCCACCTGATGAGGTCCCACTACCTGATGATGGTGCTGACCCTCATCCCTTGCTTGTGGTGGGACCCATTTTTGGCCCCCCTCCTCCACCACCTCCTCCACAACCTGAAGGGGACATTGGTGGATGGGACCAATGGGTTGAGCCTGCGCCTCAATAAAATAATGCTTGTTGGGGTAATTGGAATGCAGTTCAAGGACCTGTGTTTGCTGAGGGTGTTGACATGCCTATTGATAACCTGGATTTGCCACCTCAGGAGGCTGACAGTGCTGTTACTGGCTACATTCCTGTTGCCAATGTTTCATCTGATAATGACAAGGCATCTGTCCATGGAGATGATGATATTGAAGTGGAACAAATGATTGCTGATGCTAACCAGGATGTGGGCATGGGAGAGGGACTGCTTAATATACTGCAGAATTACCAGGATGATGAGGAGGAGAATCTCCATGATAATGTAGGGAATCAACAGGGTGATTGGATGATTGAAGACACATACCTTCTCTCCCCCAATGAGGCACATCTGCAAGTTGGGATGTCCATCACTCCATTTGTCAATTCCTCTGATGTTCTATCTGCTAGGCAGTCCTTCTCCAAGCAAGGTCTAGAACTCTGGGACAGATTCTTTTCTCCACACATCTATCCCTCACCTGACAAAGGAAAACTGCAATGTGATATCCCTGTAAGTTGGTTTAACTTTATCACCCTCATGCTCATCACTCCTGAAAAATTCAGTTGGGCAAGACACTTTCTTACTTCTCCCCTTTGGTATATTATTAAGGAGCCAATTGCAGAAGAAACTACTTTCACTTTCATTATCCCTGATGAATGTGTTGGACAGATGGCTCCTCACTGCCTGAATGAATCTCCATCAATCTTGATGGTGGCAAATTCTCCTGCAAAAAAGAGGAGGGGTAAAGAACCATTGGTAGACTCTGAGGTGAGAAGGAGCCCCAGAATTGTGGAACTTAATGGGGGATTTAAAAGCCATGTGAATTGTTCTGATCCTAATTGTCTCTCTTGCAATGCTGCACCACCTTGTCTCAGTAATAAAGTTGTTACATACCTTGCTGATTCATTTTGCAAGGTTAAGGAGGGGGAACTTGAGAAGAGGCTGCTGAAGAAGAGCAGGGTCAATGATATGATCATCAAGCCACCTGGAAAACCTGGACCAAAGAAGGTTGTTTCTGACACTAACTCACGAAGCAAGAAGAAAGGTGGAGTTGCTGATTCATGTGGACAGCAGTCTAAGAAGAAAGCACCGAAATAATGTCTTTAATGTCTGCAAAATATTGTCCTTTTGTGACTGGACCATTTACTCTTGGAGTCCGTTATGGGTTGTTTAAGACCTTTATGCTGCTATGCATGTTTATGAATTCAGTACCCGATGATATTTACAAGTTTTTTTGTGTGACTAGAAACCTTGTGTCACCCCAATAATCACTCAATCTGTTTATCAATGAGTAACAACAGAAATTGGAAGATTCTAAACTGGAATCTCAGAGGAATTAACTCAGAAGAAATGGTTGGCATCAAAAAGTAAAATCATTGAATCTGAATGTGATATCATTTGTCTCCAAGAAACCAAGAGAGCAATCTTGATACGAATTATTTAAAGAATTTCTGTTCAAATAAGTTTGACAGCTTTGACTTCCTACCTTCAATTGGTGCTTCTAGAGGGATCATCATCATGTGGAGCAGTTCATTATTTAAAGGCATCAGAGCATTCCAAAATGAATTCTCCACTTCTGTCACTTTCACCTCACAAATATCTAATGACTCTTGGACCCTTACAAATATCTATGGTCCATGTCAAGCTGATAGGAAAATTGAATTTTTGGACTGGTTTGCCAACATCTCTATGCCTGATAATGTAGATTGGCTTGTCTTAGGGGATTTTAATCTTATCAGAAGACTTAATAATAGGAATAAAAGTGTGGGGATGTTAATGAAACTATGCTTTTTAATGATGCTATCAGCAACCTGGGACTTATTGAATTACCACTGAAAGGAAGGAAATACACTTGGAGTAACATGCAATAAGACCCACTTCTGGAAAGACTTGATTGGTTCTTTACTTCTAGCTCTTGGACAACCAAATATCCATATACTTTGGTTACCCCCTTATCCAAGCCTACTTCTGAGCATCTACCTTGTGTCATCTCTATTGGAACTAACATACCCAAGACACAAATTTTTAGATTTGAAAACTACTGGCTTCATGATTCTGATTTTAAGATGATTGTGCAAAATGCCTGGAATATACCAGTGACTTATCATGACTTGGCAAAAAGGATATGTGCCAAGTTGAAAAATGTTAGAAGAGGCATCAAGATATGGGCCAAGCAATTACCATGCTTAAGAGACCAAATTTCTAAGGTGAATGACACAATTGACCTTCTGGATCTTCTTGAAGAATCTAGAACCTTAACCATGAATGAATGGCACCTTAGAGATATTCTGAAATCCCATATTATCTCTCTACTCCAGAACCAAAACACCTATTGGAAACAAAGAGGAAAAATTAAATGGGTAAAACTTGGGGATGAAAACACAAAGTTTTTTCAATCCAAAGCTACCATCAGTTATAGGCACAATTATATTTCAATGATCAAGAATGAAAATGGCCATGAATTTTTCAATCACTATGACAAGGCTGATATTCTTTGGAATGACTTCAGAGCAAGAATGTGTACAGCAAACAAAACTGAGATGTATTACAACCTAGCAGATTTCTATGGAAATGGAATGACTGATGAGATGAGGAATTCACTTGAAAAACCTTTTCTTGACAAAGAAATTGAGGAGGTTATCTCTGATTTGCAAAATGACAAGTCACCTGGGCCTGATGGTTTTAATAATGAGTTTATCAAAAGCTGTTGGTCAATCATTGGAAATGATATCAAAATTCCGATTCATGATTTCTTCAATGAGAAAGTCTCTCTTGAGAGCATCAAGTCATCCTACATTACTCTCATTCCTAAAGTCACATGCCCTTCTACCTCTGCTGATTTCAGACCAATTTCCTTATTGAACTGTGTGTTCAAAATCATTACCAAACTTCTTGCCAATAGACTACAATCTGTTATTCTGAAATTGGTGCATAAAAATCAATATGGTTTTCTCAATAATAGATCTATTCAGGATTGCCTTGGATGGGCATTTGAATACCTTTTCCAATGCCACAAGTCAAAGGAGGAAATCCTAATTCTAAAACTTGATTTTGAGAAGGCATTTGATACTATTGAACACTCTGCCATCATAAATATCCTTAAAGCTAGAGGATTTGGCAGGAAATGGATCAAATGGATAGAAATGATCTTTGAATCTGGAACCTCTGAAATCCTACTTAATGGAGTGCCTGGGAAAAAATTCTATTGTAGGAGAGGGGTGAGACAAGGAGACCCTCTTTCACCACTACTATTTGTTCTTGCTACTGATCTTCTACAATCTGTCTTGAATAAGGACATGCATATGAACCTTCTAACACCCCCTATAGCTGGACTACCCAACAGTGATTTCCCTGTTATTCAATATGCTGATGATACATTGGTGATAGTCAAGGCAGATGCTACTCAATTATTGTGCTTAAAAGCACTTCTTAAAACATTTGCAAATTCTACTGGGCTTAGAGTCGACTACTTGAAATCTAGCATGATGCCAATAAACTTATGTAATGATAGGTTAATGCATTTTGCTATGACAATCAATTGTCAAACTGGTAGCCTCCCTTTCACCTACCTTGGTTTTCCACTAAGCATTTCAAAACTATCTATGGAACACTTTTTGCCCATTGTTCAAAGAGTTGAAAGAAGATTATGTGGTATAGCTGATTTCTTGAACTATGGAGGAAAATTGCAACTGGTAAAATCTGTTCTGTCCTCACTCCCTCTATTTTTCATGAGCTGTTTGGAGGTACCAATTGCCATCAAGGATTAAACTATAAAATACATGAGACATTGTCTATGGAGAAAAAAGACTGAAGATGTTCAAGCAAAAGGACAAGCACTGGTGTCATGGGATAAAATCCGCCATCCTAAAAATCAGGGGGGTCTAGGGGTACTAAACCTATAGGTTCAAAATACTGCCCTCCTTCTAAAAAACCTAGACAAATTATACAATCAACATGACATCCCTTGGGTTCATCTCATATGGGAAACTTACTACAAAAATGGAAAATTACCAGGAAGAAGCATGGAAGGATCATTCTGGTGGAAATCTCATATCAAATTAATTGATAATTTTAAAGGCATGGCCAAGTGCAATCTAAATTTAGGAAATTCTGCATTTTTTTGGTCTGACCTTTGGCAAGATGAGTGCCTGATGAATAAATTCCCTGACCTTCTGTCCTATGCTAACTCATCAAATATCAGTGTATATGACTTCTTACATGCTGATTTCTTGGAGGATAATTTTCACCGAACACTTTCCCAACAAGCTTACTCTGAATTCATAATGATGGAAGAAAGATGCCAGGAAATCATGCATACCACTCATGGAGATACCCATGATAATTGGAGCTATATTTGGGGTCAGATAAATTTGAAGTAAAAAAGGCCTACTGAGCCATGATTGGTTATTTGCCATCTCCACCACACTTCTCTTGGGTATGGACATCCTCTTGCCAAAATAAACACAAGTTCTTCTTCTGGCTTTTGCTTCTGGACAGATTGAATACAAGGAATCTTCTGAAAAGAAAACAGTTCATCCTGCCTGACTACAACTATGTAAATTCCAACTGTTACTTGGAAGAGTCAGTAAATCACCTATTCTGGGAATGTTCATTTGCAAACAAATGTTGGGACCATATTTGCAGAAACAGAACTGCAAACCTATAAGGATTGGAAGCTATTTCAGACATCAAAGATAAGTTACACCTACCATTTGCAATGGAAATCATTATCATGACTACCTGGGGTATATGGATATGTAGAAATGAGAAGATTTTTAATGACAAAAGACCCACTCTTGAAAGATGGAAAGCAATCTTCTTCCAAGAAATGAGATGGTTACAATTCAGAATCAAAAGAAAATACAAGGAGAAATTCAAAGCCTGGCTGAACCAGCAAATAGATCATGGATAAGGTAGACTTTACCCACTTTAGATTGGTTTTATTTTCCTGTTTTGATCTACCTTAGATCAATAGTCTATCTGTATTTATTTTTGTAACATACTCATACCTTATAAAAAAATTGCAGTGGGGATTCTCCCTACTGTTTCACCTCAAAAAAAGTTTAGGTCTATGATAGAAGTCACAGGTATTATAATGTTAAGATGATTTTTGGATTAAGGTAGTAACTACAATGTTGTTAGTAGTTTTGAGAGATCATGTGAGGATAGCTTATGATAGAATGGAAAATTGGTAGTCTTTAGTAGTCCGGAAAGAAAGGTAAGAGGTTAGTCAAAACCAAAGTGAGACCACTTTGCTCAAAACTATCTAGTTGCAACTGAGCAATTTGGGTAAATAATGAGACAAAGAGTTGTTTAACCCCTAAGTGCTAAGTATCACGAGCTAAACCTATACTAGGAGGTGTCATATACTACACAGCTAAGCCTGAATTATAGAGGTATTATACTCAACTACTATATTGCGGGCTTAGAATGATGTGTGTTATATGTATCACATTTGGATTTCATGGATTTTCTTCGATCTTCTTGACTGACTAGATCTGTGCATGAAGTTTGACTTGATGTGCAAATGCATGTTGCATCAGCAAGTTATTACTTGATGTTATAGACCTAGATAGAAAAGGGAATTCGTGTAAGGGAGTGACGAGTTCCAAAGATCAAGATGAGGACTTGCACGAAGAAGGAAGCTAAATATAAGGTGTATCAACACTATTTAAAGTATGGATCAATCCCAACTCACTATGAGCTGGCAATAAAAAGGAATATTAATGCAGAAAAGGTGTGGAGCAACATGAAATGGAGCAAGTTAGAAGTCTTGGAACAAAAGTGGTATTCAAGCTCTGACATCTTAGAGAGAATGCCCGTAGTAAGTCTAGAACCTATAGGGTAATCCATACACCTAGGAGGATCCGCAGCCGGTATCTGTAGCTGGTATCCTACGAAAGCTGGTATCCATAGTGGTATCCTAGCGGTTTAGTTAATTAGGTCATCTTGTGTCAACACCCAGATTCTTAATCCCAGATGCCTGTTATGCCATACATCGCAATCCCAGGATTACCATTTTTGCGAGACATAACGGAATGGATATCACAATACATCATCCATTACAAACCATAATAAGGTTTTACACAAATAAAGGATATCATGATCCAGTCTTAATACAAACAAGCAGTGGAATAATAAAGCATAGTAGTGGGCTCCATCTTTAGTGTCACAGGCAATGCTGATGATGGGAGATGATCCTAGTTGTCGTAGCCGTCCTGTTGTCCATCATCCTGATAGTCCTCCTCATAGTTTGGTCACGGGAATAGCCAAGGACAAAGCCATGAGTACTCTTTAAGTACTCGCAAACTATCACTAACAAGTAAGGTAGTTCTAATAGGAATCTTAATCTCTAGGTTTACTTGCAAAAAGCCAGATTTATCTTAAGCCAAGTTCAGAAGTAAAGAAAACTAGTTTAATGTTCTAAATCACTTAAGTGGGAAACTACTTTTCATATCCAGAACCCTGTTGTGGTCAAGTCAAAGTAAAAATTCATTTCACAAGTCATTTTGAAAACATCTGACGATGGAACAGTATGCCCACTCCAACTGTACATGATCGCGGACGCGGCTATTCGAATAGTTTGACACTCTGGAGAGGTGGTACACTTTCACCAAATTATTCGATACATCCGTCAGGGATAACTCTGAATCATCATACTTAGTATGCAGATAATCAATCATAACCTTTCAATTACACACCCTAGTATAGTCACCTCCCTTATGAGCTTGGCCTCCCAGCCATGGCCATCTGCCATCCTAGGCACTGCATAGGTGGACACACATCAAGAGGTAGCCCCTGTTCAAACCTCTCCCGCGAGGGAACCCATACTAATGCATATAAACTTCCGTATAAGACTTACCCAATTCAGGTATTGTGGTTGTATGGTAAAATTGGACTGGTATCGCATCCGAACCCAACCTTCAGTTTTTGTAAAAGGGATAAGGCTCATGCCTCAACATTTTCATCATCAAACCATTTGTGTTTCAACACATGTCAAAAAATTTAAATAGAATGACTCATCATTCCATGGTTTTCATAATCATTTTCACCAAGTATTCCCATCTAAAGTGATCAAGTTTTATGCTTAGCACTAGCCACTAACGTTAAGAGTGTTCACTAATGAGGGGTGCTAATCTTCAATCTCAAGCCACAGAATGACATCTAAGTATAACTAGATAGGCCTAGTTTTATACTCTTTATGTTATCTATAATAAAATTAAAGAACTTTGGTAAAGTAAAATAAAGTAAATCTTGCAAGTAAAACTTGGGATTGGTATAATCAAAATGGTATAACCAAGCATGCCTATTGCATCTGTCTTAAGTTATCTTGCAAGGGTCTAGCTTGCTTAGTAGTGATGGCTTGCATGGTTACATGTATAATGATAACTTGCCAATAATAGCTTGCCTTGATTGGTGCAGTGATTGAAGTTTTCTTCGTCTTCTTTAGGGTAGAACTCCTCCTCCTCATATCCTTGGTCGGTACTATCGTCTATAAAGGAATACGGGGTACACAATCACCAAACAATACTTAACTAGTATATTTAGCACACTAAGGCACACACTCGATGATCTAGTGTCATCACAATCATCACATCAATTAAAGAACTAGTTTTATTCATTTTATTTTAGAAAAGTAATTTCTACTCATTGAAATTAATTAAGATTTAATATTCTCCAATTAAAATATGGGATCATGTTGACACATGTCATCACCACATATTCTAATACATGGGAATGTGATTTAAAGTGCTGGTCACATTTTATAAAGTTTAAGTTTATCATTTAATAGATTTAAAGTGACTAGAAATGCCCTAATAGCATTCTTTTGGTACTTGTCTAATGTCACTGCATGTAAACCTAGATATTTTTACATATTCAGATAGATATTATCAAATGTGATTTTTGAGATTTGGAATCAACTCAAAAGCTATTATGGTTGATTTTTGAAAAATGTTTGAAGTTGCAAAAGTCTTTGTCTTGTTATTTTTACTATAGATTATCTCTAACTCCAATTGATTTAAATCTAATGGGCTTGGATAGATAATTTAATTTCCTTTCTAGCAAAATTTTATTCATGTCATTTGGTTCAGTGAAACTCTCTGAATTGATTTTTGAATGTTGGCACATAATAGGGTTTCAACTAAAAACGAAACTCCATATTTGAATTTCCAGGCCTAGGCGGGAAAGCTAAACGGGCCGGCCTAGTGGCGCTCCGCGGCGCAGTGGGCTGCTGATAACGCGGACCCACTGGTTAGCGACTCATCTAACGCGAAATGGTATCAGTGAATCTGAGCCGCTCGATACTATTTTAACCCAACGGCCGAGCGTCATCGTCGATGACGAATAGCTCCGGCGACGAACTAGACCTAGCATGGCGGTGGGGATCTCACTGGGCTCACCTGGGATCCAGCTAGGGTCGGCGATGGGGGCAAACGACATGGTAGACAGCGGCGAGGCGAGGCGCGGTCACGTCGGAGCTTGCGGTGGTCGAAATCGCTCGCGCCCTTCTCCTCTAGCAGCGGCGGACTCCGGTGCAATTCCGGCATGGTGGTGCTTGCCTTGCTCCGGGAAGAAGTGGGGAAGGTCAGTGAAGAGTGAGGAGTGGAGTGGTGTGGAGAAATGGGGTGGAGAGGCCATCTATTTATACACCGACGAGGCGACCGCGCGGGATGGGTTGGCGTCTCCGGCGAGGACGGTACAACGAGCTAATGGCATGGGCGGGGGTGTAGGACGGTGCGGTACTCCCTGGCGGTTCTCACAGACATAATGGCGTAGCGTGGGGAGGCTTGGTTTGATCGAGAGCGTGCGGTGCTCCGCACGGCAGCATAAGTGTTTGCGGCGGCGTGCGGCAGCTGCGGGTCGCGCGGCGGTGAACGGTGGTGTCTGCCAGAGTGTGGTGATCATGGCGACGATGCGCGTGCGTGGTGAGGGCAAGGCGCAAGCTGGAGGGGCTCGTCGGGCATGGCGCACTGGCGCGCTCTAGACACGGTGCAGAGAGGCGGTGCGCGGCGGTGCTAGTGTGGTCCAGGGCTAGGCTTCGATCGTGGGATAGACAGGGGGTGGCAGTAGGCTGCAGCGAGGCTACTGGACATGCTGGATGGGCTCGGGGCGGTCTGCTGTGAGCTGGTTGTGGTCGGCCGGCGATGACCACAAACCGGCGGCGCTCCACTATGCACACGGCTAAGGGGGGAGCTGGTCTGGGGCTTGGTTAGGCTTAGCGGAGACAGGGAAGTAACTAGGGAACAATTTGGTCGATGATCACTGTACAAAACAGTGAAGCTAGGCTAGAGGTTTTTTTGTGCATGCCAAGTGTTTGATGAAATGGCCACATGAAATTTACTTTTGAATTTTTGATTCAATTTTTTTGAGTGATCTTAGATTAAGCTTGAGAGTCTATGTTTGCTTGGAGAGGTCAAGGGGAATTGATTTGATAGGTTTGAAAAAGTGTGATCTTAACAGATACACTTGATTCAATTTTCAAATGTCCTTTAAATTGATTTGCTAGATTTTTTTTGTAAGTTTGTAAAGTGGGCCTTGATACACTTTTAATTGGTCTAGCAAGGGGTGAAAAGAAATAGAATTGTTTCTATTAGAAATTATATTCTAGAAACACCTAAAGTGACCTAGTGGTTTAATTTTGTCAAAATGACCATTTGCTTTATTTAATATTTTTTGGTTTCTTTTTATTTAGATTTTGTTTGTAATTTGTTTAGACGATGTAGCATTCACCTTTAAACCATTTCACAACATTTTTAGCAATTAAGCATGGCATATACACTCAATTCTATACTAATGCAAACACACATGCATTCACATTTCATTTTCTAAATAAAAGTTTTTGTTAACCCTAAATTGGGTGGTTAGATCTTGATAATCTTGCTTAGAAGATTTGGGGTGTTACAAACCTTCCCTCCTTAAACAAAATCTTGTCCCAATATTTAAGAAAAACTAGGAACTAAAGAGATCTAGAAACTCAGTCCTAATGTAATCTTCTCACTCCCAGGTAGCTTCTTCTTCGATATGGTTGCTCCATTGGATCTTGAGAAATTTGATACTCTGAGTCCTGGTGGTTCTGAAAGCTTCTTCCAAGACACGGATGGGCACTTCACGATACGTCAGATCCTTGTTGATATCTATGGCTCGGTGATCGATGTTCTTGAAAACTTTGGTCTTCTCCGGATCTTCTAGGCATTTGCGAAGTAACGAGATATGGAACACATCATGGATGCTTAACATCTCTTCGGGCAGTTCCAGTTGATAAGATACTTCTCCTCGGTGATTCAGAATCTTGAAGGGTCCTATATATCTGGGGGCTAACTTTCCTTTCAGACTAAAATGTTGCGTCCCCTTTAATGGCGAAACTTTGAGATACACAAAATCTCCGACATTGATAGTCAGGTCTCTCCTTCTCTTGTCAACATAACTCTTCTCTCTGGATTGGGCTGTCTTGAGCTGCTCACGGACTCTGTGAACCTTCTCTTCGGCTTCTCGTAGGATGTTGGGTCCAAAAATCTTACTCTCTCCTACTTGCGACCAATTCAAAGGGGTACGGCACTTTCTTCCATACGGAAACTCAAATGGGGCCATTCGCAAACTGGCTTGATAACTGTTGTTGTATGAGAATTCTGCGAAAAGCAGACAATCTTCCCATTTTGATCCATACTCTAACACACTAGATCTCAACATATCTTCTAAGATTTGGTTAAGTCTTTCAGTCTGTACATCGGTTTGCAGGTGGTAAGCTGTGCTGAAATTCATCTTGGTTCCCAATCCTTCTTGGACTTTCTGCCAAAATCTTGAGGTAAATTGGGTTCCTCGATCCGATACTGTGGTCTTAGGGGTTGCATGCAAACTGACGATTCTAGCAATGTACAACTCTGCTAGCTTCGAACTCTAGTAGATTGTCTTGACAGGTATAAAATGAGCTACCTTGGACAGTCTATCAACTATGACCCAAATAGAGTCATTTCCCCTACTAGATGTAGGAAAACCAGTGATAAAGTCCATTTCGATAGAATCCCATTTCCATTCTAGAATCTGCAATGGTTGCAAAAGTCCTGCGGGTCTCTAATGTTCTGCTTTGACTCTTTGACAGATATCACACTTGGTGATGTAGCTTCCGATTTCTCTCTTCATCTTGTGCCACCCAAATTGCTCTTTCAAATCCTGATACATCTTCGTTCCTCCGGGATGGATAGAATAAAGAGTATCATGATCTTCCTGCATGATAACTTGTTTCAATTCGGAATCTGCTGGCACACAGATACGTCCTTTGTACCACAAAACTCCTTCTTCATCTTCGGTGAATCTAGGTACCTTTCCTGTACCAATACGATGTTTGATTCCATCGATACTTGCATTTCCCTTCTAGGCTTCCTTGATCTGACTGATCAAAGTGGGTTGAAGTTCTATGCTAGCTAAAAATCCTTTTCTAACTAGCTCTGTTCTAAACTGCTCCAACACTTCATGCAAACTTGGCTAGGTTTCTTTGATCATGGTGTTTAATCTACACGGTAATCTACTAAGAGCATCCGCTACCACATTGGCTTTGCCGGGGTGATAGTGCATGTCAAGGTCATAATCCTTGATTAACTCTATCCATCTCCTTTGCCTCATATTAAGCTCCTTCTGGGTGATATACTTCAAACTCTTGTGATCCGAATAGATCTCACAGCGGTTACCCATAAGGTAATGACGCCATGTCTTCAATGCCTAAACTACGGCTGCTAGTTCGAGATCATGGGTAGGGTAGTTTTGCTCATGCTTCTTCAGTTGCCAGGACAAATATGCTATACCGTTGCCTTCTTGCATCAACACACATCCGAGACCAATCTTGTATGCATCACAATACACATCAAAAGGCTTCTTGATATCTGGCATAATGAGGATTGGGGATGAAATCAATCTTTCCTTGAGCTCTTGAAAACTTGCTTCACATTTGTCGGTCCATTCAAACTTCTTATCTTTCTTCAATAGTTGGGTCATCAGTCTTGAGATGCTCGAAAATCCTTCAACAAACTTGCGGTAATATCCAGCTAATCTGAGAAATGCACGGACTTGGATTTGAGTGGTTGGGGCTTTCCATGCTTCAACATCTTTGATCTTGGCGGCATCGACAGCGACTCCTCCTGCCGACAGAATATGTCCTAGGAATCCAACTTCCTTCAACCAAGACTCACATTTGCTAAACTTGGAATACAACTGTTGTTCCCTCAGGGTTTCAAGGATGGTTCTCAAATGTAGCTCATGGTCTTCTTATGACTTTGAATAGATTAGAATATCATCGATAAAAACAACGACAAACTTATCCAAGAAATTCACAAAGATCTTATTCATGAGATTCATGAAATAAGCAGGGGCATTGGTTAATCCAAAAGACATGACCGTATACTCATACAATCGATATAGGGTGGTAAAGGTGGTCTTTGGGATATCCGTTGCACGAATCTTGAGTTGATGATAACCAGTCCTAAGATCCATCTTGGAAAACACTCTGGCACCAGTCAACTGGTCAAACAGATCCTCGATCTTGGGCAGTGGGTACTTTTTCTTGATGGTGACATCAGTCAGCCTCCGGTAATCCGTGCACAAACGGTTACCTCCATCTTTCTTGTCGAAAAACAAAATAGGCGATCTCCATGGCGATGTGCTTGGTTGAATCAAACCTTTCGCCAACATAGCATCAAGTTGCTTCCTCAGCTTCAATAGTTCAGATGGGTTCATACTATAGGTTCTCTGTGCTATGGGTCCAGTTCCAGGAATTAGTTCGATAATGAACTCGATATCCCGATCCGGGGCATACCAGGCAATTCATATGGGAATACGTCAGGGTATTCACAGACTACTCTGACTTGGTCTAGGGTTGGTTGGGCTAGACTCATGTTGTACTTGAATTGACGGGGCAAGGTTTCAAATATATGCTCTACTGATACTCTAGAGCTACTGGTCATGGTTATGGATTTCTTGGCACAGTCGATCAATCCTTTATGTTTCGACATCCAATCCATTCCTAGTACTAGTTCCAAACCTTTAGTTCCAAGTACTATTAGATTGGCATAAAAATCTATCCCATGGATTCTGATAGGTACAACCTTGCAAATTTTTCTAGCTTTGGTGGTTGAACCATGTATTAGAACTATCATAACATGCTTCAATTTGGTGGGTTGAATATTACTAGTTCATGCAAATTCTTCTGTAACAAACGAGTGCGATGCTCCAGAATCAAACAACACTCTTGCTAATACTGAGTTAACAGAAAACATACCTAGCACAACATCGGGCGCTTCCTGGGCTTCTTCAGCGCTCATGTGGAACAGACGGCCATTGCGGTTGAGCGAGTTCCCTGGGGCAAATCTTCTTCCAGGCTTAACACGGTGTTGTTGCTGAGCGGGTGCATTCGCATTGGTGGTGGCTGCAAGCTTCTTGGGACACTTGTTGGAGTAGTTACCCTTGACTGCACATTCAAAGCAAGTGATTTGGGACTTGTCTTTGGCTGCATTAGGCACAACATTGCTTCTAGTCCTTAGGGTAGTATTATTATTGTTGTTGTTGTTGTTGGACTTGGGCGGTGCACGGTTGAAGTTGTTGGAGTTGTCATGGTTGTTGTGATTTCCTCCAGACTTCAAGTTTCCTCTGCTACGATTGGGGTAGGTTGGACGGTTCATCGGGGGTCTATTGTTTCTGAGGGCATATCCTGCAGACGGGTTGGGGCGATACTTCTGGGCATGCTTGGATCCACTCTAGTACATCATTATGCGCTTGCGATTGTCATTGGCTTGATTGATCTTCCCTTCCATCTGGATGGCAGAGTTGACTAACTCTTCTAGGTCTTCAAAACGGAAGTTGACAAACACCGTTTGCATCTCATCATGCAATCTGTTCAGGAACCTTTCCTTCTTCTTGGCTTTAGTGTTGATCTCGTTAGGGGCATATCTAGCTAGCGACAAAAAATTGTCATGGTACTCGACTATCGTCATCCTTCCTTTCTTCAGTTCCCTGAACTCATCTCTCATTCTGGTGACTAAACCTTGGGGCACATGGGTGCGGCTGAACTTGATCTTGAAAGCTTCCCAAGTCATGATCTGACCCTGGTTCATAGTACGGGTGCTATTCCACCAGGCTCTTGCATCTCCTGCCAGATAATGGGTGGCAAACAATACCTTCTCATTGGCTTCAACTCCTGCTACTTCTAGATTGTTCTCCATGGTTTGCAACCAATCATCCGCATCTAAAGGGCCTTCAGACTTACTAAAGATATGGGGATTGGTATTCTGAAAGTTCTTAAGCTTGGATCCATGATGATCTTGATTTCCTTGTCCTTGATTATTGTGGGCCATCTGAGCTATCTGTTGTAGGGTGGCTAGATTGGCTTGACCTTCGGCTCTACTAGCTTCACAGTCGGAAACTAGCATTTGCAGAATCTGCAATATCGGGTCCTGCGATGAGCTGCTTCCCCTGGGGTTTCCACGAGTCATCTGAAGATTGATAAAGATAATGATGTAAGAGGGAAATTTCTAAGGTTCATGGTTTTATTTTCAAAAGCTACAAACTTTGAGTTTGACTCAGGTTTTGCAAACTAACTTCTTCTTCTCATTCATTCATTCAAGCACACAATACAACACACACCACAACACAAAGGGAAAACATATGGTTTTAAGACCCATTCTGTGAACTACGATACAGTGGGACCGATACAACTCATTCCTACGGTAGTGATCAAGTGCATCTACTCATCATCAATGAAGTCGGAATCATCATCATTGGTGTAGAAATCCATGGCATCATCCTCCGGGTAGTCGTTGTCATCACTGAGGTACGAGTGAAGATCTCCCTGGATGTCTTCATCTTCTTCCTCTTCCTTTGCTTCAAGATGGACTTCTTGCTCATGGATGGTCTTCTCGAGGTCGGCTACCTTCTTGCGAAGACGAGCGATGGTGCGATCCTTCTTCTCGCATTGACGACAAAGTGATTTGCGATCCTTGACGAGCATGGCGAGAGTCTGGTCCTTCTAGGCGGCAATGTCAAGGTTGTGGTTGGCGTAGGCTCAAGCATTGTCCAATTCCTTCTGCCTATCATACAGCAGGAAGTCAAGGTTCTGCACTTGGCACTTCATCTCTGGGTGACTTGGCATCTCCAATGGCATTCCCATAGAATCACGCCTTGCGAAGTGTGCAAAGCGAGTTCCCTAGATCAAGTTGATGTTTTGTCTGCAAAGACGGGCGAGAGCTTCATGCATTGCCCTGGCTAACCCATCTAGCCAGTTGTTCTCCCGCACGGTGAATTGAATCTTCTCAGAAACGGGTGCTTCCATCTTGCCTCGGAGATCTGCAACTATCAGCCCCTGTAGATCTCCTCCTGGGTGATCGTTGAGTAGAGCCCCAAAGAATTCCGGATGCGGGTGCTGAAGATATTCCGACAGTGCATCGAGATCCCTCTCAAAGATTAGTTGGCCTCCGTTTCCCAACTGGTAGAACTTGCAATACTGAACTTCCATCTATAAGAATGTAGGATGTGTAAGGTAGTGAGGTGATCAAGTGTGTCAAATTTTATGTAGGAATGTAAGAATTTTGAGGAACATGAATTTGTTTGAAAGAATCAAGGATAAGAGTGGGAATAGGTTTTCATAAATACTCACTTCTTTGGTTTTGAAACTATGTTTTTGTTTGGACGTCCATTCTAACTAGAGTCTCCTATGGTTAGGATGGATCTGATACCAACTTGACAACACCCGGATTTTTAATCCTAGATGCCTATTATGCCATACATCGCAATCCCAGGATTACCATTTTTGCGAGACATAACATATTGGATATCATAGTGGATCATCCATTACAAACCATAATAAGGTTTTACACAAATAAAGGATCTCATGATCCAGTCTTAATACAAACAAGCGGCGGAATAATAAAGCGTAGTAGTGGGCTCCATCTTCAGTGCCACAGGCAATGCTGACGACGGGAGATGATCCTAGTTGTCGTAGCCGTCCTACTGACCATCATCCTAATAGTCCTCCTCATAGTATGGCCACGGGAATAGTTAGGGACAAAGCCATGAGTACTCTTTAAGTACTCGCAAACTATCACTAACAAGTAAGGTAGTTCTAGTAGGAATCTTAAGCTCTAGGTTTATTTGCAAAAAGCCAGATTTATCTTAAGCTGAGTTAAGAAGTAAAGAAAAATAGTTTAATGTTCTAAATCACTTAAGTGGGAAACTAGTTTTCATATCCACAACCCTATTGTGGTCAAGTCAAAGTCACAATTCATTTCGCAAGTCATTTTGAAAATATCTGACGACGGAACAGTATGGCCACTCCAACTATCCATGACCGCGGACACGGCTATTCAAATAGTTTGACACTCTGTAGAGGTGGTTCACTTTCACCACAAAATTCGATTCATCCATCAGGGATAACCCTGAATCATCATACTTAGTATGCAGATAATCAATCATAACCTTTCAATTACACACCCTAGTATAGGCACCTCCCCTATTCGCTTGGCCTCCCAGCCATGGCCATCTGCCATCCTAGGCGCTACATAGGTGGACACACATCAAGATGTAACCTCAGCTCAAACCTCTCCCGTGAGGGAACCCATACTAATGAATATAAACTTCTAGCTAAGCCTTACCCAATTCAGGTATTGTGGTTGTATGGTAAAATTGGAACGGTATCGCATCCGAACCCAACAATCAGTTTTTGTAAAAGGGCTAAGGCTCATGCCTAAACATTTTCATCATCAAACCATTTGTGTTTCTCAACACATGTCAAAACATTTCAATA
Source organism: Avena eriantha (assembly GCA_910589775.1). Taxonomy (NCBI): domain Eukaryota; kingdom Viridiplantae; phylum Streptophyta; class Magnoliopsida; order Poales; family Poaceae; genus Avena; species Avena eriantha. The sequence continues at coordinate 447,002,064 of OU342742.1, forward strand.
GAATGACTCATCATTCCAAGGTTTTCATAATCATTTTCACCAAGTATTCCCATCTAAAGTGATCAAGTTTTATGCTTAGCACTAGCCACTAAGGTTAAGAGTGTTCACTAATGACGGGTGCTAATCTTCAATCTCAAGCCACAGAATGACATCTAAGTATAACTATCTAGGCCTAGTTTTATACTCTTTATGCTATCTATACTAAAAGTAAAGAACTTTGGTAAAGTAAAAGAAAGTAAATCTTTCAAGTAAAACTTGGGATTGGTATAATCAAACTGGTATAACCAAGCATGCCTAATGCATCTGGATTAAGTTATCTTGCAAGGGTCTAGCTTTCTTTGTAGTGATGGCTTGCATGGTTAATTTTATAATTCTAACTTTCCAATAATAGCTTGCCTTGATTGGTGAAGTGATTGAAGTTTTCCTCGTCTTCTTTGGGGTAGAATTCCTCCTCCTCGTATCCTTGGTCGGTATTATCATCTATAAAGGAATACGGGGTACACAATCACCAAACAATACTTAACTAGTCTATTTAGCACACTAAGGCTCACACTTGATGATCTAGTATCATCACAATCATCACATGAATTAAAGATCTATTTTTATTCATTTTATTTTAGAAAAGTAATTTCTACTCATTGAAATTAATTAAGATTTAATATTCTCCAATTAAAATATGGGATCATGTTGACACATGTAATCACCACATATTCTAATACATGGGAATGTCATTTAAAGTGTTGGTCACATTTTATAAAGTTTAAGTTTATCATTTAATAGATTTAAACTGACTAGAAATGCCCTAATAGCATTCTTTTGGTACTAGTCTAATGTCACTGCATGTAAACCTATATATTTTTACATATTCAGATAGATATTATCAAATGTGATTTTTGAGATTTGGAATCAACTCAAACGCTATTATGGTTGATTTTTGAAAAATGTTTGATGTTGCAAAAGTCTTTGTCTTGTTATTTTTTCTATAGATTATCTCTAACTCCAATTGATTTAAATCCAACGGTCTTGGATAGAGAATTTAATTTCCTTTCTAGCAAAATTTGAATCATGTAATTTGGTTCAGTGAAACTCTCTGAATTGATTTTTGAATAGGCGTAGAATAGGGTTTCAACTAAAAAGGAAAATACATATTTGAATTTCTAGGCCTGGAAAGCTAAACAGGCTGGCCCAATGGCTCTCCACGGCGCAGCGAGCTGCTGACAGCACGGACCCACTGGTCAGCGACTCATCTAACATGCAACAGTATCAGTGAATCTGAGCCGCTCGATCCTATTCTAATCCAACGGCTGAGCGTCATCGTCGACGACGAACAGCTCCGGTGATGAACTGGACCTAGCGCAGCGGTGGGGGTCTCGTGGGGCTCACCTGGGCTCCAGCTAGGGTCAAATGACGTGGTAGACAGCAGCGAGGCGAGGCGTGGTCATGGCGGAGCTTGGGGTGGTCGAAATTGCTGGTGCCCTTCTCCTCCAGCAGCGGCAGACTCCGGTGCAATTCCGGCACGGTGGTGCTCGCCTTGCTCCGGGGAGAAGTGGGGAAGGTTAGTGAGGAGTTGGGACTAGAGTGGTGTGGAGAAATGGGGTGGATATGCCCTCTATTTATACACCGACGAGGCGACCGAGTGGGATGGGTTGGCGTCTCCGACGAGGACGGTACAACGAGCTAATGGCATGGGCAGGGGTGTAGGACGGTGCGGTGCTCCCTGGCGGTTCTCACGGACTTCATGGCATAGCGTGGGGCGGCTAGTTCGGTCGGGAGCGTGCAACACTCTGCACGGTGGAAGAAGTGTTTGCGACTGCGTGCGATAGCTGTGGGTCGCGTGGCGGCGAACGAGGTTGTCTGCTGGGGTGTGGTGATCATGGCGAGGCTACGCGTGTGCGGTGAGGGCAAGGCGCGAGCTGGCGGGGCTGGTCGGGCACAACGCACTGGCGCGCTCTGGACACGGTGCAGAGAGGCGGTGCGCGGCGGTGCTAGTGTGGTCCAGGGCTAGGCTTCGATCGTGGGGTTGACAGGTGTGGCGGTAGGCTACGTGGAGGCTACTGGACATGCTAGATGGGCGCGGGGCGGTCTGCTATGAGCTGGCCGTGGTCGGTCGGCGATGACCACAAACTGGCGGTGCTCCACTATGCACACGACGAAGGGGGAGCTGGTCTGGGGCTTGGTTAGGCTTAGGGGAGACAGGAAGTAACTAGGGAACAATTTGGTCGATGATCACTGTACAAAACAGTGAAGCTAGGCTAGTTTTTCTGTGCATGACAAGTGTTTCATGAAATGGCCACATGAAATTTACTTTTTAATTTTTGATTCAAGTTTTTTGAGTGATCTTAGATTAAGCTTGAGAGTCTATGTTTGCTTGGAGAGGTTTGATAGGTTTTTGGAAAAGTCTGATCTTAACACATACACTTGATTCAAATTTCAAATGTCCTTTAAGTTGATTTTTAAATGTTTTTGTAAGTTTGTAAAGTGGGCCTTGATACACTTTTACTTGTTCTAGCAAGGGGTGAAAAGAAATAGAATTTTTTCTGTTAGAAATTATCTTCTAGGAACACCTAAAGTGACCTAGTGGTTTAATTTTGTCAAAATGACCATTTTCTTTATTTAATCTTATTTGATTTCTTTTTCTTTGGATTTTCTTTGTAATTTGTTTAGATGATGTAGCATTCACCTTTAAACCATTTCACAACATTTGTAGCAATCAAGCATGGCATATACACTCAATTCTATACTAATGCAAACACACATGCATTCACATTTCATTTTCTTAATAATTTTTTTTGTTAACCCTAAATTGGGTGATTAGATCTTGATAATCTTGCTTAGAAGATTTGGGGTGTTACATCTTGGTATGATTTAAAGAGCATAAAACTTGGCCTAAGTTAAGAGAGTCATAAAGAAGTATGAAGATTAAAGTGAACGGCTTCTGAGACGTTTCGTGAAATCAGATTTATTAGTGAGAAATAATGTCCAAGGAGATAAAAGTAAGACAAGTAATGTTGGAAGATTCATTTCGGAGATCCACAATTGTGTGGGTGTACCGTAAATTCTTTCGTGAGACCCTATATAGGTAAAGTATAAGCTAGATAGAGATCAATATCCTTACTATTGAGTTAATGGGTATTATACATGAAGTTTAAAGACCATTAGGAAACCCCAAGGTGGAGAGTAAACAATAAACACTGAAGTGTTGTTGTCTAACTTTCTGACTAAAGGTTGGAGAAGGTTTACTAGACAATGATGAGGTTAAGCCTTATTATCATTAGGTTATAAGAAGTCACCATTATAAAGTATTTCCGAGAGTATGTCCGCCTGATCGAAGGTTGAAGGAGATATAATGGATTAACTCTAGCGGACTCATCCTAAATGGAACAACTCTCAAGTTATCCTTAGGAGGCAAGAACATATTTCATAATAGATAGGTGTAGTGTAACAGGAAGACCTGATTGGAATGGACAAAATGTGTCCACCACCAATCCAAAGTAGGACTAGTAGAACATCATCCAAAGGGATTATAGTATAAGGAACTAGGTGGTAATTGGAAATGGCAAGTGTATTCTGTTGACAATGAAGAGGATTCAAGGAAAAAGATTTAGATACGGGATGCCACAATAAATCCCAACTTGTGATCACAATGGAATTGAGAAATGTCATGATCAATACAAGTCAACTCCTCATTCTGAAACATAAGAGAGTATGAACTTCAGGGATGAAGTTTATTTTAAGGGGGAGAGTCTGTAACATCCCAGCATTAGAGCTTATAAATAAGCTGAGATGAGGTGTGTGCATTGCATTCATGTATAGCAAATATGGATAATTTTCGCTCTTTTAAATAAAACTTGTCTAAGTGATTGAAGCTTCTCTAACTTGGTGGAACTGAAGTACATCATCAAGTTGACTGCGATAAGTTTCAATATGACCTTTGCTAAAACCTTATCTTTCGGTAATATAATTTGATCTAAGGGTAGATCAAATGTAATAAAATTAAATCATAACACACTACTTAATAAGGAGTATTACATCTTCTAGAGAACATTACATGGTTGAGTGATCATTAGTGTTGAGTGATCAATTCCTTACCTAGAACTTATTAGCCTTTAGCTTTGACCTATTATGTTGACCTTCTAAAGACCTTAATTAAGTTAATAAGAAGAAGGAACTAGTATGGTGGGGTGTGCCATCATCAATAGAATGTGATCCTTAGTGGTGATCTCGTGATTTAACTAGAAGAACTATTTAAACCCAAGAGTTTAGATAGCAATTATGAAGCTATGAGGAAGCTAGTAGTAGTAGAGAACCCAATGATAATCCTATTAAGCCAGGTAGATATAAATATAAAGTAAGCTTCCTTAACAAGATAAGCTTTATAGAGAGACTAGTACAAGTCTACAACTTAGTTGATTATAGATCTTGATCAGACAATTAGAAGCCTAAGCTTTCTATGATCAAAGGATGGTGGTCATTATTCTCAAGTCACTTGAGAATAGATGAATAGGTGTTAAAGAAGAGTTGTGAGTATACCAAATTAGGTAAAGCCCTAGTAAGATGAATCATCCAGCTTGATTATGAGAAGTCAAGGTAGAGTTTGATGAAGTATATAATATGAGTTGTATGGAGTAGTTGGAAGCATAGTAGTGTAACCAAGCTAATACAAGAACAAACTTGTATTATGGGGAGTAGTACCATACCTATTCCATAGGATTGATATCACATGTGATATAGAGAGAACTATAATTTTGCAAGCCTTAGAAGTAGATGCAAGGTAAATATGAAGGAGTTTATGGAATGAAGTTAGTAATAGCTATAGTGATTGATTCATGAGAGGTAATTTAGAAATGGAAGCCATATATATACTAGGAGAAGAATGAAGGAATATTGTTGAAGTGGCATGACCATGTCATCCTATGATGATGGATATGGTGGAGCCAGATGACTAGATCAGTTAGACATAAGTGATCTTAGTGAAGCATATAAGAGATGTAAAGAGAGACTATTTAGGAAAGGAATTCTTTAACTATGATCCAAGCTTAGTGAAATGTGAGGATAGCAATTCTTTACAAGCCCTCACCAAGATCATATCAACTAGGACAAGACCTACGTCTACCTCTTTGCCAAAGCCCTAGAATCAAATTGATAGTGGAACCATTTCCTATTCCTGGGTAACCATTGAATAATATCTCTTGGACAAATGAAGCTTCCAAGAGGTAACTAGAGAACTAGATGAGTGCTTATGGATGGAAGCCTTGTCCACCCTATTATCTTAAACCTTAATAGAAACCTAGACCCATGAACCATCAAGGCCACATTAAGAAGTAATCTTTGTAGCCCACTCTAAGTTGAGATGATATTCAGGATTATAACAGTTAGGAGCAATCCTTGAACCTTGATCCCTAGCAACATTCACTAATTAACTTGAGGGTAGTGTATCCTCTAGGATCCATAGTAAGTGTGGTATTGGAAACCCAATACAAATGTTGCTGGGCATTGAAATCACTTGTGCCACATGTATGATCATGGTTTTCCCCCATTATATATTAAACTTCTATCAAAATATTAACCACACTGAAGAAAGTAGTGAACAACTAGTTCAAGAAGTGATCCATGCCTATTTTCAAAATAAGTAGAATGTTTATGAATAAATTGTAATGAAATTGGAATAAAAGAAATTCCAAACTTTTAAGAACCCTAAAATTTAAACCACCTTATGTATTAATTTCTTTATGCTCATAAATATGACAAGATCTTATGGATGTCATTAACCATTTTAAATGTTTATCATTATAAATAACATGGTGAAAACAAAATCGTTTTTTAAGACTTTTGGATAATAAACCAAATATTAAACCCTAAAGAATAAATGTTGCCATCAATAAAATAGTTTCTTAATAGTTTAAATTTATTTATAACCATGAAAAGTACAAGCACCACTTAGTCCCCAAGATTCTTCCAGTATTTGATGTGCTCTATGAAAACTCTAGATATTTAAATCCTTAGGAAAATTCATATTTGGAGATGGTTTTATCAAAACAGAAAAGAATAAAAAAGGAAGAAAAAATCGGAAGAAGATCAATTTGGCCCACAACCCAGAACCTCCAGCACTACCCACCATTCGCGTGCGAAATCTACAATGATGTGCTCGCTTTGCCATAGCCCAATACCGACCCAAGCCCAAATACCCTTCGTCGTCTTCCTCGCGTCACAAGCAGCTGGGTGGAACTCGCGTCGCTGCCTGATGCTGTCACCGTCGTCAGCCTGCTTTGTGATGCTCGCCGCCATCACCTGAGGGGATAAGAAGGCCACATAAATGTTCTTGCTCATCCTCATCCTCATTCCCTTCCTCTCGACCCCCCTCTCTTCAATTTCTCTCTCGGTGCCAAAACCTAGCGCCACAGTCGCCGTCTCGCACCGCTGTTAGGGGTCGCCCCAAGGCCAACCGGAGATGCCATCCGTCGTGGTGAGCTTCATGTCCATGGTGAAGGAATCGAGCGAAGGAGGTCTTAATTGGCCGCATCGACTCGATCTTCTTCAAGCCCAACGATCACCGACGCCTGCTTCGTCGTTGATTCTGTCTGCCTCAGCTTCATCTGAGGTCAACCGCGCGTCAAGGGTAAGCCGCTACTACCCGTGCGCCTCCTCTCCACCTTCCTCTCGCTGTGTCATGTTGTCGTGCCATGTGCCGCCACTCACTGTCGTTAGGCGCCATTGCAACCAGTGTTTTGGTGACCGTTTCTTAACAGCATGACCATTAGTAGGATTGCTTCGGTCTCCTCGTTCGAATGCACATCCTCGCGTGTCCATGTGGGCACGGTAGCACCGCCGTCGTATGGTCGTCGGTATCCGTTGACCGCCACCGTGCGAGGAGCCCAGTCAAACCTTGATGGGCCCCGCCTCGCTGAGGTGCTATGTGATGTGGCCATAGGGCCCAATAGTCAGTAACCCTGGCTAGAACCAGCCACGGTATAAAAAGTTTAAAATATAATGCCTACGTAAGTGTGATGTCATGCCTGCGTCATTCCATGCCGCCTCAGCACCTTTGACCGGTCAATGCCCCGGTGGCATCTTACATGGTCCTGACCCCACTGGTCAGTGACCTAGGCTAGGTGTTGGCAGGGTGTAAAAAGTATTTCCTGTTAAATCATTTTTTTAGAAAATGATTAAATATTAGAAATTGAATATCTTTTGTTTTATAACTTAGAAAAATATATATTATATATCAAAATGTTCAGAAAAATAAATTCTATAATATAAACCTAATATTATGTTTTATACTCCAACTTAAATAAGATAATAACTATTATTAGTCAATAACCTATAAAGAGTTGATCCTTTAAAATGTATATTCTATTATTGAAATTTCTTAAAAACAAGTATATGATACCAAAATTCCTAGAAAAAAATCTACATTTATAAACTTGTTTCGTATATTTTTGTGTCACTTAACTAAATATTATTATTTATTTAGTATTTATAAAGTGATATAACTTATAAAAATCATATATTATTATTGAAAAATCACAAAAATATGTATAATACAAAAATAATCACAAAAGTTAATTCTACACATTAAAAATATCCTATTTCATAATTTAAGTAAAATAAAAGGAAAGGGTCTAATAAATCTTATTCAAACCCTTTTCTTTTGTTTTAATTCATTAAAAATATATAAATCTTTACTATTGCCTTTACCATTATTTGTTTAGAGTCTAAAAATGTAATAACAAGTTCTATTGATATTCAAGTGAAGTAAAAAATAGAACTAATCATTTTAAGATGTATATCCTAAAATTACTATTAAGTGTATTTGAATTTTCTTGAAAATATCCTATCAATTATAAAATCAACAAGAATAGTATATTGTTTATCAAACGAATTATAATCACTTATAAAATCATCAAGCTCATATTTACTAGTTCCTCTACTAGTTTGGAAAACTATTTAAATTTAAACCAAGTTCTTAATTAATTAAAGTAATGCCTATTTTGTATTTATGAAGTATAACCTTAGAAAAACACCAATTCCATAAAAGCAATATTACTTATATTCTACCTTTGTGAAATGTTAAGAAGTAAACCATCTACAATGTGATGCCCATTCAAAACATGTAAATCTCCATTACCATGTTGTGATTGTTTCTCTTTTGATAATCATAGTTAATAAGAAACCTTAAAGGTGTAAATTCAAATTGAAATGCTTTTAATTTATGAATTAATGTTTTCCTCAAAAGTTATTCTTTTAAGAAACATTAAAGAAATCCTTAAGCATTTCTATAAAAACTTTAATTGATTAATGATCTTGCTTAAGAAATCTTTTAGTTACCATGCATAATTGAGTGATTTAGTATTGTATGTTACTTGTTGTATTTACATATTGTTTCACACACTTTCACAAGCCTTAATATGAAGCACAAGTGTGAAGCTGGTATAAAAGTGAAAAACATTCCAAAGATATCACCACAAGCTTCTAAACCCTAGATTCGATACGATTATTCTGGGAATTTGCATTTATCCAATTACATTATATCACTTATGCATTCTTGAATCTTGCTTCTTTAAACATTATTCCTTACCGGACCAATGATGCTATTTACAGATTTTGGATCATCTAGTATCTCGAACACCGTGAGTGCATAATCTTGCAATCAGAAAAGGCAAGTTCACACTTGCTCATGTCCTTTGGTTATTTTCTATCAAATGCTTGTAACTCGAATGTTGTCATCACCTGCATTTCAAAAAGGTCAGAAAACACTATTTTCATCATAATATGATTATGGATTATTTACCAAATGGTAATAATCTATTGATATAGTTACAGTGGTAAAGGAACATAATATCTAGGACTTAACAACTAATGTTTCCAGAGATTCTAGCGCCGTATATTACGCGTTAATCATGAGATTTGGAATGGGACAGAGAAGTCAGCTAGATCTTCTTCCTTTCTCATGGACGGATGACCTTATCGTGAGGCTGTGAATTTCTCGTGGATAATCCAGCACATGGGTTGGACACCTTAGTTCCCCGTGATACGGGTGTCTAGATTATCTATGAGGGGCTGCCAGAGGTATAGCTAGTCCTTTATTGGGCTTGCTAGGGGCACAACCGTCTCAAAGAGTCTGCGGGTGCCTACTAGAGTTATAGCTGGTCCTATATGGGTCTTAGCAGAGGTGGGGCATGTCCTAGAGGATCGTGTCTTCATGCGGGGTCATGGAGAGGGGCAGTGATTGGCTTGTATCTTAGACTGGGCCCCATACCAAGGAAGTGTGGCCGAGCTTGCAACTCGGATGAGAAACAAGGCTAAGGTCTCTCATGGGTAAAGCAATGCACCTCTGTAGAGTGTAAGAAATGTGACATGTTACTCCCTGTTTCGGGAAGGAGCTATGAATGCGGCAGGAAAGGAACCCCACGAAGGTTCTGGTCAACCTATGAAGGCTTTCGGACATAGTTTTCAGAATAAAAGCAATCTTTGAAGAAATGTTTATGAAAACCTGCATTGCCTATGACCTATGGTCTATGGCTGTAGAGATAGTGCATCATACACTCCTTTTTAGTGAAATTGCTGAGTACACTCATACTCAACCATACCTTCTTAACCCTTACTAGGTTCTCAGCTGTTGAAGACGATGTTAACATCAATTTCTGCTCAAGAAACCATCATCGATAGCTCAAGTTCTTCAATAAAGTCAATGAAGTCAACATATACATCAACCAAAGTGAAGACAAAGTCACTGAGTAGATAGGAGTAGATTCTCTAGCCATAAAACCTACTTCTGTAGAGCATTGCACTAGCAGCAATTACAAGCCAGATAGTTTAGATGCTAGTCTTATTAGCTAGATAGCTTTGAGTTATTATTTCTGGTTCTTCTTTGTACGAAGTTTTTTTCTATCTCTCTTTTACCTAGTGTGTTCTCTGGATCTTTTGTAAAGAGTCGAGTTGTAGTCTATAGTCATGTCTTGGACCTGCTGTGTTTCTGTTGTACCACTCTTAGGGATGTAATAATAGTGAACGGTGTTTCATTGGTGTTATGTCAACGACTATAGTGTACTACATCATGCAGTGGTATGCTGGGTCACCGCACATATCTACATCATACTTTATGCCGATGGTCCCGTATCCAAGAATTTGCATGGCGACAAATTTGGCCATATTTTGAAAGAAATCGAAGAGGAAGTGGTATGAAGAGTAGGCCCCGATCATCTGCTCTCTCGAGTAGCTGAACCCAACTGTTTTCTTTGCTAAATTTTATGGTCCTTTATGCTAAATGTATGGACCTCAGTGTAATTTTACCTTATTAGGTCCTTGATGTAAAATGTACTCCCACCATCCGTGTAAAATTCTAATGAAAAAGTGTAAGTGGTGAAATTTAAATGAAGTTAAGCTTATTTGTCAACGAGTATGAAAATTCTTGGATTTCAAGCCGAACAACCAAGGTCAAGGCCATATCAACATCATACTTTATGGTGATGATCCCATATCCAAGAGTTAGCATGCCAATAAGTTTGGACATATTTTGAAAACAATTAAAGATGAAATAGTATGAAGAGTATGGCTCGATCAGCTGCTCTCTCAAGAACGAGCCATACACGACTGTTTTCCTCGCTTATTTTTAGGGGGGTGCTAAACGTATGGACATCGATGTAATTTTCCCTTTTTTGGGTCCTTGATGTAAAATGTACTTCCACCACCCGTGTAAAATTCTAACCTAAAAGTGTAAGTGGTGAAATTTAGACGATTTTAGGCTTACTTGTCAATGAGTATGAACATTCTTGGATTTCTGTCCAACGACCAAGGTCAAGGCCATATAAACATCATACTTTATGGTGATGAACACATATCAGAGAATCTGCATGGCAACAGATTTGGCCATATTTTGAAAATAATCGAAGAGGAAGTAGTACGAATAGTTTGGCTCAGATCAGATGGTCTCTCGAGAAGGAGCTGGAACATAAAGTTTTTCATTTGTAGGGTCCTTTGTGCTAAATGTATGGACCTCCATGTAATTTTCCCTTTTTAGACCCTTGATGTCAAATGTACTCCCACCGACCATGTAAAATTCTAACCTAAAAGTAAGTGGTGAAACTTAAATGAATTTAAGCTTATTTGTCAATGAGGATGAACCATATTATTGGATTTTCAAGAAAAATGGCCAAGGTCAAGGCCATTTCTACATCCTACTTTATGCATATGATCCCATATCCAAGAATATGCATGCCGACAAATTTGGCCATATTTTGAAAAGAATCGAAGATGAAGTAGAGTGAAGAGTATGGCTCGATTAGCTGCTCTCTAGAGAAGGAGACGAACCTGACTGTTTTCCTTGCTTAATTTAAGGGTCCTTTGTGCTAAATGTATGGACCTCGATGTAATTTTCCCTTTTTAGGTCCTTGATGTAAAATGTACTTCCACGCCCCTGTAAAATTATAACCTAAACCTATAAGTGGTGAAATTTCGACGATTTTAAGCTTACTTGTCAATGAGTATGACCATTATTAGATTTCAAGCCGAACGACCAAGGTCAAGGCCATATCAACATCATACTTTACGTTGATGATTCCATATGAGAGAATTTGCATGGCTACAAATTTGGCCATATTTTGAAAACAATCGAAGATGAAGTAGTGTAGAGTTTGGCTCAGTTTAGCTGATCTCTCGAGAAGGAGCCTGACATGGGTATGCCCAATAGGCACTCGACTACAGCCTACCTGGTGCGGCTGGACGGAAGGCGCACTCGACAAATTTCCAAGGTCCATGACGCATATGACAGTTCGACTGGTATGAAGCCCATATGGACACGGACTCCCAAATGCACAAGACAAGAAAACCTCAAGACTAGAGTTTGAATACAACTTGTAACCAACTCGTTTTGGTACCTGAGACCTAGCCTCCCCATATATAAAGGCTAGGAGGGTCCAACGAGGATGACACAACCTAAGACATGCTACGCTACAATAGATATAGACATCACGACTCCTCCAATAGATAGATCTACGATCTCCCATACGCTAGATCCAATCTGCGCATCCACCGCCATCGGCGACATTATAATCCTACGGATCATCATCAATCAAGAGCAGACAAGCAGGAGTAGGGTCCTCTACGAGGCCTAAACCTGGGTAAACCTTGTGTCCCTGTGTGCTTGTTTGCTAGCCGTACCGAGATCTCCAACGCTCCTCAATTCCTGAACCCAAGTCCATAACAATGGGCATTGATGAGTTAAACCCTCATCAATTGGCGCCATCTATGGGAACTGGGAGCGCTGATGTTGCGATCTTGATGGCCCCATCACCGACAATCTACAATTCATCGTCTTGGGAGGCTAGATCTGATTCGGATCTCTCATCATCAAATGGTGTCAGATCACATCCGATAGATTCATCTGCGTGGGCGTGCTCAACATCTTCGTCAATAAGTCTGCCGCGACGCGTCTTGTCTTCACGACGAGTGCACTGCCGACTCATCGTCACGGCATCCTGCGATCAGACAAAGGACATCATGTTCATCAAGTACCAAGGAGATCAAGCGATGTGTGGAAATATAGATTGAATCGATGTCTCAATTTCTTCACGCCAGATTGTCAAGATCGTTTGGAATTAAAATACTCAAGGAGCTTGTACGTGAGTCCATCAGGATTCCGTTTCCAAACATGGACAAGATAAACAAGTCTCGCTCCATCGAACTAGGTACAAGATCGGTATCGAAAAAGTGGAAACGTACCAACTCGTGGTACACGAAAAGAAAAAAAGGCAAGTACTATTGCCTACTCGACTGGTGCTAGCTAGTCGACGCGAAGACTCCGAGTCAGGCAAAGCAAGGAAAAGATGCTACATGCATGTATCAATTGAAGGCCACGTGCGTACGGATGTGCAGACAATAGTATAGTAGACTGACGAGTCACCAGGTGACATGGAAAAATCGAATAATATTTCGACTTCGCCGCGACCATCTTCACCTTCATCGCGGCCATTGACGACTTCAATCATGGTCAACAACATTGTCATCGACTCCGAAGAAGTCGACATCACCATCAGCTACTGCGGCGTCCTTCTCGCCATCTCCCGGCAGCTCCTCTATGATCCGGAATCAACGTTGTCTCCGTCCGACCGTGTTGAATCTACTCCCGGGGTCTGCCGCACGACCCGCCATGGTCTTCGACTCTGCCATACAATTCGCTGCGGTTTTCGGCTCCGGCGACCTAGGGACTTCTTGAGATCCGGTGACCCAATACGGTATATGATTCCAGTGACTCGAGGGATCCTTCCGCTGCGGCGACCCGCTTCGGTCTTCAGTTGCCACGACCTGCTACAGTCTTCGACTTTGGCGAACCGCTATGATCTTCAGCTCCAGCGACTCGGGGGCTCCTCCCTATACGGCGACCCGCCATGTCCTTCGACTCCGGCGACCTTCTGCAATCTGTGGATGCGGCGACCCAATGCGGTCTTTGACTGCTATGGCCCGTTACAGTCCTCATATGCGGCAACCTTTCATCACTACGCGACTGTGATCCGCCGCGTCGATTACATCTGCCGCGTGACCCACTGCCACATCAATTACAGTCTTCGACTGCAGTGATTCGCTACGATATTCGGCTCCAACGACTAGGGGGCTCGGGGGCTCCCTCCGCTTCGGCGACCTGCCGCGGTCTTCAGCTTAGGTGACTCGATGCCTCCCTCGACTCCTGTGACTACGAGCCGCTACAATCTTCGACTCTCGCGACCCGCCGATCGCATCGGATCTCGTGATTAGTTCACCACGGCAACTACCCATAAAGATAAGTTCTCGACTTAGAGATGATTTCTTTCTTACTTTAATCGCACTCGAAACACTCGGGGGCTGCGCCCTCTTCGAGTAACCTAATGTGCCGTCAATTCCACGCACTTGAGCACCCCATACGCGACAGCCCGAGTAGCTGATTCTGCCTGATCGTCAAATCCTTAAACTCCGAGTGCCTCGGCAAGGTACTGAGACTAAGGGTAATCAGGCTAACGAAAAGGCCTAGCAAACAGTGCAAAAGTGTTGACTCGATTGTCACCAAAAAATATTATTGACAAGCCAACAGGCAAATATTCTTTACAAGATGTAGATACTTCACAATTCTTTGCCTTTATGCAGCATACAAAGATGTCGATTGCATCAAGAAATTATATCGGATCCTCCAACAGTAGTCGACAAAACAACTGACTACGCCATACACTCAAGACCCGAGTCGAGTCCCTCCTCGGATGGTTGAATCAGTTGATGCTACACACACGCGGTGCTAGGGACGCACCCGACAGAAGTGACTATGTCGACTCCAACTGCATCGTCGATTCAAGCTCGTTATGCGTGACACACTGACTCGATGCACTTCCGGGTCAGTGGTTTCTCCTTGCATGCTTTTCGACTACGAACGTAAGATATAGGACTCGAGTCTCTGCCCGAGTCTATGACTCCGCCAGACACTCGGGGGCTACTCCAAACTGGTGCACTGGTCGCGCATAAACAAGATCCTCGAGTGACACGCTCTGAGTCCTCACTCGAATCCACGATTCGACTAAGGACTCGGGGGCTACTCCCATAGGAAGCGCTGGCCGCGCACCCGAAGAAATTTGTGAAGATATCCAAGCATTATGAAAACCGTTCACTCGAATCTACGATTCGATTGTGGGCTTCGGGTTACTCCCATAGGGAGCGCTGAAAGCATATTCGACTGAAACAAGCAACAAAAGACGACATTAGTCGCAAAAGTTCTTTAGTCCCTGCCTGAGTCTTCGACTCAACCAGGCACTCGGGGGCTACTCCCATAGGGAGCGCTGGTCGCGCACCCTATGATTATTTTTCCTTGTACATCGTACTATGTGGCGATAACATCCACACTCGAATGCTATGGAGACTCCGCCTTATATTTCCCTACAAAGAGATTACGTCTCCTGGGCCACTCGAATCATCTCCGTGATGACAAAAAAAATCGGATGCCGCGCTTATAGCATGAAGATAAGACCTGAATAAGGCCTGGCAACGCACCTGCTGTGCTCTACCAGAAATAATCCGTACCTACAGGTACGATGAATAAGCCTTGACGGACGCGTCTAGTGCTCATACTTATATACTGGGATTCGACTCTATAAGATCTCCGCGGTCTGAGTCGAATTACGTCAGCAATTTCCGAATTCGAGTCCGGGGACTCGAGTTTGAGTAGGTAGTGTTGTTTTTTCCCTAGAGCAATTAACTGGTCCCGATCCGTTGAGCGCACCAGACACGTTTACCATCATCCCTATGAACTATTATGAAGTTCCGGGTGAAGTGCTTCGCACTCGACACAATTGTTGACTCCGACATCCTAATGCAAAACTCAAGACTTCTAAGTCTCCACCTGAATCTACGATTCACATGGACACTTGGGGGCTACTAACATGGGTATGCCCAATAGGCACTCGACTACAGCCTACCTGGTGCTGCTCGACGGAAGGCGCACTCGACAAATTTCCAAGGTCCATGACGCATATGACAGTTCGACTGGTATGAAGCCCATATGGACACGGACTCCCAAACGCACAAGACAAGAAAACCTCAAGACTAGAGTTTGAATACAACTTGTAACCAACTCGTATTGGTACCTGAGACCTAGCCTCCCCATATATAAAGGCTAGGAGGGTCCAACGAGGAGGACACAACCTAAGACACGCTACGCCACAATAGATATAGACATCACGACTCCTCCAATAGATAGATCTACAATCTCCCATACGCCAGATCCAATCTGGGCATCCACCGCCATCGGCGACATTGTAATCCTTCGGATCATCATCAATCAAGAGCAGACAAGTAGGAGTAGGGTCCTCTACGAGGCCTGAACCTGGGTAAACCTTGTCTCCCTGTGTGCTTGTTTGCTAGCCGTACCGAGATCTCCAACGCTCCTCAATTCCTGAACCCAAGTCCATAACAATGGGCATTGATGAGTTAAACCCACGTCAGAGCCAAACCAGAATTTTTTTCCTTTTAGGGTGCTTTATGATAAATGTATGGACCTCGATGTAATTATTTCTTTTTTTCATGTCCCTGATGTAAAAATGTACTCCGACCAACCGTCTAAAAATCTAACCTAAAAGTAAGTGGTGAAATTTAAATGAATTTAATCTTAGTTATCAATGAGTATGAACCATTCTAGGATTTCAAGATGAACCACCCAGGTCATGATCCCATATCCAAGAATTTGCATGCCGGCAAATTTGGCCGTATTTTGAAAACAATTGAACATAAAGTAGTATGAAGTGTATGGCTTGATCAGCTACTCTCTCGAGAAGGAGCCAAACCCGACAGTTTTCCTTGCTTAAATTTAGGGTCCTTTGTGCTAAATGTATGGACCTCGATGTAATTTTCCATTATGTTAGGGCCTTGATGAAAAATGTATTCCATGCCCGTGTAAAATTCTAACCTAAAAGTGTAAGTGGTGAAATTTCAACGATATTTTAGCTTACTTGTCAACGAGTATGACCATTATTGGATTTCAAGCCGAACGACCAAGGTCAAGGCCATATCAACATCATACTTTATGTTGGTGATCCCATATGAGAGAATTTGCATGGTGACAAATTTGGCCTTATTTTGAAAACAATCAAAGGGGAAGTAGTATGTAGAGTTTGGCTCAGATCATTTGATCTCTCGAGAAGGATCCGAACCAGATTTTTTTCCTTTTAGGGAGCTTTATGATAAATGTATGGACCTCGATGTAATTTTTGCTTTTTCAGGTCCCTGATGTAAAATGTACTACGACCAACCGTGTAAAAATCTAACCTAAAATAATTGGTGAAAGTTAAACAAATTTAAGCTTAGTTTTCAATGATTATGAACCATTTTGGTATTTCAAGATGAACAACCAAGGTCATGATCCCATATTCAAGAATTTGCATACCGACAAATTTGGCCATATTTTGAAAACAACCAAAGATGAAGTAGTATGAAGAGTATGGCTCAATCAGCCACTCTCTCGAGAAGGAGACGAACCCGACTGTTTTCCTTGCTTAATTTTAGGGTCCTTTGTGCTAAATGTGTGGACCTCGATATAAATTTCCCATTTTTGGTCCTTGATGTAAAATGTACTTCCACACACGTGTAAAAATCTAACCTAAAAGTGTAAGTGCTGAAATTTTTATGATTTTAGCTTACTTGTCAATGAGTATGACAATTATTGGATTTCAAGCTGAACGGCCAAGATCAAGGCCATATCAACATCATACTTTATGTTGATGATCCCATATGAGAGAATTTGCATGGCGACAAATTTGGCCAGATTTTGACAATAATCGAAGAGGAAGTAGTATGTAGAGTTTGGCTCTCAGATCAACTAATCTCTCGAGAAGGTGCCGAACTAGAAAATTTTCCTTTTAGGTAGCTTTATGATAAATGTATGAAGTTTGATGTAATTTTTGTTTTTTTAGGTCCTTGATGTAAAATGTACTCCGACCAACCGTGTAAAAGTCTAACCTATAAGTAATTGGTGAAATTTAAACGAATTTAAGATTAGTTGTCAGCGAGTATGAACCATTCTAGGTTTTCAAGATAAACGACCAAGGTCATGATCCCATATCCAAGAATTTTCATATCGACAAATTGGCCCATATTTTGAAAACAATCGAAGATGAAGTAGTAGGAAGAGTAAGGCTCAATCAGCCACTCTCTTGAGAAGGAGACGAACCGGACTGTTTTCCTTGCTTAATTTTAGGGTCCTTTGTGCTAAATGTGTGGACCTCGATGTAAATTTCCCTTTTTTAGGTCCTTGATGTAAAATGTACTTCCACACCCATGTAAAATATAACCTAAACGTGTAAGTGCTGAAATTTCGATGATTTTAGCTTACTTGTCAACGAGTATGACAATTATTGGATTTCAAGCCGGACGGCCCAGATGAAGGCCATATCAACATCATACTTTATGTTGATGATCCCATATGAGAGAATTTGCATCGCGACAAATTTGGCCATATTTTGAAAATAATCGAAGAGGAAGTAGTATGTAGAGTTTGGCTCTCAGATCAACTAATCTCTCGAGAAGGTGCCAAACTAGAAAATTTTCCTTTTTGGGAGCTTTATGATAAATGTATGAACCTTGATGTAATTTTTGTTTTTTTAGGTCCTTGATGTAAAATGTACTCCAACTAACCGTGTAAAAGTCTAACCTGAAAGTATGTGGTGAAATTTAAACAAATTTAAGATTAGTTGTCAATGAGTATGAACCATTCTAGGATTTCAAGATGAACGACCAAGGTCATGATCCCATATCCAAGAATTTGCCTGCCGATGAATTTGGCCATATTTTGAAAATAATCGAAGATGAAGTAGTATGAAGAGTATGGCTTGATCAGCTACTCTCTCGAGAAGAAGCCAAACTAGAATGTTTTCCTTGTTTAATTTCAGGATCCTTTGTGCTAAATATATGGACCTCAATGTAGTTTCCCCCTTTGGAGGTCCTTGATGTAAAATGTACTCCGACCGACCATGTAAAACTGTAACCTAAAAGTAAGTGGTGAAATTTAAACGAATTTAAGCTTATTTGTCAACGAGTCTGAAAAAATCTTTTATTTCAAGCCGAACGACGACAAGATCAAGGCCAGATATCTACATCATTCTTTATGCCGATGATCCACATGTCCAAGAATTTGCATGGCGACAGATTTGGCCATATTTTGAAAACAATCGAGAGGAAGTAGTATGAAGAGTATGGCTCTATCAGCTGCTCTCTGGAGAAGGAGCCAAACCCGACTATTTTCTTTGCTCAATTTTTGTGCTAAATGTATTGACCTCGATGTAATTTCCCCTTTTTTAGGTCCTGGTGTAGAATGTACTCCCACCGACCGTGTAAAATGCTAACCTAAAAGTAAGTGGTGAAATTTAAACGAATTTAAGCATAGTTGTCAACGAGTATGAAAAATTCTTTGATTTCAAGCCGAATGACCACAAGGTCAAGGTCATATCTCTTCATCATACTTTATTCTGATGATTGGGTATCAAAGAATTTTTGGGTCCTTTGTGCTAAATGTATGGACCACGATATAATTTTCCGTTTTTTAGGTCCTTTATGTAGAATGTACTTTATGCTTATGATCCCATATCCAAGAATTTGCATGCCGATAAATTTGGTCATCTTTTGAAAACAAACGAAGATATTAAAAACAGAAAATAATCAATTTCAATTTTCCAAGTGACAGGAATTTATTTTCTGAAAAGCAAGTAAGAAGAATTTATTTCTTTTTTTTGTTAAAAAAATAAAGAGCGAGATGAGACTATATGAGCACAAAGGAGGCAGCGAGAGAGCTGCGAAGAGGAGGATTTAAAGGCGGTGCAATGTCAGAGCAAAGCTGGAATGGGTTCTTGACACGAGGTACATGGTACAGTGAGTAGAGTAAATTTCAGGACCACAATATATAACACGCAAAACAAATTGTGTTTTCTCTATCCTTCGCTCCCTCATCACCACCCTACACCCTGACCGGCTGATTTCTCCCTCATCCACAACGTGGCAGTGCGCACGCGCGTCGACCGACGACCTGCCTTGTGTCGGCGACTCTGTGTCTGTGTCTGGCGTGTTTGTCAGCTGCGTTGGTGGAACCATTTTGGTCCTTGGTGGCAAAAAGTATTACTACTACAATAGTGTAGCAATTCAAACTTTCCTCGTTTCGAAATTTTCACTTCCTTCACAAACATCCGGGGGAGGGATATTCAAAATATCGCCATTCGTAGTACTACTAGTACAAGTACGAGTACTATTAAGTGATGTACAAGGGATTGGTTGATCTGGCCAGCCAAAAAAACAAAAAAATCCCATCGCATTGGATGCTCACCATTATGATCTAGTCAGCCTTCCTACTCCGCACTACTCTACCTCCATACCCTCGGAAGAGGAAGCACCAAGCACACCCGTGGCAAGCTGGTTCGAAAGCGAGGAGTGCTCCTTTTTTCCCATGAAGCAAGTAGTACTCTCTCCTTCCCAAATTAGGACATGTATTACTTCTAGCTACAGTAAAATTTAATAAACTTTGACTAAGTGTACAACATTAACTCAATGTTATTAGAATCATCATGAACTATATTTTCATATTATATGCATTTGTCCATAGAAAAGTCAGTATGCTTTTACATATAGTTAGTCAAACTTTATAAAGATTGACTTTGACCAAACCTAATATGCTTCCTAATTTGGAAAAGAGGAAGTAGTATGAAGTGTATAGCTCAATCAGCTGTTCTCTCTTGAGGAGCCGTACCCGACTGTTTTCCTTGCTTTGTTTTAGGATCCTTTGTGCTAAATGTATGGACCTCGATGTATTTTTCCCTTTTTAGGTCCTTGATGTAAAATGTAGTCCCACCATCCGTGTAAAATTCTAACCAAAATGTGTAAGTGGTGAAATTTAAACGAATTTAAGCTTACTTGTCAACGAGTACGAATATTCTTGGAATTCAAGCCGAACGACCAAGGTTAAGGCCATATCAACATCATACTTTATGCTGATGGCCCCATATGAGAGAATTTGCATGGCAACAGATTTGTCCATATTTTGAAAATAATCAAAGAGGAAGTAGTATGAAGAGTTTGGCTCAGATCAGCCAATCTCTCAATAAGGAGCCGGACCAGAAAGTTTTCTTTTATGGTCCTTTGTGCTAAATGTATGGACATCGATGTAATTTTCCTATTTCTTAGGTCCTTGATGTAGAATGTACTCCCACCAACCGTGTGAAATGCTAACCTAAAAGAAAGTGGTGAAATTTAAATGAATGTAAGTATAGTTGTCAACGAGTATGAAAAATTCATAGATTTCAAGCCGAACGACAACAAGGTCAAGGCTATATCTCTACATCATACTTTATGTTGATGATCCCATATCCAAGAATTTGCATGGCGATAGATTCGGCCATATTTGTAAAACAATCAAAGAGGAAGTAGTATGAAATGTATGGCTCAATCAGCTACTCTCTATAGAATGAGCCGAACCCAACTATATTGTTTGCTAAATTTTAGGGTCCTTTGTGCTAAATGTATGGACCTCGAAGTAACTTCCCCTTTATAGGTCCTTGATGTAAAATGTACTCCCACTGACCAAAAAGTGTAAGTAGTGAAATTTAAATGAATTTAAGCTTAGTTGTCAACGGGTATGGGCATTCTTGGATTTCAAACTGAACGACCAGAAGGTCAAGGCTATACCTCTACATCATACTCCCTCTGTACAAAAATAACTAATTTGAGTATGTCTAAATACGAATGTCTCTATACACTAAAATGTGTCTAGATACATTCAAATTCAGACCAACCTAAGTCAGCTATTTCTGGACGGAGGGAGTACTTTATGCTGATGATAGATCCCATATCCAAGAACTTGCATGGCGATATATTTGGCCATATTTTGAAAACAATCGAAGAGGAAATAGTATGAAATGTATAGCTTGGTCAGCTGCTCTCTCGAGGAGCCAAACCTGACTATTTTCTTTGTGTAGTTTTAGTGTCCTTTATGCTAAATGTATGGACCTCAATGTAATTTTCCCCTTTTTATGTCC
Organism: Avena eriantha; assembly: GCA_910589775.1. Taxonomy (NCBI): domain Eukaryota; kingdom Viridiplantae; phylum Streptophyta; class Magnoliopsida; order Poales; family Poaceae; genus Avena; species Avena eriantha. Next base: position 447,023,585 of record OU342742.1, read on the forward strand.
TTGATGTAAAATGTACTCCCACCGTCCGTGTTAAATTCTAACCAAAAAGTATAAGTGGTGAAATTTAAACGAATTTAAGCTTACTTGTCAACGAGTATGAACATTCTTGGATTTCAAGCCGAACGACCACAAGGTCAAGGCCATATCTCTACATCATACTGTATGCTAATGACCCCATATCAGAGAATTTGCATGGCGACAGGTTTGGCCATATTTTGATAACAATTGAAGAGGAAGTAGTATGAAGAGTTTCGCTTAGATCAGCTGATCTCTTAAGAAGGAGCCAAGCCAGAAAGTTTTCCTTTTAGGGTCCTTTCTGCTAAATGTATGGACCTCGATGTAATTTTACCTTTTATAGGTCCTTGATGTAAAATGTACTCCCACCAACCGTGTAAAATGCTAACCTAAAAGTAAGTGGTGAAATTTGAACGAATTTAATATTAGTGGTCAACGAGTATGGGCATTCTTGGATTTCAAGCCGAACGACTAGAAGGTCAAGGCTATATCTCTACATCATACTTTATGCTGATGATCCCATATCCAAGAATTTGCATGGCAGCATATTTGGCCATATTTCGAAAACAATCAAAGAGGAAGTAGTATGAAACGTATGGCTCGATTAGCTGCTCTCTCGAGAACCAGCCGAACCTTAGTATTTCCTTGCTTAATTTTAGGGGGGTTTGTGCTAAATGTATGGACCTCGATGTAATTTTACCATTTTTAGGTCCTTGGTGTAAAATGTACTTCCACCGCCCGTGTAAAATTCTAACCTAAAAGTGTAAGTGGTGAAATCTAGACGATTTTAAGCTTATTTGTCAACGAGTATGAAAATTCTTGGATTTCAAGCCGAACGACCAAGGTGAAGGCCATATCAACATCATACTTTATTCCGATGATCCCATATGAGAGAATTTGCATGGCAAAAATTTTGGCCATATTTTGAAAACAATCATAGAGGAAGTAGTATGAAGAGCTTGGCTTAGATCAGTTGATCTCACGAGAAGGATCCAAACCAGAAAATTTTCCGTTTAGGGTACTTTGTGCTAGATGTATGGACCTCGATGTAATTTCCCCTTTTGAGGTCTGATACGTTGCTAACATATCTATAATTTTTGATGTTCCATGCTTGTTTTATATCTACTTTCTTATGTTTCGTCCTCACTTTCGAGTATTTGTACATAATTTTTGGAACCAACCTATTAACGAAATACCATAGTGTCAGTTGCCTGTTTCTACTATTTTTGGTTTCAGAAAAGCTGGAAAAGAAATATTCTCAGAATTGGACCAGACAAAAGCCAAATTCGATATTTTACCCGAAGACTCACGGAGCTAGAAGTCGAGACGGAGAGGGGCCAGTGGCTGGTGTCAACACCCAGATTTTTAATCCCAGATGCCTGTTATGCCATACATCGCAATCCCAGGATTACCATTTTCGTGAGACATAACAGATTGGATATCATAGTACATCATCCATTACAAACCATAATAAGGTCTTACACAAATAAAAAATCTCATGATCTAGTCTTAATACAAACAAGTAGCGTAATAATTAGCGTAGCAGTGGGGTCCATCTTCAGTGTCACAGGCAATGCTGACGATAGGAGATGATCCTAGTTGTCGTAGCCGTCCTACTGTCCTCCTTCAGGGTTGTCCTCCTCATAGTCTGGCCACGTGAATAGCCAGAGACAAAAGCCTTAGTACTCTTTAAGTACTTGCAAACTATCACTAACAAGGAAGGTAGTTCTAGTAGGAATGCTAAACTCTAAATATATTTGTAAAGTTAAGTTTGAACTAAGCTGAGTTCAGAAACAAAGAAAGATAAAATAGAGTTTGAAATCACCTAAGTGGGAACTTAGTTTTCATGGTCACAACTCTATTGTGGTCAAGTCATGTCACAATTCATTTAATAAGTCATTTTGAAAACATCTGACAACGGAACAATATGGCCACTCCAACTGTCCATAACTCCGGACGCGGCTATTCGAATAGTTTGACACTCTGCAGAGGTGGTACACTTTCACCAAAAAATTCAATTCATCTATCAGGGATAACCCTGAAACATCATACTTAGTATGCAGATAATCAAACATAACATTTCCTTTACACACTCTAGTATAAGCACCTCTCCTATGAGCTTGGCTTCCTAGCCATGGCCATCTGCCATCCTGGGCACTGCATAGGTGGACAATATTGAGAGGTAGCCTTAGCTCAAACATCTCCCGCGAGGGAACTAATACTAATGCATATAAAATTCTGGCTAAGCCTTACCCAATTCAGGTATTATGGTTGTATGGTAGAATTGGAATGGTATCGCATTCGAACCCAACCATCAGTTTTTGTAAAGGGCTAAGGCCCATGCCTCAACATTTTTCACCATCATAAACCATTGGACTTTCTCAACACATGTCAAAACATCTCAATAGAATGACTCATCATTCCAAGGTTTTCATAAGTCATTTTCACCAAGTATTTCCATCTAAAGTGATCAAGTTTTTGGTTTAGCTCTAAACTACTAAGTTAAGAGTGTTCACTAAATGTGGGATGCTAATCTCAAACTCATGCCATACAATGACATATAAATCTAACTAGATAGGCCAAGTTTTATACTCTTTATGCTATCTATAAACAACGTAAAGGACTTTGGTAAAGTAAAAGAAAGTAAAGCTTGTAAGAAAAACTTGCGGTACGTATAAGTCAAAAGGTATAACCCAAGCATGCCTAATGCATCTTGCTTAGGTCATCTTGCTTGCAAGGGTTATCTTGCATTGTTAATGATAGCTTGCCTTGGTTGGTGAAGTAGTTGAAATTCTCTTCCTACTCTTCTTGGTAGAACTCCTCCTCCTCGAAGACTTGTTCGGTACTATCATCTATAAATACATACGGAATACACAATCACCAAAGAATACTTAACTAGTCTATTTAGCAAACTAAGGCACACATTTTATGATCTAGTATCATCTCAAACATCACATGGTTTAATTAATTAGTTTCATTTATTTTATTTGAGAAAAGTAATTTCTACTCATTGAAATTAACTAAGATTTAATATTCTCCAATTAAAATATGGGATCATGTTGAAACATGTCATCACCACATATTCTATTATATGGGAATGTGATTGAAAGGTTTGATCACCTTTTAATAAGTTTAAGTTTAATACTTAATGATTTAAAGTGACTAGAAATGCCTATATAGCATTATTTTGGTACTAGTCCAGAGTCACTGCATGCAAACCTTAATATTATTACATATTCAGATATGTATGGTTAAATGTGATTTTTGAGAGTTGGAATCAACTCAAAAGCTATTATGGTTGATTTTAGAAAAATGTTTGAATGTGAAAAAGCTTCTGTTTTGTTATTTTTGCTAGGAGATATTTCTAACTCTAATTGTTTTAAATCCAACAGGCTTGGATAGAGATTTTTATTACCTTTCCAACAAAATTGGAATCACTCAATTTGGATCAGTAGATCTTTACAAAATGATTTTTGAACTAAGGGACAGAAGTAAGTTGCAGCTAAAATGGAAAAGGATTTATTTGAATCAAATGGGTCGCGTGGGAAATAAATGGGCCGGCCCAGTTTACTCCATGCAGCGCCCGGGCTGGTTTTAGGTGAGGGCCCCACCTGTCAGTGGGACAGGGGGTGCAGAACCGGTATGGGGGATGGTGGCCACAAGATTAGATCCTAGACCAACGCCTCCCAACCATCATCCACGCCGGAACAGTTCTCGACGGGGACGAACCCTAGCACGGTCGGTGAGGGTGCAGTGAGGGTGTACCGGGGCTCCAGCGAGTGCGGCGAGGCGGGCAAATGGACGAGTCGACGACGACGGTTCTCCTAGTACCGGCGGCGTCCCGGGAGATGGCCTGGATCACTAGCGCCCTTCTCCTCCTTCCAGAGTCTGGCGAAATTGGGGCGCTACGGGCTGCGGCTGGCTCCGGTGGGGCTCTAGGAGGTTTCTGAGGGGGATTGGATGGGAATGGTGTGAGGAAACGGTGCTGGGAGGCGCTCTATTTATACCGGGGTGAGGGATGCAGAGAGGCATGGGCGGAGCTCATCGGAGACGACGACACAACGAGCTAGAGGCTTGGGTGGTGGGCTAGGATGGTGGGCGGGTCCCTGGCAGTCGTCACTGAGGTGCGCGTGTAGTGAATTGCGGTCGGGAGATGCGAGTGCCGTTGCGCGCACGCTACCTCTATCGACGGCGAAATTTGCGGTGGCCGGCGACTACGGGGCACGGTCGAGGAAATGGGCATGTCCGTTAGCTTCCTGGGACATTGGTGATCGTGTAGGTGGGCGGCGAGAGCGAGGCGAGGTGTGGTTGAGCGGGGGACAATGCGTGACCTGCGGGCGGCGTCGGCATGGCAGACACGTTCCGGGTGCGGCGGTTCCTGGCTCCTCCTCTCTCTATCTTCGAGCTGGGGCTGGCCTGGAGGAGGGAGTGGTGCACGGGCGACGCGTTGGTCAAGGTGGGAGGGGCTAGCAGCGCTAGGGGCGCGCTATCAACGGTGGGGGTGCTCAGGGTGCTCGACCTTAATGGCCATGACCATTTGGTCGTGGACACAGTGGTTGGCCAGGCTAGAAAAGGGTAGGGGTTGCACTGGGGAGGCTGTGGTTGCAATGTGGGAGAAAAGTTTGGCCAGAACACTACGCACACTACTGTTTTTGATCTTTCTCTGATTTGTGCACACAAAGTGTTTGACAAAATGGCCGAAAGAAATCAAGTTTGGAATTTTGAGATGATTTTTGGTGGAGTTGTTTGTCACATGCTTAAGCATCTCTGGTTGCTAGGATTTGTCAAGTTGAAGTCATTTGAGTGGTTTTTTAAAGAGTGTGATCTAGGTACATACACTTGATTCCATTTTCAAATGTCTTTTTGGAAGATCACAAAGTGGGGCTTGCTACATCTTAACTTGTACTAGCAAGGGGTGCAAAGATCCACAATTGTTTCTGTTTGAATTTGAGTTCTAGGAACACCCAAGTGACCTATTTGATTAAAATGGCAAAAGTGACCATTTCCATTGTTAATTCTTTTTTATTTATTTTTCTTTGGTTTTGCTTGGGAATGATCTAGATGATGCGACATTCATCTTAGAGTCATTTTACAACCATTAGAACAAACAAACATGTCAATTCAAAACAATTCCTATTTAATGCAACACGCATATGCATGCTTAATTATTTAAAGGAGAAAACGTTTTTGTTTACCCTAAATTGGGTGATTTGGATCTTGATAACTTGGATTAAAGTTTTGGGATGTTACAAACCTTCCCCCCTTAAACAATATCTCGTCTCGAGATTTAAGAAAGAAAACTAGGAACTAAAGAGATCTAGGAACTCAGTCCTAATGTAATCTTCTCGCTCCCAAGTGGCTTCTTCTTTGGTATTGTTGCTCCATTGAATCTTGAGAAACTTGATACTTCGGGTCCTAGTGGTTCTGTAGGCTTCCTCCAAGATACGGATGGGCACTTCACGATACGTCAGATGCTTGTTGATATCAACGGCTCGGTGATCGATGTTCTTGAAAAATTTGGTCTTCTCCGGCACTTCTAGGCACTTGCGAAGTAACGAGATATGGAACACATTGTGGATGGGTGACATCTCTTCTGGTAGTTCCAGTTGATACGATACTTCTCCTCGGTGATTCAGAATCTTGAAGGGTCCAATATATTTGGGGGCTAACTTTCCTTTCAGACTAAAATGTTGCGTCCCCTTTAATGGCGAAACTTTGAGATACACAAAATCTCCGACATTGATAGTCAGGTCTCTCCTTCTCTTGTCAACATAACTCTTCTCTCTGGATTGGGCTGTCTTGAGCTGCTCACGGACTCTGTGAACCTTCTCTTCGGCTTCTCGTAGGATGTTGGGTCCAAAAATCTTACTCTCTCCTACTTGCGACCAATTCAAAGGGGTACGACACTTTCTTCCATATAAGAACTCAAATTGGGCCATTTGCAAACTAGCTTGATAACTGTTGTTCTATGAGAATTCTGTGAAACACAGACAATCTTCCCATTTTGATCCATACTCTAACACACAAGCTCTCAACATATCTTCTAAGATTTGGTTGACTCTTTCAATCTGTCCATCGGTTTGTGGGTGATACGCTGTGCTGAAAAATGAACTTGGTTCCTAATCCTTCTTGGACTTTCTGCCAAAATCTCGAGGTAAATTGGGTTCCTCGATCTGATACTATGGTCTTGGGGGTTCCATGATAACTGACGATTCTAGCAATGTATAACTCTGCTAGCTTCGAACTCTGGTAGGTTGTCTTGACAGGTATAAAATGAGCTACCTTGGATAATCTATCAACGATGACCCAGATAAAGTCATTTGCCCTACTAGAAGTAGGCAAACCGGTGATAAAGTCCATTCTGACGGAATCCCATTTCCATTCCGGAATCTGCAATGCTTGCAACAGTCCCGCGGGTCTCTGATGTTCCGCTTTGACTCTCTGACAGATATCACACTTGGCGATGTAGCTTCCAATCTCTCTCTTCATCTTGTGCCACCAAAATTTCTCCTACAAATCCTGATACATCTTTGTTCCTCCGGGGTGGATAGAATAAAGAGTATCATGAGCTTCTTGCATGATAACTTGCTTCAGCTCCGAATCTGCGGGCACACAGATACGTCCTTTGTACCACAGAAATCCTTCTCCGTCTTTGGTGAATCCCGGTACCTTTCATGTACCAATACAATGCTTGATTCCGTCGATACTTGCATTTCCCTTCTAGGCTTCCTTGATTGACTAATCAAAGTGGGTTGAAGTTCAATGCTAGCTAAGAATCCTTTGCTAACTAACTCAGTTCTAAACTGCTCCAAGTCATCATGCAAACTTGGTTGCTTCTCCTTGATCATAGTGTTTAACCTACACGGCAATCTGCTAAGAGCATCCGCTACCACATTGGCTTTGCCGGGGTGAAAGTGAATGTCAAGGTCATAATCCTTGATTAACTCTATCCATCTCCTTTGCCTCATATTCAGCTCCTTCTGAGTTAAAATATACTTCAACCTCTTGTGATCTGAGTAAATCTCACATCGATTACCCATAAAGTAATGACACCATGTCTTCAAGGCTAAAACGACAGCTGCTAACTCAAGATCATGGGTAGGGTAGTTCTGCTCATGCTGCTTTAGTTGTCGAGACAGATATGTTATGACTTTTCCTTCTTGCATCAATACACATCCGAGACCAATCTTGGATGCATCACAATACACATCAAACGACTTCTTGATATCTGGCATAATCAATATTGGGGCTGAAATCAATCTCTTCTTGAGCTCTTGGAAACTGGCTTCACATTTGTCGGTCCATTCAAACTTCTTGTCCTTCTTCAACAATTGGGTCATCGGTCTGGCAATGCTCGAAAATCCTTCTATGAACTTACGGTAATATCCTGCTAATCTGAGAAATGCACGGACTTGGGTTTGAGTGGATGGGGCTTCCCATTCTTCGACATCTTTGATCTTGGAGGGATCAACAGCGACTCCTCCAGCAGACACAATATGTCCTAGGAATCCTACTTCTTTCAGCCAAAACTCACATTTGCTGAACTTGGCATACGGCTACTGCTCTCTAAGGGTTTCAAGAATGATTCTTAGATGTTGCTCATGCTCTTCTTCTGACTTGGAGTAGATAAGGATATCGTCGATAACACAACGACAAAGTTATGTAGAAAATTCATAAAGATCTTATTCATGAGATTCATGAAATAAGTAGGGGCATTGGTTAATCCAAAAGACATGACCTTATACTCGTATAATCCATATCGGGTAGTAAAGGCGGTCTTTGGAATATCCGTTGCACGAATCTTAAGTTGGCGATAACCAGTCCTAAGATCCATCTTAAAGAACACTCTAGCACTAGTCAACTGACCAAACAAATCTTCTATCTTTGGCAATGGGTACTTGTTTTTGATTGTGACGTCATTTAGCTTCCTGTAATTTGTGCACAAATGGTTTCCTCCATCCTTCTTGTCGACGAATAACACGGGCGATCTCCATGGCGATGCGCTTGGTTGAATCAAGCATGTTGCCAACATAGCATCCAATTGCTTCTTCAACTCTACTAACTCCGAGGGGTTCATGCTATAGGGTCTCTGAGCTATGGGTCCGGTTCCAGGGATTAGTTCAATAATGAACTCAATATCCCTATCCGGGGGCATACCGGGCAATTCATCTGGGAATACGTCTAGGTATTCACAGACTACTCTAACTTGGTCTATGGTGCGTAGGGCTAGACTCTTGTTGCACTTGAATTGACGGGGCAAGATTTCAGATATATGCTCTACTGATACTATAGAGCTACTGGTCATGGTGATGGCTTTCTTGGGACAGTCAATCAATATCTTATGCTTTGACATCCAATCCATTCCTAGTACTACTACCAAACCTTTGGTTTCGAGTACTATTAGATTGGCATAGAAATCCATCCCATGTATTCTGATAGGCACACCTTTGCAAATTTTTCTAGCTTTGGTGGTTGAACCAGGTATTTGAACTATCATGACATGCTTCAAGTTGGTTGGCTGAATCTTACTAGTGCATGCAAATTCTTCGGTGAAAAATGAGTGCGATTCTCCAGAATCAAACAACACTCTTGCTAAAACTGATTTGACAGAAAACATACCCAGCACTACATCTGGCTCTTCTTGGGCTTCTTCGGAGTTCATGTGGAAGAGACGGCCGTTGCAGTTGTGAGGGTTCCCTGGGGCGAACCTTCTTCCGGGATGAACACGACGCTGCTGTTGAGCTGGGGCATTCACATTGGCAGTGACGGCAATCTTCTTGGGACACTCACTGGAGTAGTGACCCTTCACTCCACACTAAAACAAGTAATCTGAGACTTGTCTTTTGCTTCCACGGGCACATTATTGCTTCTAGTCCTCGGTGTAGTATTGTTGTTGTTGTTGGGCTTGGGCGGTGCACGGTTGAAATTGCTGGGGTTGCCGGGGTGCTTGTTGTTGTTGTTGTTTCCTCTGGACTTCACATTTCCTCCGCTATGGTTGGGGTAGCTTGTACGAGACATTGGGGGTTGATTGTTCTTCGGGGCATATCCGGCAGATGGTTTGGGACGGTACTTCTGGTGACTATTGGATCTAGCTTGGTGCATCATCCGACGTTTGCGGTTGTCGTTTGCTTGATTAATCTTCCCTTCCATCAGAATGGCAGAGTCGACTAGCTCTTCGAGAACCTCGAAACGGATGTTAACGAGAACTGTCTGCATCTCACCATGCAGTCTGTTCAGGAATCTCTCCTTCTTCTTGGCTAGGGAGAAGAATCTGTCACGATAATCCACTACAGTCATTCTGCCCTGCTTCAGCTCTCTGAATTCATCTCTCATTCTGGTGACTAGACCCTATGGCACATGGGTGCGGCTGAACTTGACTTTGAAGGCTTCCCATGTCATCACTTGACCATGGTTCATCGTGCAGGTGCTGTTCCACCATGCTCTTGCATCTCCGGCCAAATAGTGGGTGGCAAACATAACTTTCTCGTTAGCATCCACTCCGGCGACTTCTAAGTTGTTCTCCATGGTCTGCAACCAATCATCCGCATCCAGTGGGTTTTCAGACTAGCTAAAGATTGGGGGATTGGTATTCTGGAAGTTTTTGAGTTTGGATCCATGATGATCCTGATTTCCATGGTTCTGATTGTTGTGAGCCATCTGAGCGATCTGCTACAAGGTGGCTAGATTTGCTTGGTGCTCTGCCCTACTAGCTTCACGGTCTGCAATGAGCATCTGCAGAATCTGCAACATTGGGTCCTGCGATGAGCTGCTCCCTCCTTGGTTTTCACGAGTCATCTGAAGATTGAGATAGATAATGGGGTAAGAGGGAAAGTTCTAAGCTTCATGATTTTAGTTTCACAGCTAAAACTGTGAGTTTGACTCAGGTTTTGCAACTAACTTCTTTTCATTCATTCAAGCAAAGCACACGGTACAAACTCACACACACCACAACAAAAGGAAAATAGATGGTTTTAAGAACCATTCTGCAAGCTAAGATACAATGGGACTGATACTTCTCACTCCTACGATAGTGCTCTAGTGCATCTACTCATCATCAATGAAGTCAGAGTCTCATCGTCGGTGTAGAAGTCCATGGCATCATCCTCTAGGTAGTCATCATCATTGTTGAGGTATGAGTCAATATCCCCTTGGATATCTTCTCCTTCCTCCTCTTCTTCTTTTGCTACAAGCTGAGCTTCTCGCTCCTTGATGGTCTTCTCGAGTTTGGCCACCTTCTTGCGAAGACGGTCGATGGTGCGATCCTTCTTTGCGCGTTGACGGTGAAGTGACTAACGATCCTTCACGAGCAGTGAGAAAGTCTGGGCCTTCTGGGCGGCAATGGCAAGGTTGTGGTTGGCGAAATCGCTAGCAATGTACAATTCCTTCTGTCTGTCATATAGCAGGAAGTCGAGGTTCTCCACTTGACACTTCAACTCCGGGTGACTTGGCATCTCCAGAGGCATTCCCATAGAATCACGCCTTGCATAGTAAGCAAAGCGGGTTCCTTGGATCAAGTTGACATTCTGGGCACAAAGACGAGCGAGAGCTTCATGTATTTCCCTGGCTAATCCATCTAGCCATTTGTTCTCTCTCATAGTGAACTGAATCGTCTTGGACATTGGTGCCTCTAAGTTGCCTCGAAGATCAGCAACTACTAGCCATTGTAAATCACCTCCTGGGGGTCCATTGAGTTGAGCTCCAAGGAATTCCGGATGCGGACGCTCCAAGTACTCAGACAATGCATCAAGATCCCTCTCGAAGATCAGTTGGCCTCCGTTGCCCAACTGGTAGAACTTGCTGTACTGAGCTTCCATCTATAAGAATTTAGGATAAGACAGTTAGTGAAGTGATCAAGTGTGTCAAAATTTTATGTAGTAATGTAAGAGTTTTTGAGGAACACGTATTTTTTGAGAGAAAGAATCCCAAGGATAAGAGAGGAAATAAGTTTTCATAAATACTCACTTAGGTTTTTGAAACTAAGTTTTTGTTCGGACGTCCATTCTAACTAGGGTCTCCTATGGTCAGGATGGCTCTGATACAAACTTGTCAACACCCGGATTTTTAATCCCAGATGCCTGTTATGCCATACATCGCAATCCCAGGATTACCATTTTAGCGAGACATAAAAAATTGGATTACATAGTACAACATCCATTACAAACCATAATAAGGTCTTACACAAATAAAGGATCTCATCATCCAGTCTTAATACAAACAAGTAGCGGAATAATTAACATAGCGGTGGGGTCCATCTTTAGTGTCACAGGCAATGCTGACGATGGGAGATGATCCTAGTTATCATAGCCGTCCTGCTGTCCTCCTTCAGGGTAGTCCTCCTCATAGTCTGGCCACGTGAATAGCCAGGGACAAAAGCCATGAGTACTCTTTAAGTACTCGCAAACTATCACTAACAAGTAAGGTAGTTCTAGTAGGAATGCTAAACTCTAAATATATTTGTAAAGTTAAGTTTGAACTAAGCTGAGTTCAGAAACAAAGAAAGGTAAAATAGAGTTTGAAATCACCTAAGTGGGAACTTAGTTGTCATGGTCACAACTCTGTTATGGTCAAGTCATGTCACAATTCATTTAATAAGTCATTTTGAAAACATCTGACAACGGAACAGTATGGCCACTCCAACTGTCCATAACTGCGGACGTGGCTATTCGAATAGTTTGACACTCTGTAGAGGTGGTACACTTTCACCACAAAATTCAATTCATCTATCAAGGATAACCCTGAATCATCATACTTAGTATGCAATAATCAAACATAACATTTCCTTTACATACTCTAGTATAAGCACCTCTCCTATGAGCTTGGCCTCCCAGCCATGGCCATCTGCCATCCTAGGCACTTCATAGGTGGACAACATTGAGAGGTAGCCTCAGCTCAAACCTCTCCCGTGAGGGAACTAATACTAATGCATATAAACTTCTGGCTAAGCCTTATCCAATTAAGGTATTGAGGTTGTACGGTAGAATTGGAATGGTATCGCATCCGAACCCAACCATTAGTTTTTATAAAGGGCTAAGGCCCATGCCTCAACATTTTTCACCATCATAAACCATTGGTTTTTCTCAACACATGTCAAAACATCTCAATAGAATGACTCATCATTCCAAGGTTTTCATAAGTCATTTTCACCAAGTATTCGCATCTAAAGTGATCAAGTTTTTGGTTCAGCTCTAAACTACTAAGTTAAGAGTGTTCACTAAATGTGGGATGCTAATCTCAATTTCATGCCATAGAATGACATCTAAATCTAACTAGATAGGGCAAGTTTTATACTCTTTATGCTATCTATAAACAAAGTAAAGGACTTTGGTAAAGTAAAATAAAGTAAAGCTTGTAAGAAAAACTTGGGGTAGGTATAAGTCAAACGGTATAACCCAAGCATGCCTAATGCATCTTGCTTAGGTCATCTTGCTTGCAAGGGTTAGCTTGCTTTGTTAATGATGGCTTGCCTTGGTTGGTGAAGTGGTTGAAATTCTCTTCCTCCTCTTCTTGGTAGAACTCCTCCTCCTCAAAGACTTGTTCGGTTCTATCGTCTATAAATACATACGGAATACACAATCACCAAACAATACTTAACTAGTCTATTTAGCACACTAAGGCACATATTTAAAGATCTAGTATCATCTCAAATATCACAAGGTTTAATGAATTAGTTTCATTTATTTTATTTGAGAAAAGTAATTTCTACTCATTGAAATTAACTAAGATTTAATATTCTCCAATTAAAATATGGGATCATGAGGACACATGTCACCACCACATATTCTACTATATGGGAATGTGATTTAAAGGTTTGATCACCTTTTAATAAGTTTAAGTTTAATACTTAATGATTTAAAGTGACTAGAAATTCCTATATAGAATTATTTTGGTTCTAGTCCAAAGTCACTGCATGCAAACCTTAATATTATTACATATTCAGATAGGTATGGTTAAATGTGATTTTTGAGAGTTGGAATCAACTCAAAATATATTATGGTTGATTTTAGAAAAATGTTTGAATGTGAAAACGCTTCTGTTTTGTTATTTTCTTGGAGAGATCTCTAACTTAATTGTTTTAAATCCAACGGGCTTGGATATAGATTTTCATTACCTTTCCAACAAAATTGGAATCAGTCAATTTGGATAAGTAGATCTTTTTGAAATGATTTTTGAACTAAGGGACAAAACTAAGCTTCAACTAAAATGGAAAAGGATTTATTTGAATCAAATGGGTCGCGCGGGAAATAAATGGGCCGGCCCACTTTATTCCACGCGGCGCCCGGGCTGGTTTTAGGTGAGGGCCACACCTGTCAGTGGGACAGGGGCTACCGAACCGGTATGGGGGGACAGTGGCCGCATGATTAGATCCTGGATCAACAGCTCACAACCATCGTCCACGCCGGAACAGTTCTCGACGGGGACGAACCCTAGCACAGTCAGTGAGGGTGCAGTGAGGGTGTACCGGGGCTCCAGCGAGTGCGGCGAGGCGGGCAAATGGACGAGTAAATGACGGAGGTTCTCTGGGTACCAGCGGCATCCCAAGAGATGGCCTGGATCACTGGTGCCCTTCTCCTCCTTCCGCGGAAGACTCCGGCGAAATTGGGGCACTACGGGCTGCAGCTGGCTCTGGTGGGGCTCTGGGAGGTTTCTAAGGGGGAGTGGATGGGAATGGTGTGAGGAAACGGTGCTAGGAGGCGCTCTATTTATAGCGGGGCAAGGGGTACAGAGGGGCATGGGCGGAGCTCGTCGGAGACGACAACACAACGAGCTAGAGGCTTGGGCGGTGGGCTAGGATGGTGGGTGGTTCCCTGGTGGTCGTCACTGAGGTGCGCGTGCAGTGAATTGTGGTTGGGAGAAGCAAGCGGCATTGCACGCACGTTGCCTCTATTGACGACCAACTTTGTGGTGACCGGCGACTACGGGGCACGGTCGAGGGTGTCCGTTAGCTTCCTGGTACAATGTGATCATGTAGGTGGGAGGCGAGAGCGAGGAGAGGTGTGGTTGAGCGGGGGACATCGCGTGAACTGTGGGCGTCATCAGCATGGCAGACACATTCCGGGCGCAGCGGTTCCTGGCTCCTCCTCTCTCTATCTTCGAGCTGGGGCTGGCCTGGAGGAGGGAGTGGTGCACGGGTGACGCGTTGGACAAGGTGGGCGGGGCTAGCGGTGCTAGGGGCGCGCTGTCGACGGTTGGGGTCCTCAAGGTGCTCGGCCTTAATGGCCAGGACCATTTGGTCGTGGGCACAATGGTTGGCCGGGCTATAAAAGGGTAGGGGATGCACTAGGGAGGCTGTGGTTGCAATGTGGGAAACAAGTTTGGCCAGAACACTGCTCACACTAGTGTTTTTTATCTTTGTCTGATTTGTGCACACAAAGTGTTTGACAAAATGGCTGAAAGAAATCAAGTTTTGAATTTTGAGATGATTTTTGGTGGAGTTCTTTGTCACATGCTTAAGCATCTTTTGTTGCTAGGATTTGTCAAGTTGAAGTCATTTGAGGGGTTTTTGAAAAAGTGTGATCTAGGTACATACACTTGATTCCATTTTCAAATGTCTTTTAAATTTAGAGTTGAATGTTTTTGGAAGATCACAAAGTGGGCCTTGGTACATCTTAACTTGTACTATCAAGGGGTGCAAATATCCACAATTGTTTCTGTTTGAATTTGAGTTCTAGGAACACCCAAAGTGACCTAGTTGATTAAAATGGCAAAAGTGACCATTTCCATTATTAATTCTTTTTTATTTCTTTTTCTTTGGATTTTGCTTGGGAATGATCTAGATGATGTGGCATTCATCTTAGAGTCATTTTACAACCATTAGAACAAACAAACATGGCAATTCAAAACAATTCCTATTTAATGCAACACACATATGCATGCTTAATTATTTAAAGGAGAAAAAGTTTTTGTTAACCCTAAATTGAGTGATTTGGATCTTGATAACTTGGATTAAAGTTTTGGGATGTTATAGCTGGCCACACCACCTGGTGGCGCAGGCCAGGCCAGACCGCACCAGGGGGTGGTGTGGGCCCCTCCGGCCTCCATCGACCTTGCCCCTTCACCTATATATGCCTTCCGGGATGAAAACCCTAAATATTCTAGCCTCCAGCCACGAAAATATCCGCAGCGCCGCCGCCACTGAAGGGGAGATTTAGGGGATCGAATGTCTCTGTTCCGGCACCCTGCCGGGACGTGGAAGTGCCCCTAGAGCCATCTCCATCGATCTCCACCACCATCTCCATCGCCGTTGCTGATTCCCATCATGATGAGGGAGCAGATCTTCCTTGAGGTTAAGGGTTCTACCGGTAGCTATGTGTTCACATCTCTCTCTATGCATGATATCGTGATCATGAGCTTTGTAATAAAGAAGATCTACCTTGCTACTCAAGTGCTTTAATAGATCTCTAGCTCTCTGATACGTTGCTAACGTATCTATAATTTTTGATGTCCCATTCTTATTTTATATCTACTTTCTTATGTTTTGTCCACACTTTGGAGTACTTTTACACATTTTCTGGAACTAACCTATTAACCAGATGCCACAGTGCCCGTTATCTGTTTTTGGTTCTAGAAAAGCCAGAAAATGAATATACTCAGAATTGGACTGGACAAAAGCCAAAGTTGATATTTTACCGGAAGACTCATGGAGCCAGAAGACGAGACAGAGAGGGGCCAGGGGCTGGCCACACCACCTGGTGGCACAGGCTAGGCCAGGCCGCGCTAGGGGGTGGTGTGGGCGCCTCCGACACCCCCTCGGCCTCCCCTTTCACCTATAAGAAGCCTCTGATGCAGAAACTTTAAATCAACGAGCCTCCAGCCACAAAAAGTTCCGCAAGGCCACCGCCACCGAAGGGGAGATTCAGGGGACAGAAAGTCTCTATTCTCGCACCCTGCTAGGACGGGGAAGTGCCCCCGGAGCCATCTCCATCGATCTCCACCACCATCTCCATCGCCATTGCTGATTCTCATGATGATGAGGGAGTAGTTCTTCCTCGAGGCTAAGGGTTCTACCGGTAGCTATGTGTTCATATCTCTCTGTATGCATGCCCATATTGTGATCATGATCTTTGTAATCAAGTAGATCTACCTTGCTACTCAAGTGGTTTAATAGATCTCTGTTCTCCCCATGTGTGTGAAAGTGACAGCGTGCACACCATGGTGGCACTTAGGCTAGAGATTACAAATACTGGTTATGAGTTATATTTGGAGTTGGATGTCTCTATGAAATTGTGGTGTTTGTTGGAACCATCGAGTGCTCAAGGTGACAAACAATGTGGGGTTACCTAGATGGGGAAAGCAAACTTTGAGGAGTGCTATTATAGCCCTACCATGGATTAGAGTGTCCAACCTGAGAGTAGTTCAGAGTAGTATCATGAAGAGAAGATATTTATATGGGAGTGTTCACTAGTGAAAGTATGATCTCTAGGCCTTGTTTCTAAGCATTGAAACACTATTTGCAACTAGATCTGTTACATGTTTGCTTGCTTCCATCTTTATTTTAGATTGTCTTTAGTCTCTTCCTACCCGTCAAGCTATTTTCTGGCACCGTTGTCTTATATCCATACCACTTGTATTTTACTATCTCTTCACCAAACTAGTGCACCTATACACCTGACAAGTGTATTGGGTGTGCTAGGGACACAAGAGACTTCTTGTATCTTGATTACAGGGTTTCTTGAGATGGATAGCTTTGACCACTTCCTCCCTAAGTTCGATAAACCTTGGGTAATCCACTTAAAGGAAACTTGCTGCTGTTCTACAAACCTCTGCACTTGGAGGCCCAACAACTGTCTACAAGAATAGAAGTGCGTAGACATCACTCTCCCCATGTGTGTGAAAGTGATAGCATGCACACCATGGTGGCACTTAGGCTAGAGATTACAAATACTTGTTATGAGTTATATTTGGAGTTGGATGTCTCTATGAAATTGTGGTGTTTGATGGAACCATCTAGTGCTCAAGGTGACAGTGTGGGTTTATCTAGATGGGGAAAGCAAACTTTTAGGAGTGTTGTTATAGCCCTACCATGGATTAGAGTGTACAACCGAAGAGTAGTTCAGAGTAGTGTCATAAAGGGATGATATTTATATGAGAGTGTTCACTAGCGAAAGTATGATCCCTAGGCCTTGTTTCTAAGCATTGAAACACCGTTTGCAACTAGATCTGTTACATGTCTGCTTGCTTCCATCTTTATTTCAGATTGCCTTTAGTCTCTTCTTACCCTTCAAGCTCTTTTATAGCACCATTACCACTTGTATTTCACTATGTCTTCACCTAACTAGTGCACCTATACACCTGACAAGTGTATTGGGTGTGTTGGGGACACAAGAGACTTCTTGTATCTTGATTGCAGGGTTGTTTGAGAGGGAATACCTTTGACCACTTCCTCCCTGAGTTCGATAAACCTTGGGTAATCCACTTCAGGGAAACTTGCTGTTGTTCTACAAACCTCTACACTTAGAGGCCAAACAACTGTCTACAAGAATAGAAGTGCGTTGACATCAACCTATTTTTCTGGCGCCGTTGCTGGGAAGGTAAGGTAAAAGGTACTCACATCTTCTGGCTACTAAGCTATCTTCTAGTACTATTGCTGGTGTGTGAGTGCTCGAAGTTATTTCCTTTAGATTCTACAATTATATCTTTTTGTTTCTTTTTTTTTATATTTTCACTAGTTAGGCTTAATGGAAAACAACAACAAAATTAGATAGCTTTTTAGTATTTTTCCTAAGGTAGAACATGAATGGTCCGGAAAGAAAATTAAAAAACCCATGGAACTTTCTTTGCATGCTACTAGCAATGTTATTAGTATGAATCATTTGAACACCTTTGTTGCTAATGTTATGGAAAAGGCTAAGCTTGGGGAAGCTGGTTTTGAAGAGCATGATGTTTTTAGTCCCCCAAGCACGGAGGAGAAAATTTACTTTGATGATACTATGCCTCAAATATATGATGATTACAATGATGAATATGATATTTTTAGTCCACCTACTATTGGGGAGAAAGTTAATTATGATTACAATATGCCTCCTCTATTTGATGATTATGGTGATGAGAATAATAATGATGGCTATTTTGTTGAATTTGCTCCACTACGATTAATAAGAATGATTATGCTTATGTGGGGAGTATTAATTCTTTTATGAATGTGGCTCATGATAAGAATGTTTTATGTGATAGTTATATTGTTAATTTTATTCATGATGCTACTGAAAGTTATTATGAGAGAGGGAAACATGGTTTTATGTATCTCAACAATATTAAGTTCCCCCATTTATGCTGAAATTTTTTAAGTTGCACTTGTTTTGCTTTCCTATGCTTGTTGCTTTGTGCTTTCATGATTGTTTCTTTACATGATTATTTTTCATAGGAAGTGGGTTAGACTTAAATTTGTTCCATATTTTCTTCTTGATGATCTCTTTTACTTCAATTCATATTTCTTATGTGAGCATCTTCTCAAACTATCATGCCTAGCTCAAAGGCGTTAAAATAAAAGCACTTATTGGGAGATAACCCAAATTATTTTAGGAATCTTTTGTTGAGTCTTGAAAGTTACTGCCTCTGTAATAACCTCTCCTTATCATTTTTGTGTGGTTTTTGTGCCAAGAGTAACCTCTAATGAGAGAGAAGTAATGCTTGGGAAAGTTGTTGTCCCGAAACAGATTTTTGCGCTTCGCTATAAAAATTCGTGAAAAATCTCTATATGTCGGTTTGAGCTGTAATTGTTTGTGCTTCTGCCTCAGGTTGTTATCCCACTTTCGTTAGTTCAACAAGTTTCAATTTGAGAAACATAAGGCCTTCGAAAAAAATTGGTTTTTACCTGCTCGTCTGTTTTGACAGATTTCTGCCATTATTTGCATTTGCCTCTTAATCTCTTTCTCTTTGAGTTCGCCTTGATCATTTGAACTTTTTAAAGGAAGTGCTACAGTATATTGTGTTTTAATGGAAGTTTTACCTGTGTTGAAGCTGAACCTAAAGACTTATTATCTTGAGTATACTAATGTTGCTAATAAATATTGTGTGAAGTTTTGTATTAAGGATTATTTTCAGGTGTAGGGAAGAACAATGTGATAAGATGAAGTATGGACAAAATCTCAAGCTTGGGGATGCCACCCGTGTCACCCCAAGAAATATCCAAGAAGTACAAGCGTCAAATCTTGGGGATGCCCAAGGCATCCCCTTCTTCATCAATAAAAATCTCAGGTTTCTTCCAAACACTTCATTTTTATTGTTTCATGCACAGTTGTGTTGTTCTCGGAGCGTCTTAGTTTTTGTTTTTGGTTTTAGTTTGCTTAGTTTTCTTAGTTTGCTTGAATAAATTGGTTGGACCCCCTCATTCATACATTAGTTTTCAAGTAAGTTGGTTTGGATTGGAAAAGAGTAGGAAAGTTCATGCTTAAGAGGCATAAAGGGAGTATTGTTTTTGACTGTGGCCTAGGCTTTGTCATGTCATGCTTGATATTGTTTTGGCTTTATTCTTAGTGATTTTTGCTATAGCATGACTTGTTACAGATAATTGAGATTTCTTAATGTGCCTTGAAAGAATCATGTGTTGTTTTAGCATATTAAAGCATAGTATTGTGGTATTCTCCTTTGATGCTTTATTTGGGTTGACTTGGCGCATGCTCACACCATGTTAAGGCTATAAGAAGTCACCATAGCCTTTATGATCATTTAGTTTTCGACTTGAAATATCACTTTGTGCTTTAATTAATAAATTTTTGTCGCTTTGCATGATTATGACCATTATTGCTCTCTTAGTTGGTCGCTCCTAGTCTTTTGGTAGCCTCCATACCAAGTATGAGCTCCACTCATGCATCCAACTCCAAATAAAACCCAGTTATTCCAAAGAGTCCACCATACCTACCTACTAGCATTTGTTGTTCCAAGTATATTCATGTTTTTATCTACCTTCCGAATTAAACTTGTTATGTGAAAATTAGTGATTAAAGCTCTCACAAACATGATGGCACACTTTACTTTCTTGCACTTAATAAACTTGAACCATTGTGTTATCTATGTTGTATATGCTTGCACTTGTACATTGGGAATTAGCAGAACCATGCTTTCATGGGGAACGCTTTCAACATTGCACTTGTACATTGTACCCAGTGGATATCATGCTCTTTTGTTTATGGATATCATCGGTGTGAAATGAAAGGGGATCTTGTAAGTCCATGGAGTTATGTATGTGTGTTAGAGAAACGCCTAGGCGGCTGGTCTAATCCATGCCTAATCATGGTGGAAACCTGCAGCGTAACCATAATGAGCAATCTATGAAGCATTCTTCTTGTAAAAAAGAGAGAGAGATTGAGAAAAAGAAAAAAAAGAGGAAAGAGAGGAAAATCACCATTTTCCCATGGTAAATAATAAGATTGTTGAGATGCTTATTGTCTGCTTGCCTTGTCATTTTGATATGGGGATTCTTCCGTATCATCGGGCAAGGGGTACCCCGTTGGCGGTTCTCTATGATACACATGTACTTGCTTTGACAAGAACTTATAGGTAACTAAACTTGAGTAGCATGAGGAGCGGCCCTCGTATTCAAGGGACATGAGATTGCCAACTTATACTTTGTCCAGCATATACTCCATAGTTTGTTCACTTTAACCTTAATCACCTCAAGATATTTATGATAGGGGCAATGAGAGCTGAAAGCTAATAAGTACCATAATTTTTGGAAGCTCTTTATGAGACTTGAATCCCTGCTTCCTTCTATGAAGGCCTTTCTTTTACTTTTATGTTGAGTCTCCATCTTCTATCTTTATGCACCTATTAAGAGAGCATAGTGGTCATTCTTAGTTTAATGTGCATTGTCCAAAAACATGTTGATTGATGCATAACTTTGATATTTCTTGTTCTTAAACTACTTGTATCTAGTCACCCTTATGCACTTTGAAGGTGTCCTATGCATTTATGTTTTGCTACACTATGAGGGACAAGCAGAATACCGTTCTCATTATGCTTTCTTTATGTGAAAAAAACAAACGTCTTTCAAAGCATTATTATTCATGAATCTTTTGTTTATACCTTTTCATGTTACAACATAGTTGTTATGTCTTATTGTTAGAACTATATCTTTCATGTCTATGTTAGAGTACTATGATCCCAGCTATCAAAGTTTTACAAATACCTTAATCAAGATTGTGATGGTGCATGTCACCTCAAAATTTATTCTTTCTTTTTATCACATACCTACTCGAGGACGAGCAGGAGTTAAGCTTGGGGATGTTGATACGTTGCTAACGTATCTATAATTTTTGATGTTCCATGCTTGTTTTATATCTACTTTCTTATGCTTTGTCCTCACTTTGGAGTATTTCTACAGATTTTCTGGAACTAACCTATTAACAAGATGCCATAGTGCCAGTTGCCTGTTTTCTGCTGTTTTTTCTTCCAAAAAAGCTAGAAAAGAAATATTCTCAGAATTGGACCGGACAATTTACCTGAAGACTCACAGAGCCAGAAGACGAGACAGAGAGGGGCCAGGGGCTGGCCACACCACCTGGTGGCGCGGGCCAGGCCAGGCCACGCCAGGGGGTGGTGTGGGCCCCTCTCGCCTCCACCGACCTTACCCCTTCACCTATATATGCCTCCCGGGACGAAAACCCTAAATAATCTAGCAACCAGCCACGAAAAGTTCCGCAGTGCCTCCGCCACCGAAGGGGAGATTCAAGGGACGGAAAGTCTCTGTTTCGGCACCCTGTCGAGACGAGGAAGTTCCCCCGCAGCCATCTCCATCGATATCCACCACCATATCCATCGCCGTTGCTGATTCCCATGATGATGAGGGAGTAGATCTTCCTCGAGGCTAAAGGTTCTACCGGTAGCTATGTGTTCATATCTGCCTCTATGCATGATCAAATTGTGATCATGAGCTTTGTAATCAAGTAGATCTACCTAGCTACTCAAGTGCTTTAATAGATATCTGGCTCTCCCCATGTGTGTGAGAGTGATAGCGTGCACACCATGGTGGCACTTAGGCTAGAGATTACAAATACTTGTTATGAGTTATATTTGGAGTTAGATGTCTCTATGAAATTGTGGTGTTTGATGAAACCATCTAGTGCTCAAGGTGACAGTGTGGGGTTATCTAGATGGGGAAAGCGAACTTTGAGGAGTGCTGTTATAGCCCTACCATGGATTAGAGTGTCCAACCGGAGAGTAGTTCAGGGTAGTATCATAAAGAGATGATATTTATATGAGACTGTTCACTAGTGAAAGTATGATCCCTAGGTCTTGTCTATAAGCATTGAAACACCGTTTGCAACTAGATCTGTTACATGTTTCCTTGCTTCCATCTTTATTCTTGATTGCCTTTAGTCTGTTCCTACCCGTCAAGCTCTTTTCAGGAACCGTTACCACTTATAATTATCCATACCACTTGTATTTCACTATATCTTCACCGAACTAGTGCACCTATACACCTGAGAAGTGTATTGGGTGCGTTGGGGACACAAGAGACTTCTTGTATCTTGATTGCAGGGTTGCTTGAGAGGGAATACCTTTGACTACTTTCTCCTTGAGTTCGATAGACCTTGGGTAATCCACTTAAGGGAAACTTGCTGCTGTTCTACAAACCTCTACACTTGGAGGCCCAACAAGTGGCTACAAGAATAGAAGTGCGTAGACATCAAGGTCCCTGATGTAAAATGTACTCTGATTGACCGTATAAAATTCTAACCTAAGAGTAAGTGGTGAAATTTAAACGAATTTAAGCTTAGTTGTAAATGAGTATGAACCATTCTTGTATTTCAAAACGAACGACCAAGGTCAAGGCCATATCTACATCATACTTTATCTTGATGATCCCATATCCAAGAATTTGCATGCCGACAAATTTGGCCATATTTTAAAAACAATCAAAGATGAAATAGTATGAAGAGTATGGCTCGATCGGCTATTTTATTGAGAAGGAGCTGAACTCGACTATTTTCCATGCTTAATTTTAGGGTCCTTTGTGCTAAATGTATAGACCTCGATGTAATTTCCCCCTTTTTAGGTCCTTTTTGTAAAATGTACTTCCACCGACCGTGTAAAATTGTAACCTAAAAGTAAGTGGTGAATTTTAAACGAATTTCAGCTTATAGTTGTCAAAGAGTATGAACATGTTGGATTTCCAGACGAAAGACCACAAGGTAAAGGTCATATCTCTACATCATACTTTATTCTGATGATCGAGTATCCAAGAATTTGCATGGCGACATATTTGGACATATTTAGAAAAAAATCAAAGAGGAAGTAATATGAATAGTATGGCTCAATCAGCTGCTCTCTCGAGAAGGAGCCGAACCCGACTATTTTCTTTGTTCAATTTTAGGGTCCTTTCTGCTAAATGTATGGGCCTCGATGTGTTTTTTCGCTTTTCTTAGGTCCTTGATGTAGAATGTACTCCCACCGACCATGTGAAATGCTAACCTAAAAGTAAGTGATGAAATTTAAACGAATTTAAGTTAGTTGTCAACGAGTATGAAATATTCTTAGATTTCAAGCCGAACGACCACAAGGTCAAGGCTATATCTCTACATCATACTTTTTGTTGATGATCCCATATCCAAGAATTTGCATGGCGAAAGATTCGGCCATATTTGTAAAACAATCGAAGATGAAGTGGTATGAAACATATGGCTCGATCATATGCTCTCTCGAGAAGGAGCCGAACCTGACTATTTTCTTTGCTCAGTTTTATGGTCTTTTGTGCTAAATGTATAGACCTCGATGTAATTTCCCCTTTTTAGGTCCTTGATGTAAAATGTACTCCCACCGTCCATGTAAAATGCTAACCAAAAAATGTAAGTGGTGAAATTTAAACGAACTTAAGCTTAGTTGTCAACGAGTATGGGCATTCTTGGATTTCAAGCCAAACAACCAAAACGTCAAGGCCATATCTCTACATCATACTCCCTCTGTCCAAAAATAACTGATCTGAGTTTGTCTAGATACATTCAAATTTATAGAAACGTAAGTCAACTATTTCTGGACGGAGGGAGTACTTTATGCTTAGGATATATCCCATATCCAAGAATTTGCATGGCGACAGATTTTGCCATATTTTGAAAACAATCAAAGAGGAAGTAGTATGAAACGTATGGCTCGGTCAGCTGCTCTCTCAAGAAGGAGCCGAACCCAACTATTTTCTTTGCGCAGTTTTAGTGTCCTTTGTGCTAAATGTATGGACCTCAATGTAATTCTCACTTTTTTGGTCCTTGATGTAAAATGTAGTCCCACCATCCTTGTAAAATTCTAACTAAAAAGTGTAAGTGGTAGAATTTAAACGAATTTAATCTTACTTGTTAATGAGTATGAACATTCTTGGATTTCAAGTCGAACGACCACAAGGTCAAGGCCATATCTCTACATCATACTTTATGCCGATGATCCCATATCAGAGAATTTTCATGGCGACAGGTTTGGCCATATTTTGAAAACAATCGAAGAGGAAGTATTATAAAGAGTTTGGCTTAGATCAGCTGATCTCTCGAGACGGAGCCAAACTAGAAAGTTCCTTTTAGGTAACTTTGTGCTAAATGTATGGACCTTGATGTAATTTTACCTTTTTAGGTCCTTGATGTAAAATGTACTCCCACCGACCATGTAAAATGCTAAACTAAAAGTAAGTGGTGAAATTTAAACGAATTTGATCTTAGTTGTTAATGAGTATGGGCATTCTTGGATTTCAAGCTGAACGACCAGAAGCTTAAGGCCATATCTCTACATCATACTTTATGCTGATGATCCCATATCCAAGGATTTGCATGGCGACAGATTTGGCCATATTTTGAAAACAATCAAAGAGGAAGTAGTATGAAACGTATAGCTTGATCAGCTGCTCTCTCGAGAAGGAGCCAAACCTGACTGTTTCCTTGCTTAATTTTAGGGGGTTTGTGCTAAATGTATGGATATCGATGTAATTTTCCCATTTTTAGGTCCTTGGTGTCAAATATTCTTCCTCCGCCCATGTAAAATTTTAACCTAAAAGTGTAAGTGGTGAAATCTTGACGATTTTAAGCTTATTTGTCAACGAGTATGAACATTATTGGATTTCAAGCTAAACGACCAAGGTGAAGGCCATATCAAATCATACTTTATTCTGATGATCCCATATGAGAGAATTTGCATGGCGACAAATTTGGCCATATTTTGAAAACAATCAAAGAGGAAGTAGTATGAAGAGTTTAGCTCAGATCAGCTGATCTCACGAGAAGGATCTGAACCAGAAAATTTTCTATTTAGGGTACTTTGTGCTAAATGTATGGACCTCGATGTAATTTCCCCTTTTGAGGTCCCTTATGTAAAATGTACTCTGATCGACCGTGTAAAATTCTAACATGAAAGTAAGTGGTGAAACTTAAACGAATTTAAGCTTACATGTCAACGCGTATGAACCGTTCTTGTATTTCAAAACGAGCAACCAAGGTCGAAGCCATATCTACATCGTACTTTATGTTGGTGATCCCATATCCAAGAATTTGCATGCCGCCAAATTTGGCCATATTTTGAAAACAATCAAAGATGAAGTAGTATGAAGAGTATGGCTCGATCAGCTACTCTCTCGAGAAGGAGCCGAACCCGACTGTTTTCCATGCTTAATTTTTGGGTCCTTTGTGCTAAATGTATGGACCTCGATGTAATTTCCCTCTTTTTAGGCCCTTGTTATAAAATGTACTCCCGCGTACCATGTAAAATTCTAACCTGAAAGTAAGTGGTGAAATTTAATCGAATTTCAGCTTATAGTTGTCAACGAGTATGAACATTCTTGGATTTCAAGACAAATGACCATAAGGACAATCCCATATATCTATGTCATACTTTATTCTGATGATCGAGTATTCAAGAATTTGCATGGCGACAGATTTGGCTATATTTTGAAAACAATCGAAGAGGAAGTAGTATGTAGAGTATGGCTCGATCAGCTGCTCTCTCGAGAAGGAGGCGAACCCGAATGTTTTCTTTGCTCAATTTTAGGGTCCTTTGTGCTAAATGTATCGATCTCGATGTAATTTTCCATTTCCATAAGTCCTTGATGTAGAATATACTCCCACCGACTGTGTGAATTGCTAACCTAAAAGTAAGTGGTGAAATTTAAACGAATTTAAGCATAGTTTATGGACATCGAGATCGATACATTTAGCACAAAGGACCCTAAAATTATTAGATTTCAAGATGAACGACTAAGGTCATATGAAGAGTTTGGCTATATCTCTACATCAGTCTTGGATGAACGACTAAGGTCATATTAGATTTCAAGCCGAACGACCACAAGGTCAAGGCTATATCTCTACATCATAATTTATGTGGATGATCCGATATCCAAGAATTTGCATGGTGACAGATTCGGCCATATTTGTAAAACAAGAGGAGTAGTATGAAATGTATGGCTCGATCAGCTACTCTCACGAGAAGGAGCCGAACCCGACTATTTTCTTTGCTCAATTTTAAGGTCCTTTTCGCTAATTGTATGGACCTCAATGTATTTTTCCCTTTTTTAGGTCCTTGCTGTAAAATGTACTCCCACCGCCCGTGTAAAATTCTAACCTAAAAGTAAGTGGCGAAATGGAAACAAATTTAAGCATAGTTGTCAACGAGTACGAAAATTCTTAGATTTCAAGATGAACGACTAAGGTCAAGGCCATATCTACATCATACTTTATGCTTATGATCCTATATCCAAGAATTTGCATGCCGACAAATCTGGCCATCTTTTGAAAACAATTGAAGATATTAAAAAAAAAAAGATAATCAATTTCAATTTTTGAAGAGACAGGAATTTATTTTCTGAAAAACTAAGTAAGAAGAATTTA
This sequence comes from Avena eriantha, assembly GCA_910589775.1. Classification (NCBI taxonomy): domain Eukaryota; kingdom Viridiplantae; phylum Streptophyta; class Magnoliopsida; order Poales; family Poaceae; genus Avena; species Avena eriantha. The sequence goes on from OU342742.1 coordinate 447,050,392, forward strand.
TTTCCATTTTGGTCCTTGGCGGCAAAAAGTATTAGTACTACTCCCTCCGACCCAAATTAGTTGACTTGTATTTACCAGATTTGAATACATATAGCACTAGAACATGTCTAGAGACATCCGAATCTAGACAAATTCGAGTCAAGTAATTTGAGGGATTACAATAGAGTAGAAATTCAAACTTTCCCTGTTTCGAAATTTTCACTTCCTTCACAAACATCCGGGAGGAAGGATATTCAGTAGATCGCCATTCGTAGTACTACTAGTACTACAGGGTAAAGTGAGTAGTACTAAAATAAACTTTTTTTGACGATAGTACCAAAAGAAACTTCATTCAACCATTAACATAACAACATGAGTTTACATATATAGGACTCGTTGCTGAACTAGTGCAGGTCCGACGCCTCCTAGCACCTAGTCCAAGCTGCCAGCGGCAGCTCGTGACATCGACACCAATGCCAACTCCAGCGATACAGCCGGCTCCTGACTCATCGGCACCTCCATATAAGGCGACGGTACCTCCTGAGCCATCGGTGGCACCTCCGGATAAGGTGGCGGTACCTCCTGAGCCATCGGCAGCACCTCTAGAGCCATCGGAAGCTCTAGGAGGACACTATGGATGAAGTTTCTGTTGTTGGGGAACCGGTCCCAGTAGTTGGTGAAAATGTTAGTGCCGGTGAACGCCACCATATTGTCGCAGCAGTGGAAGGCCTGACCGTAGAGGAGATGGGCGTCCCTGAAGTTGATGAACTTGACCTTCAACGTCCCATTCGGATTGTCGTGGAGGTGGTACATACGGTACTTGTGGCGACTGTACCCAGCATTGAGGAAGGCGCACGCCAGCTGCCATTGTGTTCTCCAAGGGGAGAAGGCCCAAATGCGCAATGCATTGTCCTCCTGTGCAGCGATGTCAGGGTCTTTGCGCTCCGGTACGGTGAGCGACAGCCGGAAGGTGGCCATGGATGATAGACGACGACGGACATGGTTGCTGGAAGCGGGGATTAGAGATGGATTGGTGCGGGGAAGGGGAGAGGATAAATAGGAAGGAGATGATATGAGATTAATGTGGCAGATTACCGAAGCGAGGGGATAATCAATGTCCCTGATGAAGCCGATGCGTGTGGCAAATATCGATGACGATGCCTAGGGTAAGCGATTGGATGGAACACTGACTCTTCCTCCCGCACTCGATGGCTCAGTCATAATTTTGTGGTGCGTCCAAGGCGATTGTGACCTTTCCAATCTGTGGGCCCTACGTGGATGACTGAGTTGATGGGTGAAAACAAATTGATAAAGTGAGCTCTTTCCTACTCCCTCTGGTCCTATTTTTTACTTTATTACTCAATATATCCCACTTCATTTGAAGTTGATATGAATACCATCGAACTTCTATTCAAGCCTTAAGGAGGAATTCAAGGATGCAAGAAGGATCCTGACAAGCTACTGTACTTATACTACTATCCACTATTGCTCCTGGATGGAACTATGGAACTTATAGAAACTAGTACTACTAGCACTCAAGTATTAATCATGTTTGTATTATTTGTACTGAGCTTTTGGTGCCTAGTCGATCTCGTACTGCTAGCAAGGTGAGCAAGTGCTCCTCCCACCGCAAATCTTTTGCCTTGTTTAAAAAAGAGGCTCCTCCACCCAAAATTCTATCTCGTCGCTGCCTTTCGTGAGAGAAAAGGCTCCTGGATGAAGGAGAATCATCCTCCCTCTCTCCTCCTCAATGCGGAATTGGCTCCTATGCTCCACTCATGCATCTACGCCTGGCACTTGTTCAGGTGGGAAGCATCGTAGCAGTCACCTATTCCTTCCCATGTAAGCTTCCGTGCAATGGAGTACAACCATGCAGGCGCAACAGTGTAGAGAAAGTTGGGGCCCGTGGTGGTCCAGCCCAACTTTCCTTCTGTTTTCCTCGTGCTTCCACCCAAAAATGAGTTCTGGCTGGATGTTTTCTTTCTATCCATATTAGGCTGGTCATAGTGCTAAATAACTTAGGCTAGTAAAACTTTCACATGTTACTACAGTACCTTCAAAGTGTATTGGGTAATAACATGTGTCTAGTGCCATGTTACTTAGGCCTACTTGTAGGAGTAGCTCATATCTCCTGGATGAAGGAGAATCATCCTCCATCTCTCCTCTTCAACGCGGCATTGGCTGCTCTGCTCATGCATCGGTGAATCTATGACTTTAATGGACTTGTCCAGGTGGGTAGCATCACAACAGTCACCTCTTTCTATTTTTTTGGCGAATCACAGTCACCTCTTCCTTCCTATGGAGTATAGAGTACAACCATGCAGGCGCAGAAGTGCAGAAGTTGGGGCCCTTGGTGGTCCAACCCAATTTTCCTTCTATTTGCCTCATGTTTCCACCCATATTTTAGGCTGCTCAAGTGCTAAATAACTTAGACTAGTAAAACTTTCACATGTTACTACCTTCACAGTATTGGGTAATAACATGTATCTAGTGTCATGGAAGGCCTAATTAATTAGGTTGTAGGAGTAGCTCATATGGAACTTGGTTTCATTGACTCAACTTCACCACAATCTATAGTATTCAAAGGATTTCCAAAGGAATGCTATAGAATTCCAATCCATAGGATTTTTTTCAATAGAATGTGTTTGTTTCAAAGGAATGCCCTCTGGCCTTCCTAAACAGAGAGTCTTATAATCCTATTTAGCTTACTACTCAACAGAGTACATCCACCCAACCCATTGGAAGTTAAGACTTCACGAAAAATACTTAGGAGAGTACATCCACTGAACTCGCCTACCTCCGTTTCAAGGAATAAGGCGCACGCGCACTCCATAGTAAAGTTTGACCGAATAAATGGAGCAACTAAAATTTACTTATATTGTGTAAAATTTGTATTGTTGAATTCATATTCAAACACACTTTCAATGATGCTAAATTTGTACAGTACCAACATTCTTTATATATATTTAGAGTAAATCTTGGTCAAACAAAAAACAAGAAAAATAAGGGAACCTTATTTCTTGGGACGGAGATAGAGTACTACTACTACAAAATCCACCATTCCTGGTATTCAAACGATCTTTCTGCAATTAAACCAATTAACAGCAGCTTACATTACCATTAAAACTTGACCCGAAAAAAGAAACACAACTCCTTCGACATACCAGGACCGACCAAGTAATGCAGCAACGCTGCCAGGTAAGACGTAAGGTCCTCAAACGCGACATCCCTCGGCATAGCGGAGCTCGGTGCATCGAGCTCCACCATCACAGTGTCGGTCCTCCTCCTGTCTTCCGTCCAGGAGGGCAGCGGCGGCTATTCCGCCAACATCCTCACCCTGTACACTAGACACAGACTGCAGACACGAGGGGACCATGCTTACCGTGCCAATCGTCATGACGAACACGGTGCCATCCTGTTCACCGACGAGGCTGAGTCGGCGGGACGCCTTGGCCAGAAGAGGCACTAGCTCCTAGAAAGCTTTGGTGGTGGCATACTAGTTCTTGTGCACTTGGATCGAGTGGACCGCTTCGAGGTGGGCGACGAGCACTAGCGACGGGGCAACAAAGTCGTAGCCAGTCTCCATGCAAGTGTAAGGAGCGTACTGGCACGTGATTTCGTGCTCGTGGAGTTTGTAGTAGGGAAGCAAACTACTACAACCTTAGTGGGGACACTCGACCCTAGCCACTGATAGGATGGCATCCATGGCTAGCTCGTGGGTGAATCTTCCGCTAGGGTGCTTGAACTTCTGGCAAGAGGTGATCTTGCAGACGTAACGGTGGAAGACTAGATGAATATCCACACACTATAGAAATGGAAGTTCGAAAAATAAAATAGTTGCACGAACGAATCGACAAAACGAAAATCAATGGATTGTGACGGAGAAATGAGAGACCTTGTAGACCCGCCGGGGCTTGAGGGGCCGGGACCAGGCGGAATAGTTGAGAATGGTGGCTTCCATCTTCAGAGTGACCGTCCCAAGCATTGCGATTTGGGTGGGGGGAAATGAGCACTCTATGATCCGGCCTCGATCCGTGCCCTTCTTTTATATACCACCGATGATAATCAATGAAGCTCTACCTGATTGTGCCTTTCCTTTCTATACTAGGGTTGTTTTTGTATATTTTGAGGCCTTATTATCTACAAATTCCCGGTTTAGTTGGACAAGATTAGCTGCCTCTTTGTATTTGTGCACCATCCTTTTATTAGTAAGTTGCATGAGCCTTGCACGTGAGACTCACATAATAATAAAGTAAGACATATCATCACTATATACAATTATGCTCTATAATAGGTAAAGCTCAAAAATATGAAAGAGCCACATCTATAAAAAGTAACGGTGTATATTTGGTTCTTGTACTTTATATCATGTATAAATAAACGTTTATTAGCTACCTCATACTTGAAAATTTTGGGACCATGGTCTAGAGAAATGACGCTGATTCTAGAATGATTGAGAAGTGCATTTTCAAGTTTGTGCATAGTCATTCTGCTAAACACTATCAATAGAATCTTCTAGATCCTAGACTAGAAAATAAGATCCAACGGTTGGTAATGTTGGGATTTGTGAGTCTTGATCTAACATTGAGTATTCAAAGTTATGCATACATTTTATTACAGTAAGATTTGATGCAGCTCCACAGCTAAAAACTAAATGTTCATGTGATGTTCTGTGCGATCTTATTCGAGAATTAAAATCAAATATGAGGATTGGAAGATAAATTTCTGGATCATGCTAGATTTTATATCGTAGAAAAAACATGGCTCGCACGATTGGGGTCTGCTTTCTCTCTACCGCTAGGCTTCATATATAGTAGAACCGCCAGACTAGTACTCTTTGAACTATAATCATGCGCGAAAGCACTACACGTACCTGATGGGTCATGCGAAGCTTTCTAAGAGGTGACATGTAGAGAAGAGAGGGAAGAGCAAGGATCTATGATGATTTTCCTTAAACTTCAGTAGCGAGGTCATAATTATAGTGATTGTAAGGACGAATAGTGATGAATTTTGTGTGCATAGACATTGCAAGAAATTGAATTTTTCAAACCTGATGGTGGTTTTTAGATATTCAAATCTTGGGTAGCTTAAAAGATTCTAGAACCTGTAACCCACTTGTCGTGAAATTTTATATATATAATTTTGGTAGATCGACATGAAGTAGTTTCAATCGGAGAAAATAGCTACTAGACAGATTGAAAATTCATGTTATTACTTGAAAATAACCAATAAACAGGGTCTGCTATGTGCAAATAATGGGGTATCACCATTCTGGGCCTTATTCTTCGTGTACTAACTTAACAAATAAACATTGTCTATCACTTACAAAATTGAAAACTATTTTTTGTTTCTGAAAGTTGGAAACTATGACTGTAAACACATTCTCCCATACTAACATGCGCTCATCTACTAAATAAGGGCACACTATTCGTCTACTACAATGTAGATATAGCCATGACCCTAGTCATTTGATTTGGAAGCTAAGCATCTTCACAACATGGTAGACCATATTGCGAAGCAAGGTTTTCGAAAGTAATTAAAACTCATATTTATCACAACTAGTATGCTCAAGAGAACGTGATTCACAAGTTATACATTACTTTGATTTTTCTTTATTTTGCTTGAAAAATCATAACTAGTTCAAGCTTGTCAGGTGTTGTGTAATTCTTCGAAAGAACTTGATGGTTTCAAACCTCTAGTTGTTTTTTATAGATTGACTACTCTAGTACCTTAAACTGATTTTACATTAAATTAGAGAGCTAGCAACCTATCATGTAGTCATAGTTAAAATTTGATCGGATTTTGATAAATCAGCAACAAGTACTTTAAGTGGTTGAAATTAGCTAAAAAGGTCAAAAGTTCATGTAATTGGAGAATTTCCCATAAAACATGGTCCGCTTTTGTGTAGAAATGGAAGGCTAGTAGCTAGCTTTATGAAATTCGCCATGTACTTTGTTAAATAATCTAAAAATGTAAACATTGTTTACCATATCATGCCTAGATGCGCATTTACCAAATACGGGCATTATTCCCACAATGTTGCCATTGCCAAATCTGACGTAAAGATAAATTTGGCTTTGGTATAAAATATAGCAGGATCTCCACAATGTAGTGGTTCCAAATATATATAACGTTGATCCCACCTTCTAGCAAAAACAACACATGAAGCAAATATGGAACTACCCTCACAGTGTAGGGGACTAGTTCCAACAGCCAAAAAGCAAATTTGGCATCGGAGCAACTACTTGCTCCGGTTTCCAGTTTTCTCTCATTTGGAACCACCTCCATAGTATAGGGAACTAGTTCCAAAAGACAAAAGGCAAATATGGAACTAATTTTGGCTACAAATTGTGGGTGCCCACATAAGCACGGACATTTGTTTTGAAACTTAGGCATGTCCGTATATGGTATGCCAAATTGCGAAAAAATACTCTCAAGAGTTATCCAAACTAAAGCTTGCCATTATTTTGCATGGCAGGTGGGGATTCGCGCAAGAGGATATTGTGCGCAAGTACTATAGTTTTTTTATTTTTACTTATTTTTTTAAAACTGTGGGTGCCCACATAAGCAAGAGGAAATTTGTTGGCCAACATGTAAATTCTTTGCAAGTTGAATCTTTCAAACCTCCTAGTGTTTGTCAATATTGTATTGACTAACTTGGGTCCCTTAAATCGATTTTGCAGATCCAGCTCAACATGTGAGGGTAGTCCAACAGGGCAATTTTTCATTTAATAATGTTTTTTCTTTTTTCTTTATAATATACATGCTATTTAGAAATCTTAAGGTGGTCCATTCACCGCCCTAGCCACCATTTGGATCCGCCACTTTGTAGGCGAAGGTTAGGAGTGAGCACCCTATCATACGATCATAGTTCAAGTTTAACATAATTTTGGTAAATCGATAGAGGGAGTTAAGTGGCAAATTAGCTAGCTCGTAAATTCATGTAACTTCAGAATTGCCCATAAAATTGTGTGCACTATATGTGAAAAAATGGGGTTGTCAAATGGGCCTTATTCCACGTGTGCTTGCTTACAAAAACAGTTACTTGGAAAATTGTAACTGATTTTTCTAGTCATAAAAATTGGAAATTACAATTGTAATAAACATTGTTACCATGCCAAGATGAGCCAATATATCGAATAAGGGGACCTTATCATAAATTACGATGTAAATATGGTCATACCTTGGTTGTTTGGCTTCAAACCAAGGTCTATTCCTACATGGTAGGCCACTAGGCTATATTGCGATGGATTTTTTATGGAAGTTACCAAAAATCGTGTTTATCATTACTCGTGGCAACGAAGGTAGTATGTTCCTACTACATGGTTGGACATATTGCTCATAGGAACTTTGTGAGTATGTGAGGTGGGCCATTTACACATAAAGTAGTCTTGTGTAAGTACAGTAAACCTTTAGAGGTAACTAGTGTATTGTACAAGAAAGTTGTTGGTTATACTATTGGAATTGCTCTAAGGACTAGTTAGCATGCTATAAGTAAAATAGTAGGGTGTGTACACCGTGTATTTAGGGTTCGTTCAATTCAAAGGATTTGTAAAACATAGGAATAGGAGAAGTGCAGGAATAGGATGACGTGACACTTATAAAAAAGATCAAACGGTGCTAGGAGGAACTAGACACTTTTTTATATATAGTAGAAGCGGGTCAGCGTGAGAATTCCAGAAATTCGTCCTTGACAGCGATCGAACTCTAGTCGTTGGGATGCGCCAACTACGACCTAACCACTATGCTATTGCCTCGTTCTCACTTATAATTCTATAGAAATGAAAAATGCAGCAATGGGTAAGATAAGGTGTTTGATTGCACCGCAGGAAAAACGCAGGAAATTTTATACGGTTTAGGTACATGTCATGGACACATAGGAATTTTCCTAGAGGTATCACCTCTTGTTATAAATCCTAAAGGATTGTAGTGTAGGGAAGCAATGCCTAGGAGTTTTGTAGGATTCGCAATACTACCAAGTAGATGAAGTATTCACTCTAATTAATTTAGGCATGCACCACTAGTTTTACATGCATGAGATGCTAGATAAAAAAGGGGACATGATGAGAGATGAAACAACATGCATTGGGAGATTGAGCGAAAAGAGAGATATCTAAATTAATGAGCCACGGGAATTAAGAAAATTAAGAAGAGAGGTATGATAATTTCTAACAATTTTAAAAAGCTCTCTGGCCTAATAATCCCAAACAGAGGTAGGAGTACTGCTCAACATACATTCCAGAGTACTAGTATGTAGTAGTAGTACAATAGTGGAGTACGGTAGTAGTAGTACTCCCCTCCGATTTATATTAATTGTCACTGGATCAGATGTACTCGTATCTAGCACTAAAACATGTCTATATACATCCATTTTTGCAACAAGTAAATATAGCCATTTTTTGGAGTAGTACTAGTTTGATTGGAAGAAATCATATTCTTTCTGTAGTAGGGATAGTGGTTTTTGCTAGTAGTAGTAGTAGTACATAGCAGGTAGTAATAATATATATGTTTATACTATACTAACTCAACATACATTCGGGCAATCGACAAAAGTTCATCTTGTGTTTCTACTGCTACAGTGCTACTAGCAGTTTTTCAGGTGCGCATACACCCTCTGTCTTTTAGCAGTACTTCGCCCTTCAGCAGTATAAATGGAATTACTCAAAGAAAGTCTCTGCCACTATAAAATTATAATCTGCCATCATTGAGGTTGGGTGGGGGTGGGGTGGGCTGTTGGCGTGCTATGATGCCTACTCCTACTATCACTCTGTAGTGAAAATAAAAGAAACATGTGCGATTCCTTGCATTAATTCTTGCCTCCGCCCCTTGCATGCCTACAGTATATACATGCATTAACTTCTGCGAGTAGTAGTACAAGTAGGAGTAGTATCAAGCAAGGATATACCGAAACGCAAAGATATACTCGTAGGTCACATGGTGTACAATTCTGAGTCTTCGCCTTCTTCTTCTTCTTCTTCTTTGGTCTACTTGCGCTTGCCCTTGCCCTTCTTCCTTAGTACTTTTTTTGTTGAACATTTCCAGAGTTTGTTGGCCCCTCTCGAAGTTCACTATCCGCCTGTATACCTCATAGGTCGGGTAGGCATCGAGGCTTGCATACTTGATCTGCTCTTCGGTTAGGGGCATGTTCCCCCACTACTTGTACTCCACATCCTTCTTCTTCTTCATGACATTGTAATGGATGTCTATGAGGACCACCGCGTAGTCAGCGAAAGAATCCTTCTCATTCATGGAGCCGGCAGGCTTCCATCTCTTCTGGATGTCCACGAAGTTCGTCACTGGCACTAGAGAACGCCTAATCCTGATACCGTCGTTGCCGATGTGGACGCGTGCAAAGGAAATGTTAGGGTTGGCGAGGAACTCTACTATCTTGAAGCATGGCTGGTCGTCTTAGAAGATCTGGTAGACCAAGTAATCAATGCCCACACATAGCTGGATGACAGCAGCCTTCTGCGTCGATGATATCTCATTGGTGTACTCGATGTCAAGGCCAACAAGCTTGTCGTTCGTTTCCTCCAGGAGCTTTTGGATTTTCTCGATGTAATCGTTCACCACCAACGCTCTCTTGGTATATGCCACCTGTAGTGTGGTGTTTCCAGGGTCTAGGAAGTAGTACATCTTGTCCAATGACGCTGCCATGGATGGTGATTGGCGACTTCTTTTGTTTTGTAGAGGTCCATCCGGGTGACAGAAAAGGAATGGGATCGAGAAGAAAGGAAGTGCTAGGAAGTTCAGGAGATGCATGCATGAGCGGTTCTAGAGACGAAAGGGAATGCAATTCCCCCCGGCCCCACCCACGTACTCCTATAGAATAGAATTTATTTACGGATCATTTTTACGGACGCGGATTATTTAGGTAGCTATAAGTTGATTTCTAGATTATACAAGAAGTACAAGAACCAAACACATGCGATACTTTATCAATGTGGCTCGAAATTATAAATATTTTTTAAGTTTCACCTACTCCTTCTGACCCAAACTAGTTGACTCAAATTTGTGAAGATATGGATGTATCTAATACAAAATCATGTCTAGATACATTCGAATCTAGATAAATATAAGTCAACTAATTTGGATTGGAGGGAGTACTATAATTTTATATAATAAATGATATGTCTTGCTTCTATTATCTGATTCTCATGTGCAAGGCACTTGTAACTCACTAGTTATTTCTTATCTTATCTTATCTTATCTTATCTTTTCTTATCTTATATAGTGTACGAATAACTTTGAATATTGATTGTTGGATCAAGACTCGTGACTCCAAACATTTCCAGTCGTTGGATCTTCTTTTCCATTCTAGCATCTAGAAGATTCTATTGATAGACTTCATCACAATGAATGATATGCACAAAACTCAAAATACACTTCTCCATCATTCTAGAATCTTTTCCCTCATTTCTCTAGACCATGTTACCAAAATTATCAAGTTTTAGATAGCTAATAATGGTTGACTTCTACATGATATATAAAGTACAAGAACCAAATATACACCTATACTTTATAGATGTTGATCAAATTTATATTTTTCTACTTTACCTATTATAATTTTATATAGTGATGACATGTTATACGTCTATTATCTGAGTCTCACGTGCAGGGTACGTGCAATGTACTAGTTATATACAGTGTATGAATAACTTCGAATATTGAGTGTTGGATGAAGGCTCTCGAATCCCAATGTTGCCAGCAGTTGGATCTTCTTTTCCATTTTAGCATCTAAAAAATACTACTCCCTCCATCCATAAATAACTGACCTGGGTTTGTCTACATTAGAATGTATCTATACACTAAAATGCGTCTAAATACATTCGAATCTACAAAAAACCAACTCAGTTATTTCTGGATGGAGGGAGTACTTTTGATATTCTTTAGCACAATGTATGCATATTACTACTCCAAGTTACTTACCACTCAGACCAGCCTTAGAGCATCTCTAGCATGAAAAAAACAGCACGCTATTTCAAGCTATTTAGTGTGATATATCGTATTTGGAGAGTACATGATATTTTTTAAAGATTTTGCTCGCTATGACGCTATTTTTTAAATAGCTCGCTATATCACGCTAAAACATCACATCTTTAGCGCTATTTCAAGTATAGGACGTTATTTTTTTGTTGGCGGGTGTGGAGTAAGATAACATATGATGAATGTGTCAAGTAAGCAAACATACGATAAAAATTTGATTGTTAAACTTAAGTGATCATGTCAAGCCGTCGCCTCCTCCTGCAGCACCTGGCGCTGTACCTAGATCCAGCCCTGCATGTACAAGTATTACTCTAGCCAATTCATTAGATGCTGAAATTATTTATATTCATGATATACCTATTATATTTTTAAATTTTAGAAAAAGTTGTTTTGTAAAATAGCGCGTTATTAGCATGCTATAACATTCATACCGTCTAGTGAAAAGCCACACTAAATTAAATAGCATGCTAGTATTTGTTGCCTTGATCTCTAGTGGTTTATTTAAATTTGGTAGTCTCTTAGAGCATCTATAGTGGCTTGTCTAAATTTGGTAGTCTACATGTTCATATAGATAATGGTGTAAAAAGATTCCTTTTTACATGACTTTTGTTTTCTAGTGGATAGTCTAAATTTGATAGTCCATATATCCATCTACACATAAATAGTCAGTATACACAGCAAATTAGTACAAAAAATGCTCTAATTTGGCACGGGAGCGAGCGACCAAGTTTGCTTTAGACATTGTGGCTCGGTTGTCCAAATATGTACAACGAGTAGCTAGTTTAGAGGATGTCTAAATTTTATACCACCGGATACACAAGCCACCAGAGGAATTTTTTGGTCCATGGTGGTCTATATTTGGCTTAGACTACCAGATACACTAGCCACTAGAGATGCCCTGAGGCTGGTCATAGTGGGAAACATACTAGTTCATGTTACTACCTTCATGTGTGTACGTAATTGAGCCGAAGTTGAGACCCTATTTTTGTATAAATGGCTCCCGAAATAGTACGTACCTAGAAAGGCTAGGACATTACAGTAAACTATTTTTTCTAGTTATTGGACTATAGCTACTCCTAGGATAGGATAACATATTATTATTCTATATCTTTTGAACTATATAGCCAAATTAAAAATCCCAGAGCGGCAAATTCTGAAGCTGAGTAGTCCACCTTCCACTGACGCCATTTCCCCCATAGAACTCCAAAAAACCTGTAAACACCTAGATTTTTAAGTCTAGATGTCTGTTATGCCGTACATCATAATCCTAGGAATACCATTTTTGCAAGACATAATAGAATTGATAGCACAATACCTCATCCATTACAAACCATAATAGTCTTACAGATAGTTGATCTCATGATCAAGTCTTAATACACATCAAAGCAGCGGAAATAAACGTAGTAGAGCCTCCATCTTCATTATCACAGGCAATGCTGACGATGGGAGATGCTCCTAGTTACCGTAGACATCATGCTGTCCGTTCTCCGGATAGTCCTCTTCATAGTCTATCCATGGGAATAGCCAGGGACAAGCCATGAGTACTTTTAAAGTACTCGTAAACTATCACTAATGTAAGTAAGACAATTCTAGTAGGAATCCTAAGCTCTAGGATTGTTTGCAATAAGCTAGTTTTCTTTCAGAACTACTTAGTAGTAAAGACCTATTTTAGTTGTCTAGATTACTCAAGTGGAAACCTAGTTTTCCTTTCCACAACCCTGTTGTGGTCAAGTCAAAGTCATACTTCAAGTCACAACTCATTTTTAAAACATCTGACAATGGAGCAGTATGGCCGTGCAACTGTCCATGACTGCGGACGCAGCTATTCGAATAGTTTGACACTCTGTAGAGGGGGTACACTTTCACCACAAAATTCAATGCATCCGTCAGGGATAGCCCTGAATCATCATATTTGGTATGCGGATAATCAATCCTAACCTTTCAATTACACACCCCAGTATAGGCACTTTCCCTATGAGCTTGGCCTCCTAGCCATGGCCATCCGCCATCCCGGGAACTGCATAGGTGGTCATTCATAGTCACGAGGTAGCCTCGGCTTAACCTCTTTTCCGTGAGGGAACCCATACTAAGACACATAAACTTCCAGTTAAGCCCTACCCAGTTCAGGTATTGTGGATGTACGATAAAGCTGGAATGGTATCGCATCCGAACCCAACCATCCGTTTTTATTCAAAGTCAAGGCACATGCCTCATTCATCATCATTTTCAAGTCATTGTGTTTCATAACCCATGTCAAAATATTTCAATAGAATGACTAATCATTCTAAGGTTTTCGTAATCATTTGCTCCAAGTGTACCTATCTAAAGTGATCAATATTAGTTTAGCACTAGCAACTATCAATGAGAATGTCACTAGTGAAGGGTGCTAATCAAGTATAACTACCTAAACCTAGTTCTATGCTCTTGATGGCATCTATCCTATTTTTTCACTAATCACCAATAATTAACTATTTAAGAAACTTTGGTAAAGGGAAAAATAAAGCTTGCAGGTAAAACTTGGGATTGGTATAATCAGGGTTGTATCACAATAGCATGTATAGTGTATCTTGCATAGGTTAGCTTGCATAGTGGAGCTTGCCTTGGTTGGTATAGTTGTCGAAGTGCTCCTCTTCTTCATAGAATTCTTCCTCCTCGTAGCCCGGGTTGGTACTAGACTCTATAAATAAATATGCGGTACACAATCACCAAACAATACTTAACTACTTCTATTCAGCACAAAAAGGTTCACACTAGATGCTCTAGCATCATCTCAATCACTACATGAAATATTGACATGGCCTTATTTATCTTATTTTGGAAATGCAAGTTATACTCATTGAAAAACCACTTAGGATTTAATATTCTCCAATTATAAAATATGGGATCATGTTGACACATGTCATCACCACACATTCCAATACTTGGGAATGTGATTTAAAGTAGATGGCATATATCACAAAGTTTACTATTGCTATTTAATATAATTAAGATGACTAGAAATGACTATATAGCTATTCTTTTAATCTTAGTCCATGTTTACTGCATGTAAAACTAAATATTTTTACATATTCAGGTAGATCATGGAAAATTTGATTTTTGACAATTGGACTCAACTCAAAAGCATTTATGGATGATTTTAGAAAAAAAATTCAAATTGGAAAAGTCTTTGCCTTGTTATTTTTGCTGTGGGTGATCTAGAAATTCAAACTGTTTAAATCTAATGGGAGTGTTTAGAGATTTTAATTTCCTTTCTAACAAAATTGGAATCATGCAATTTAGTTCAGTGAATCTTCTTGAATTCAATTTTAAAGTTACCTACAGAATAGGGTTTTGAAAATAAAAGAAAAGCTACATTTGAATTGCTGGGCATGCGCGGGAACAATACTGGGCCGGCCCAACTACACGGCGCGCGAACGGCGGGCTGCACTTGCGCTAGCCCCACACGTCAGCGGTTGTTCTAACGCGAAGCGGTACACAATAATCCTAGCCGCACGATTAGAGCACGATCGATGCCTCAGTGTCATCATCTCCCTCGCATAGCGCGCGCGGGATTCAACCCTAGCTCTACAGCGGGGTCATCAGGGGCTTACCAGGGCTCTAGCTAGGTACGACGGTGCGGGCGAATGAACTGGTCGATGATGGCGGTTCGAATGGTGGTTGTGGCTGCTCCTGGGGTGTCTCCTAGCGCTGGCTCCATTCCACCACTGCGGCAGTGGGCTCTAGTGAAATTCTGGCGCCGCATGCTTCGCCTTGCTGTGGGGATGGGTTAGATAGATTGCTGGGTGAGAGGTGAGTCGAGTGTGGTGTGTTTTGAGGCAAGGGGGGGGTCTATTTATACCCTAGAGAGGAGAGCATCGAGGCATGGCTCGGGCTTGTCGGAGACGTGTTACAATGTGCTATAGGCATGGCTGAGGGTGTAGGTCAATGCAGGGTTCCTTGGCAATCGTCATGCGTACAGTGGTGAGGCTAGGCATGGACTCTATTGGTCAGGGACATCCATGCCATCCTAGGGTACCGCGGGCGTTCGTCATGGTGTACGATGGTTACAGGTCGCGCCGGGTCAAGTGGGCATGTCTGGGAGGTCGCTGGCGTCGCGGCGAGTGCATTGATGCAAGGGGAGAGCGAGGCGCGACATGGTCGCTTGGCATTGCTTGGAGCTCTGGCACGGTCTCGGCATGGCGGACAAAGAAGTGCACGCGACTATGCTGGCATCTCCACGACATGTTGTTGGTCGAGGCGTACACATGCAGGTGCGGTGAGGTCAGCGCTAGCTTATAGATGTCATAGGCTAGTGCGGTGAGGCGTGTGGCATCGATTCCATGTCTAGTTGGCATGGTGAGCTCGGGTACGGGCTGACACTAGTCCAAACGGCGAGTGGGCAAGGCTCAGCTGCACGGACTGGTACTAGGGTGAGTGTGGGCTATTAGTGGAGGCTGAGTGTGGTACAAAGATGATCACAAGATTGATCTAAACAGTGTGGAGTTGGTAGCTCTGTACTGTGCTTGCTAAGTGTTCGATCAAATGGCCACAAGAGGAAAATATTTGAATTTTCAAATTCTTTTTTGTGAGTTTGCTGATCATAAGCTTGAGAGTCTCTAGTTGCAAGGATTGGTCAAGTGGAGAAAGTTTTGATGGTTTTGGAAAAGTTGCTATCTTGATAACTATGATAGATTCAAATTTGAAAAGTCCTCCAAATGAATTTGAATTTGTTCTGGTAAGTTTTGAAAGCTCACTTGTGTTCATTTTTACTTGGTCTAGCAATGTGAGAAAAGAAATGGAATTGTTTCTGTTCGAAATCATTTAATAGAGATGATCCAAGTGAGCTAAGTGTTAACATTTGCAAAAATTACCATTAGCTCATATGCTTTATATTTTTATTTTCTTTTGTTTGGTTTGGTTTTGATTTGACCTAGATGATATCGTTTTGATCTTTAGATCAATTCTCATCATCTATAACAAACAAACATGGCATATCATGCATTCATACATCATTAACAAACACACACTTGCATTCATGGTTGTTTAAGATTAAAAGTTTTTGTTAACCCTAATTTTGGTTTCTTGGAAATTGAGATACTCCATTTAATATTTTTGAGATCTTACAAACCTCCCCCTTAAACAGAATCTCGTCCCGAGATTCAAGAAAAACTAGGAACAAAAGAGATTTGGGAACTCTGTCCTAATATAATCTTCTTGCTCCCAGGTGGCTTCTTCTTCAGTATGGTTGCTCACTGGATCTTTAAAAACTTGATACTTCTGGTCCGGGTGGTTCTGAAGGCTTCTTCCAAAATATGGATTGGTACTTCATGATAGGTTAAATCCTTGTTGATATCCACGGCTCTGTGATCGATGTTCTTGAAAACTTCGGTCTTCTCCGGATCTTCTAAGAATTTCCTAAGTAATGAGATATGAAACACATCATGTACAGCTGACATCTCTTCAGGCAGTTCTAGCTGATAGGATACTTCTCCTCAACGACTTAAAATCTCGAAGGGTCCGATATATCTGGGTGCAAGGTTCCCTTTGAGTTGAAAACACTGTATTCCTTTCAAGCGGGATACTTTGAGATACACAAAGTCTTTGATATTGAAGGTCAGGTCTCGACATCTTTTGTCAGCATAACTCTTATGTCTTGATTGATCGGTCTTGAGGTGTTCATGGCTCTTGTGAACCTTCTCTTCGGCTTCTCATAGGATGTCTGGTCCGAATATCTGACTCTCTCGTACTTGCGATCAATTCAGGAGGGTACGACACTTCCTTCCATACAAACACTCAAATGGGGCCATTTGCAAACTAGCCTGATAATTGTTGTTGTATGAGAATTTTGCGGAAGGCAGACAGTCTTCCCATTTAGATCCATATTCTAGTACACAGACTCTCAACAGATATTCTAGTATCTAGTTTACTCTTTCCGTCTGTCCGTCGGTCTATGGATGATAAGTTGTGCTGAAGTTCAGTTTGGTTCCTAATCCTTCTTGGACTTTCTTCCAAAACCTTGAGGTAAACTGGGTTCCTCGATCTGACACAATTGTCTTGGGGGTTCCGTGTAGACTGACTATTCTAGCAATGTACAACTCTACCAACTTCGGGCTTTGATAAGTGGTCTTGACGGGTATGAAATGAGCTACTTTGGACAGTCTATCTACTATGACCCAGATAGAATCATTTCCCCTACTAGATGTAGGCAAACCGGTGATGAAATCCATTCCAACAGAATCCCATTTCCATTCCAGAATTTGCAATGGCTGCAAAAGTCCTGCGGGTCGCTGGTGTTCTGCTTTGACTCTCTGACAGATATCACACTTGGCGATATAGCTTCCGACTTCTCTCTTCATTTTGTGCCACCAAAATTGCTCCTTCAAATCCTGATATATCTTCGTTCCTCCCAGATGAATAGAATAAAGAGTATCATGGACTTCCTGCAAAATGACTTGCTTCAAATCTGAATCTGCTGGCACATAGATGTGTCATTTATACCACATAACGCCTTCTTCATCTTCAGTGAATCCGGGTACCTTCCATGTACCGATACGACGCTTAATTCCGTTGATACTGGCATTTCCTTTCTGAGCTTCCTTTATCTGACTGATCA
Source organism: Avena eriantha (assembly GCA_910589775.1). Taxonomy (NCBI): domain Eukaryota; kingdom Viridiplantae; phylum Streptophyta; class Magnoliopsida; order Poales; family Poaceae; genus Avena; species Avena eriantha. The sequence continues at coordinate 447,067,949 of OU342742.1, forward strand.
AAGTGGGTTGAAGTTCAATACTAGCGAGGAATCCTTCGCTAACTAGCTCCATTCTAAAATTCTCCAACTCCTCATGCAGACTTGGCTGATCTTCCTTAATCATGGTGTTTAACCTACATGGCGGTCTACTAAGAGCATCTGCTACCACATTGGCCTTGCCGGGGTGGTAGTGAATGTCAAGGTCATAATCCTTGATTAACTCTACCCATCTCCGTTGCCTCATATTCAGCTCCTTCTGGGTAAAAATATACTTCAGACTCTTGTGGTCCAAATAAATCTCACAGCGGTTACCCATGAGGTAATGACGCCATGTCTTCAAGGCTAAAACTACGGCTATCAGTTCTAAGTCATGGGTGGGATAATTCTTCTCATGTTGCTTCAGCTGTCGGGATGGATATGATATTACTTTGCCTTCCTGCATCAACACACATCCGAGACCAATCTTGGATGCATCACAAAATACATGAAAAGGATTTGTGATATCAGGCATGATCAAAATTGGGGCTGAAATCAATCTCTTCTTGATCTCATGAAAACTTGCTTCACATTTGTCCGTCCATTCAAACTTCTTGTCTTTCTTCAATAGCTAGGTCATCGGCCTTGCGATGCTTGAAAATCCTTAAACAAACTTGCGGTAATATCCTGCTAATCCAAGAAATCCGCGGACTTCGGTTTGGGTGATTCGGGCTTTCCATTCTTTAACATCCTTAATCTTGGCAGGATCGACGGCAACTCCTCCTGCCGACAAGATATGCCCTAAGAATCCTACTTCCTTTAACTAGAACTCAGGTTTGCTAAACTTGGCATACAACTGATGCTCTCTAAGGGTTTTAAGGATGGTTCTTAGGTGTTGCTTGTGGTCCTCTTCCGACATGGAGTAGATCAGAATATCATCGATAAAAACAATGACAAACTTATCCAAGAAGTTCATAAAAATCTTATTCATGAGATTCATGAAATAAGCGGGGGCATTTGTCAATCCAAATGGCATGACATTGTACTCATACAATCCATATCTGGTAGTGAAAGTAGTCTTTGGGATATCCATTGCGCGGATCTTTAGTTGATGATAACTAGTTCTAAGATCAATCTTAGAAAACACTCTGGCACCAGTCAGCTGATCAAACAAATCATCTATCTCCAGCAGTGGATATTTGTTCTTGATGGTGACGTCATTCAGCTTCTGGTAATCCATACACAAACGGTTGGCACCATCTTTCTTATCCACAAACAAAACATGTGATCTCCACGGTGATGCACTTGGTTGTATCCGACCTTTGCTCAACATGTCATCAAGTTGCTTCTTTAGCTCCACTAATTCGGCTGGGTTCATACTATAGGGTCTCTAAGCTATGGGTCCTGTTCCAGGAACTAGTTCAATGATAAACTTGATATCCCGATCTGGGGCCATACCGGTAATTCATCTAGGAACACATCGGAGTATTCGAAGACTACTCTGACTTGGTCTAGGGTTGATTGGCCTAAACTCTTGTTGCACTTGAATTTACGGGGCAGTATCTCGGACACATGCTCTACTGATACTCCGGTTCTACTGGTCAAAGTTATGGCTTTCTTGGCACAGTCTATTAATCCTTGATGTTTTGACATCCAATCCATTCCTAGTACTACTTCCAAACCTTTTGTTCCAAGTACTATTAAATTGACATTAAAATCTATTCCATGTATTCTGATAGGCACGACCTTGCAAATATTTCTAGGTTTGGTGGTTGACCTAGGTATTAGAACTATCATAACATGCTTCAAATTTGTTCGTTGAATCTTACTAGTGCATCCAAATTCTTTTGTAAAAAACGAGTGTGATGATCCAGAATCAAACAACACTCTTGCAAGTACTGAGTTAACAGAAAACATACCCAGCACGACATCTAGCGCTTCCTGGGCTTCTTCTACATTCATGTGGAACAGACGGCCGGTACGGTTGTGCGGGTTGCCTAGGGCAAACCTCTTTCCAGGCTGGACATGGCGCTACTGCTAGGAAGGTGCAGTGTCATTGGTGGCTACAACAAGCTTCTTGGGGCACTCATTGGAGTAGTGACCTGTAACTCCACATTCAAAGCAGGTTTCAATTGACTTGTCCTTCCCGGCAATAGGCACACCATTGCTTCCAATCCTTGGGGCAGTATTTGGTTGTTTTTGTGGTTGGTGGACCATGGTGGTGCACTGTTGAAGTTATGGGGGTTGCCGGTGTTGTTATTGTTGTGGCCTCCGGGCCCCGGGTTTCCTCCGCCACGATTGGGAAAGTTCGGACATCACATAGGTGGCATGTTGGGTCTTGGTGCAAATCCTGCAGATGAGCTGGGGCGGTACTTCGGGGTATGGTGGGGTCGAGGCTTGTGCATCATACGAGGCTTGCGGTTCTCACCGGCATGATTGATTTTTCCGTCCATCTCTATAGCAGAATCCACAAGAGCTTCTAGATCATCAAAAGGAATGTTGACTAACACTCTCTGCGTCTCATCATGCAGGCCATTCAGGAATATTTCCTTGTTCTTTGCCTCGGTGTCGATCTCATTGGGGGCATACCTAGCCAGAGACAAAAATCTATCATGGTATTCCACCACAGTCTTTCTTCCTTGCTTCAACTCCCTGAATTCATCCCTCATCCTCTTGATCAAAACTGGGGGCACATGAGTCCTGCTGAACTTGATCTTAAATTCCTCCCAAGTTATCATTTGTCCTTTGTTCATTGTACGAGTGCTATTCCACCTGGATCTTGCATAACCTGCCAGATAGTGGGTAGAAAATAGTACTTTCTCCACATCATCTACTCCTGCGACCTCTAAGTTGTTCTCCATTGACTACAGCCAGTCATCAGCATCTAAGGGCTCTTCAGATTTTCTAAACATAGGAGGATTAGTGTTTTGAAAGTTCTTTAGCTTAGATCCATGGTGATCCTGGTTTCCATGGTCTTGGTTGTTGTGCACCATCTGGGCGATCTGTTGAAGAGTGGCGAGATTGGCTTGACGCTCGGCTCTACTGGCTTGTTGACCTGATACTAGCATTTGCAAAATCTAAAGCATTGGATCCTGGGATGAGTTGCTTCCACCGGGTTGTCGCGAGTCATCTGAAGATAAATATAAATTATAAGACAAGAGGGAAATGTCCATGGCTTATGGGTATGGTTCAAAAAGCTTAAACTCGAGTATTGCTAAGGTTTGAAAACCACAACTATTTTTCATTCATTCCAAGCAACACATTCCAAACAATACATTAGAACTACCAAGCAGATGGTTTTAAGAACCATTTTGTCATTCTACGATACATTGGGACCGGATACAAACTCACACCTACGACAGTGATATAGTGCTACTACTCCTCATCGGAACTGGTGGGTTCTCCGTCATCCAGGAAATCTTCGTCCTCCTCGTCGGTGTGGAACTCCATGTTGGTGTCCTCCAGATAGTCTTCATCATCACTTGTGAAAGAGGTGATATCCCTACGAAGATCCTCACCTTCGTCTTCCTTCTCCTCAAGCTGAATTTCTTGGTCATGGATGGTTTCTTCAAGGGTTGCCACCTTCTAGCGAGGCAAGCCATGATGCGGTCCTTCTTGTCACGCTGGCGATGAAGTTTCTTGTGCTCTTTAGCTAGGATGGCGAGGGTGTGGTTCTTCTCGGCTTCCACAATGTGCTTCTGGTTGGCGTAGGCACGGGCATTTTCCAGCTCTTTCTGGGTCTCGTGCAGCATGAAGTCGAGGTGATCCACATGATGCCTCAGTTCCAGATGTCTTGGCATGACCAAGTTCTCTCCGATGGAATCATGTCTTGCGTATTGAGCAAAGCGAGTGCCATTGATCTGGTTTATATTCCATGCACACAGACGGGCACATGCTTCCTACATTTCTCTAGCTAGTCCATCCATCCAGTTGTTCTCCCTCATAGTGATCTGTATCTTCTCCGAGGTGGGTGGCTCCATATTTCCTCTCAGGTCTGTAGCGACTAACCACTGCAGTTCTCCTCCTGGCTGATCATTGAATTGCGCTCCATAGAACTCGGGATGCGGGCGTCCGAGAAACTCCGCTAGTTGAGTCTAGTCCCTCTTGAAGTTGAGTTCTCCTCTGTTGCCAAGCTGATAGAACTTGATGTACTTGACTTCCATCTATAAGCAATTAGGATGAGTAAGTTAGTGGGGTGATCAAGTGTGTAAAATTTTATGTTGGATTGCAAGAATTTTGAGGAACATGTGAACTCTCCTTTTTGAAAGGATCTCAAGGATAAGAGTGATAATAGGTTTTCATAAATACTCACTTCCTTGGTTTTGAAACTAGGTTTTTCATACGTCCATTCTAACTAGGGTCTCCTATGGTCAGGATGGCTCTAATACCAACTTGTAAACACCTGGATTTTTAAGTCTAGATGCCTGTTATGCCGTACATCGCAATCCTAGGAATGCCATTTTTGCGAGACATAATAGAATTGATAGCATAGTACCTCATCCACTACAAACTATAATAGTCTTACAGATAGTTGATCTCATGATCAAGTCTTGATACACATCAAAGCAGCGGAAATAACGGAAGTAGAGCCTCCATCTTCATTGTCACAGGCAATGCTGACGATGGGAGATGATCCTAGTTATCGTCGACATCCTGTTGTCCGTCCTCCGAATAGTCCTCTTCAGAGTCTGGCCATGGGATTAGCCAGGGACAAAGCCATGAGTACTTTTAAAGTACTCGCAAACTATCACTAATGTAAGTAAGAAAATTCTAGTAGGAATCCTAAGCTCTAGGCTAGTTTGCAATAAGCTAGTTTTATTTCACAAGTACTTAGTAGTAAAGACCGATTTTAGTTGTCTAGATTGCTCAAGTGGAAACCTAGTTTTCCTTTCCACAACCCTATTGTGGTCAAGTCAAAGTCATACTTCAAGTCACAACTCATTTTTAAAACATCTGACAACGGAGAAATATGGCCATCAACTGTCCATGACCGCGGACGCGGCTATTCGAATAGTTTGACACTCTACAGAGGGGGTACACTTTCACCAAAAGATTCGATACAACCGTCAGAGATAGCCCTGAATCATCATACTTGGTATGCGGATAATCAATCCTAACCTTTCAATTACACACCCTAGTATAGGAACCTCCCCTATGAGCTTGGCCTCCCAGCCATGGCCATCCGCCATCCCAGGAACGGCATAGGTGGTCATTCATAGTCACGAGGTAGCCTCGGCTTAACCTCTTTTCAGCGAGGGAACCCATACTAAGACACATAAACTTCTAGTTAAGCCCTACCCAATTTAGGTATTGTGGTTGTACGGTAAAGCTGGAATGGTATTGCATCGGAACCCAACCATAAGTTTTTATTCAAAGTCAAGGCACATGCCTCATTCATCATCATTTTCAAGTCATTGTGTTTCATAGCCCATGTCAAAACATTTCAATAGAATGACTCATGATTCTAAGGTTTTCTTAATCATTTGCTCCAAGTGTTCCCATCTAAAGTGATCAATATTAGTTTAGCACTAGCAACTATCAATGAGAATGTCACTAGCGAAGGGTGCTAATCAAGTATAACTACCTAAGCTTAGTTCTATGCTCTTGATGGCATATATCCTATTTTTCCACTAATCACCAATAGTTAACTATTTAAGAAACTTTGGTAAAGGGAAAAATAGAGCTTGCATGTAAAACTTGGGATTGGTATAATCAGGGTTGCATCACAATAACATGCATAGTGTATCTTGCATAGGTTATCTTGCATAGTGGAGCTTGCCTTGGTTGGTACAGTTGTCAAAGTGCTCCTCTTCTTCTTCGTAGAATTCTTCCTCCTCGTAGCCCGGGTTGGTACTAGCGTCTATAAATAAATATGAGGCACACAATCACCAAACAATACTTAATTACTTCTATTTAGCACACAAAGGTTCACACTAGATGCTCTAGCATCATCTCAATCACTACATGAAATATTGACATGGCCTTATTTATCTTATTTTGGAAATGCAATTTCTACTCATTGAAAATCACTTAAGATTTAATATTCTCCAATTATAAAATATGGATCATGTTGACACATGTCATCACCACACATTCCAATACTTGGGAATGTGATTTAAAGTAGATGGCATATATCACAAAGTTTAATATTGCTATTTAATATAATTAAGATGACTAGAAATGACTATATAGCCATTCTTTTAATCTTAGTCCATGATTACTGCATGTAAAACTAAATATTTTTAAATATTCAGGTGGGTCATGGCAAATGTGATTTTTGACAATTGGAGTCAACTCAAAAGCATTTATGATTGATTTTAGAAAAATGTTTGAAATTGGAAAAGTCTCTGCCTTCTTATTTTTGATGTGGGTGATCTATAAATTCAAACTGTTTGAATCTAATGGGAGTGTTTAGAGATTTTCATTTCCTTTCTTACAAAATTGGAATCTTGCAATTGGTTCAGTGAATCTTCTTGAATTCAATTTCAAAGTCACCTACAGAATAGGGTTTTGAAAATAAAAGAAAAATCTAGATTTGAATTGCTGGGCATGCGCTAGAACAATACTTGGCTGGCCCAACTACACGGCGCGCGCACGGTGGGCTGCACTTGCGCTGGCCCCACACGTTAACGGTTGTTCTAACGCGAAGCGGTATGTGCTAATCCTAGATGCACGATTAGAGAACGATCAATGGCTCAGCGTCATCGTCTCCCTCACACAGCGCGCGCGAGATTCAAACCTAGCTCTACGGTGGGGTCATCGGGGGCTTACCAGGGCTCCAGCTAGGTACGGTGGTGTGGGCGAATGAACTGGTTGATGACGGCGGTTCGAATGGTGGTCGCGGTAGCTCCTGGGGCGGCTCCTAGCGTTGGCTCCATTCCACCACTACGACGGCGGGCTCCGGTGAAATTCCGGCGCTACACGCTTTGCCTTCCTCCGGGGATGGGTCAGAGAGATTGCTAGGTTTGAGGTGAGTTGATTGGGGTTTGTTTTGAGGCAAGGGGCGAGGTCTATTTATACCCCAGCGAGGGGAGCATCGGGGCATGGCTCGGGCTCGTCGGCGACATCGTTACAGTGTGCAATAGGCATGGTTGAGGGTGTAGGTCGATGCAGGGTTCCTTGGCGATCGTCATGCACACAGTGGCGTGGCAAGGCGCGGTCTCTGTCGGTCAGGGACGTCCATGCCATCCTCGGGTACCACATGCGTTCATCACGGCATACGGTGGTTACAGGTCGCGCCGGTTCAAGCAGGCATGTCTGGGAGGTCGCTGGCGTCACGGCGAGTGCATTGATGCAAGGAGAGAGCAAGACGCGGCGTGGTCGCGTGGGATTGCTCGGCACTCTAGCACGGTCTTGGCATGGCAGACAAAGAAGTGGACGCAGCTGTGCTGGCGTCTCCATGGCCAGGCTTTGGTCGAGGCGTACATAGGCAGGTGCGGTGATGTCAGGGCTAGATTCTAGATGTCATAGGCGAGTGCGGTGAGGCGTGTGGCGTCGAGTCCATGTCTAGTCGGCATGGTGAGCTCGGGTACTGTCTGGCAATAGTCCAAAGGGCGAGTGAGCGAGGGTCCGCTACACGGGCTAGTACTGCGGTGAGTGTGGGCGAGTAGTGGAGGCTGAGTGTGGTACAAAGATGATCACAAGATTGATCTAAACAGTGTGGAGTTGGTAGCTATGTACTGTGCTCGCTAAGTGTTCGATCAAATGGCCGCAAGAGGAAAATATTTGAATTTTCAAATTCTTTTCAGTGAGTTTGCTGATCATAAGCTTGAGAGTCTCTGGTTTCAAGGATTGGTCAAGTGGAGAAAGTTTTGATGGTTTTGGTAAAGTTGCTATCTCAATGCCTATGATAGATTCAAATTTGAAAAGTCCTCCAAATGAATTTGAATTTGTTTTGGTAAGTTTTGAGATCTCACTTGTGTTCATTGTTACTTGGTCTAGCAAGTTGAGAAAAGAAATGGAATTGTTTGTGTTTGAAATCATTTAATAGAGATGCTCCAAGTGAGCTAAGTGTTAACATTTGCAAAATGACCATTAGCTCATATGCTTTATATTTTTATTTTCTTTTGCTTTGGTTTGGTTTTGATTTGACCTGGATGATATTGTTTTGATCTTTAGATCAATTCTCATCATTTATAACAAACAAACATGGCATATCATGCACTTATACATCATTAACAAACACACGTTGTTTAAGATTAAAAGTTTTTGTTAACCCTACTTTTGGTTTCTTGGAAATTGAGATACTCCTTTTAATATTTTTGAGATGTTACAAAACCCTAACCCCTTTGTCACCTCCGGCTCCTGCACCACCGCACCGGAGCATCCCCGCAGCGCTTCGCCGGCCTACACGCCACCCAACCCCCTCTCACCTAGCACCTACACCACCGCACTTCGCCCGCCTACACGCCACCCAACCCCCTATCTCACCTCCAGCTCCTACACCACCACATCGGTACATCACCGCCGCACTTCGCCCGCCCACACGCCACCCCAAACCCCCTATTCCACCTTCGGCTCCTGCACCACCGCACTGCGCTGGCCTACACGCCATACCTCGATACCAAATACTCCTGACTAATCTACCGGATCAGCTAGCGTCCACCTTACCCAACCTAGTTCGCTGACACCGTCTTCCATACAACCGTGTTAGTTTTGCCGACTCCCTCATCCACATCACCTGACCTGCTTCACCTACGCTGGTGTGTGCTGCATTAGATCTGCTTCACGGACTCAACTATTCATTACACCAGATCTGCTTCATCGACACTCTTGTGTAGCGCCTCAGATCCATAATCGGTCGTAACAGATCTGATTCACCGATGACGCCATGCACAAACTAGATCTGCTTCACCGGCCATCTTGTCAAGCAAGCCAGACCCATCAACAACCTCCACAGATCTGCTTCATATACGCCTCCAAGATCTATTTGCTTCAGCACGACTCACCACTTACGGGCACCCTCGGCGTCCTTGATGTGACCCGCAAAGATGCGGTGTATGTGTAGACGACGCCGTGACCAAGGTAAACCAGATCTACTTGTTCGTTTCAATATAGCAGGTATAATCCTGCGACAGTGAACTATATTTCTATATTGGTGGTAAATTCCTACCTCAATACTGGCTTAATTGATATCCCACTCTCCCTTGATAAATTCGTTGTAGTCTATATTAAATCTAGGTGCTAAACTACTCCTTATGTTTCGAGGTATAAGGTGTCCATGTTATGCATGTTTTTTCTTTGACCAACAATTACTCTTAATATATATAAACAATTTTGGTAGTACAAAACTGACATCATTATTGTTCATTGGTATTATGTAGTTCATCGCAAATGTTAATTCACTGAACATCTGAAGCTGCCTACCTATTCTATAAGTTCGCAAGTTATGTCATCATAATGTGCATTTCCTTTGTTTGTTGCTACAATACTGACTGCATGCAATTTTGGACTTCATTGGTAGTTTTAAGCCACTGAACATGTAGGTTAACATTCCCTACTCTACAATATCAGAATCTATGCTATTTTAATTTCAATTTTGTTGTTCTAAGCAACCACAATAACTGCCTTCTCTTATGTAATTCATCGCAAATTTTATGTCATTGAACTTGTTGGTTTTGCATTCCCTCTGCAAGTTATGCCATTATTATTTGTTTTAATTAAGCTCCGATAGTAGTTGCCGCCTATTGTGTACTACTCCCTCTATTTAAAAATATAAGATGTTTTAGCTTTGTGAAAGGAGTGTATCTAGACACCATTTAGTGTGTAGGTTTAATCCAAATCTACATGAACCTACACACTAAAAGTGGTCTAGATACACTTCTTTCACAAAGCTAAAACATCTTACATTTTGAAACGGAGGGAGTACATCCATTCCGTAAAAGAAGATCTATACTTTTTAAAGTCAAAAAATGATGACTTTTCCCAAGATCATAGAAAAATATATTAAGGGTTAATTTTTGGCATCTGCATCTATGAGAATATATGCCCCGATGTATTGAATGGAGTTGGTTTAGCATGGTAGATGTTCCTGGTATGTTCTACAAACTTGGTCCAATTTTGCTTCGATTGACTTGAGAAAAATTTATACGCCTTATTTAATTTAGATTGGATGTAGTATTACATGGCATGTTTTATGGCACTTAACATGGTTATCTGCATGCCCTTCTCTATAAATTCAAGTTTCTCAATTATAATTTCTATAGCAGGAGTATCTACCTTCTATTATGTAGTTCATGGCATTTTAAGTCACTTCACAGATGGGTTAGCATTCCCTGTTCTATAAGTTCACGAGATATACCATAATATCTATCTTGTTTGTCCAAATGTTAGTACAGTAACTGCCTGCTCTGTAGATGGTGACAAATTTTATGGAACTTTCATATTTGTTTGCAATCCTATTTGACAAGTTAAATCATTGTAATTTCTCTTTTGTTCGTGCTAAGGAGTGACTGTAAGTGCATTCTATTTTGTCACCATGGCAATATTTATGTCATTTAAATGTTTGTTTATATTCTGGCATTCCCTGCTCTACGTGTTCACAAGTGGTTATACTATAATGTCTATCTAGTTCTTTGTAAACAACAACATCCACTATCTGATATTTTTTCCTCTCATAGGGAACACATAGAATCGTAGAGTGAATTGCCCCTACAATCTTGTAAGTACCTGTTGCTTTCTATTACTGAATGCAAACCTGTTTTATGTGAATGAGTGGCATGAACCTATATGCAGAGGAGCAACAATAAAGTAATGGATCGTCTATCCAAGTACTAGATGCGGTGGATGTCTTCAAAGAGCGAACTGACAACAGGATGTCCTCCAATGGGACTACACAAAGAGAAATAGTAAGTCTCTTGTTTTTATTGAGATGTGCTTAGTGTCATATGCTTGTGTACGAGGTACCACATGATTCAGCTAATGATTAGAACAAGGTTGACCTTAAACAATAATGGACAAAAACCAAACGTAAATCCCTCGATTTATAATTCAATGTTCTCACTTGATTTTGGTGAGGATCTATTCTTTCGATATTTGACTTGAGTTCATCTATCTATCTATCTATATGTTAACTAGACCATGATTAGGTGGTGTTTATTTAAGTATATCCACTTTTATGCTATATTTTTCTGGTATGTAACAAAGACCAATTGTAAATCTCTCGATTTATAATTCATTTTTCTCACACAATCATCGTGATGATCTATTCTTTGCTATATTTGACTCATCATCATATCTATATATCTATCTATCTATATATGCGTCAACTAGACTATGATTATGTGGTGTTAATTTAAGTATATCCACTTTTATGCTAATTTATAGTCCATTACAGTATTTTTCTACTATATTTAAGAGTTTGTATGCACTCTGGAGGTAGTCACATTGTCTAGTGTCGGCACCACATGAGTTGGCCAATGATTAGAACAAGATGACCTTTAACGGTACTGCACAAAGACCAAACGTAAATCGCTTGATTTATAATTCAATTTGCTCACTCAGTCATGGTGGAGATCTCTTTTTGCTATATTTGACTAATGATCATCTATCTATATATACGTTAAATAGACCATGATTAGGTGGTGGTGATTGAAGTATATCCACTTTTATGCTAATCTATATTTTATTATAATATTAGAGATCGCCACCATGATTGAGCTTATATGCACTCTGCAGGTAGTAACATAGTCTAGTGTTATATGTATGAGACTTGTATAAATTAATTGGTCTTGGTGGGGAGTAACTTGTACTAGTAAAAATGCATACAATACTAGTCCAAGTTACTGTACCAACACTAAAGGGGTTCTAGATATATTCGTTTCACAAAAGCCATAACATCTTATATTTTGAAACGGAGGGAGTTCCATCTAGACTACTCATAGTGAGATTGTCATAGCTATTATCATCTAATATGATCCCAATTACTATATAAATGTACTATAACCATCTTCATATGATCTGGAAGTCTATCGTGCACCTGGTGTTTGATTGCTTAGTGCATTACCTCAATAGCTACTCTACATGATGCAGATATAGATTCTATTGCCAATTTGATTTTAGTTTGCTCATGATTAAAGCAATGTAATGATTTTCTTAACTTAAATGGTCAGAGCACCGCCCTGTCAAGGCGGAAGCTGCGGGTTCGAGCCCCGTTAGTCCCAAACTAGGGATGGCAATTTCTGTGAGAAATACAATGTTTGATTAATAATAAACAAGAGATTTTCATCTATACATGATCAGATGATCTTGCGAGTTTAATATTAGTCACCAGATGGTTCAATTGGTTATGGTTCCTATGAATATTTAGTTGACTTGTGATTGCATCAATTCTATATTTTGTCGTGGTTCCCAGACATATGTTGTTTAAATACATCATTGACCTTGCAAGGTGCACAATGTATCATTTGCTTGTTTGTCTACTGTATTTTCTTGCCTAGTTATATGTACAATGATACTGTCAGCAGTTGGAAATACAATGGATGTAGGCATTACAAAGAAGGTTTGTGATACTTTTTTTGATGCATCCAACTATTGTTTTGGCAGCAAATGACCCATCTCTTTCTTTCTCTTCTTTTTCTTATTTACTAGACCAACGATAAAAATATTTGAATGATCTGGCTACTGAAGAGCAATGGTTGATATCTTGTTTGTCTGAAATGATTCTGGTAGTCTATTTAAGCCACTTGATCTATTGCTTCTTTTTCCAAGGTAATATCATAGTTCCCTGATGATTAAAGCAATGCCACCATTTGTGGTTAGAGGTCACTTTTTTGGCTAGTTCATACTATAGACCATTCTTAAATGCTATTTTGATATTTTAGGTTAATACTTTGTTGTCCTGACCAGTTCTAAGCAGCTGAAGGAATCTCACGCACCACTTTTTGTTATATTTTCTATATTTCCGTTATGCAGTGATATGATTAATTTATGAGGGAAGGATTCGAGTTGCTTGATTCCCTACATTCATTCCCACACTAGTTTAGTTAGTCTGCATGAGACACACATGTTGATGGCTTGATTTGTTATATTACGACAATGCCAATTTTGAAATTCTTTGACAACAAACATGGTGTTTTTTCGTCTGCTTTGCTGCTCTAACTTAATATATCTTAGTTTCAGCATGCAAATAACCTGTAGTGTTTGTTCCAGAGTGGATATGATACTAGCACATGTACACATCGGTCTGAGGAACTAGAAAAAGAGGAAATATATGGAATAATCACGATTACACATGAACATATACATGTTGGGGGATACCCCCGGGTAGGGTCACGCCGGGGTACAAAGGCCGAGTTAGCCGAGGTACGACACTGTTAAAGCAAGTGTTGGCCGGGTCACCTCAAGGCAGGCCGACTTATGGAGTAACCTGGCCTGTTGGGTGTTTGTCTAGCATTAATCCGGCAGGCATAAAATGGATGTCGGCCATGTTTATCTACTAAATGTGCAAGTACCCTCATAGCCGAGTTAGCCAAGCGTTAGCTGTAATGGCCCAAGTTGGTAATATATATAAATAGTACTTAAGAATTGCATGCATCTGTTTAAATCAATAAAATATATGCATGGGACCAAGTGTGTGAACCAAAACACAAGTACAAAACCCTAAAATATGTGCAAATGGATTCAAATATGCACCAAAATCCAAGTTTGGTAATATTATGGTATTCACAAAAGTGCCCTTGCCTTTTCCCTTTTTAAAATGGTTTCAAAAATCAAATAAATTGAGCTATTTATAATAAAAAACAAAGGTGTTAATAAAACACAAGGGTTTCACTACAAGTTTCAGCCCTTGGATCGCTGATCTAGACTGCGGGTTGATCTTCAGTTTTTGCCAGGGGTTTTCGCAAAAGTTCCGTCGTCTTCTCCAGCTGGAAGCTGCTCCGTGTTCCGCGCGCCGTCGTCGATCCGTGCTACTCGACCGCTGCTATCCATTGTGTTCCGGGCGAGGATGAGGTCGCTGAGACATGCTATGCCTTCTCCCTACCTCTCACTCGCCCCCGAGCCCTCTCTCTCTCCCTTGCGCCTTGCTGCAAGATCCCGAAACCCTAACCGCCATGGCCGCCGGCAAGCCTCCGTTGCTGCCCTCCCCGAGCCTCGCTGAGCTTGCTAGAAGCTTCGCCACGCCGTGTGGAACCTCCTCGCCGAAGGAATCGATCCTGGGCGCTCGCAACCGCCTGCATCAGCCGCTTCTTCCCCAACCCCGACGTGCTCCGCCGCGGCTATTGTTGTCGCTCCGGTCATTGCCCCACCTTGTCGTCGCCCCCAACCACTCCAGGGTGAGCCGCTGGTCCTCCTGGACCTCTTCGTTCTTTCCCTCTTGCTTTGCTTCTGTCCCGCATCGTGCACCGCCACTCACCGCCGTCGGGCACCGCTGTAATCGCGTCTCCGACGACCTTTAACCAGTGGAGCCGCCACTCTCAGGTTTGCCTCGACGAGCCACGTTGAACGCACCCCTCCGCGCTAGCCCGCGTGTCCCCTAGCACCGCCAACCGCCGCCGGCGACGTGCCCTCTGGCGAGCCCATTTGGCGCCGAGGTGGCGATGAGGTGGCACCCACGTGGCCCTGACGTGGGTGTCGACCTAGGTTTGCCACGGTGGCAACCTATGTGGCCCCTGGCCCATAGGTCAGCCTCTGTGGCTAGGCCTAGTCCCGGTAGAAATTAACCCCACCCCTACGATGACATCATAACGACGCAGTAAAACTATTATTTTGGTTTAATCAATTCTAGAAATTGTTATAATCTTATCAAATTCATAACTAATTCATGTTTAATCAGAAAAATATGAATAGTATATCAAAATGTTCAGAAAAATGATATCTACATTTAAAAAATATAATCCTACATTGTTGATCAATCTAAACCCTGGCTAGTTAGAGGAACATCAAACCCCCCCTAATTGCATATGAGATCCATGGAATGTCGAACCCTCGGCACTCCGAACCCATTTAAATCTATGTTAATCCTAGGGTTGCCATGATAACTCTAATCTGCCATATCATTCATGTGCTTGCGCATTGCATGGTTCGATATATTGATTATTGCCTTTCTTTTCGGTATTGCTTCTTCACGATAGGAACCGAGCACAAGGCCGAAGTCAACGACACCGAAGATCCATATCTGTCTACTGAAGGACAGGGCAATCGTAGCCTCTCATTCTGAACCTATGTTTTACAAAGTATCTACTTTCTTGCTATATTACACACGTTTCCAATGTGGTCTTTTGTCAGTAGCTAGAGTTACCTATCTGCTGCATAGTTTCCTTGTTGTAGCCTTATATACCTGATCCACTGCTCCTAGCATACCTAGGTCTAGCATGTGAGCATTGCTAGAGCTTCTTTGATGGTCAAGCTTAGCCATGCTTAGTAATTACCTCTGATCCATCCCGATGACGATGAATCGGAGATGCCAGAGAATCTAGAATGGTAGGATATGGAGACATCATCGAAGGTGACCGATAAATATGCTAAGGCTTGCATGGGAGGCCACGTTGGGTGTGGTTTTTGTAGTCCTATGCTCGCCATCACAAGGAACCGAGTTCTTGCCTTTGGAACCGAGACGAGTGTACAGCCACACGGAGACTGGAAAACCCCCCGACTAACAACTTTCCTAGTAGATTCCATGAGTCACATAGTTCGGGCTTTCCATTTGGCATACACATTGAAAATGTTTTCGAAAGAGGAGGTGAAGGAGGTGCATTCATACAGGTAGGTAAGCGTGGCCGGGGTTGGGGAGGCGGTTCCTCTGGGTAAACTAACCTCGCCCACATCTCTAGGGACCGGCTTCGGAATTTGACCCGTTACGACGGAACCCTCCTTAGTACATGACTCATGGTCTCGGTGACAGCAAGGTAAAGATCGTGGTCAACCACCCTCTGCCGGCCTTCCAAGGAAGACGAATAATAATTTGGCATTAAGAGTCGGTTGGTACGTGTGGGTAAAGTTGTACACCCCTGCAGGGTTAAATCTTTTTGAAAAGCCGTGTTCATGGTTATGAACGCTTGGTGACCGAATGCTAAGATCATATTTAACATTAACTATAAGTAAAACTTGTTGATCCACATGTGCTTAAGGATGCTTCCTCGGGGGTTCGAGTGGGTGATCCTAGATGAGGAGTTCAGATGTTCAAGATGGAGTTGTCACTCTCTTACCCCGTTTTTGAAAGTATTCTGTGTAGATGAGCCTCTACTCTCTCTTGTTTACAAAAAAAGTTGGCTTTATGCAAAGAAAATCCAGAGAAAGCTTTTCTAGTCAGAGCATGCAGATACTAGGTTATCTAAGTCTTGCGGAGTACATTCTCGTACCCAGCCTTGCGCTATTGTTGTTTTTCCTCATATGATCTAGTCGCAACTGAAGGTGGCTTCTACGTTGACACCGACGAGTAGTTGGGGGTCCCAGGTAGTAGCCTGAGGACTATGGGTTGGACGTCGCTTATGTTTATGGCCTCTTAGGCCCTTTGTTAAGTTTGTTGTGTAGAACAACATAATTTGCTTTCGCTGTTTGTTGTAATGATGCGTCTGTGACCCCTGGCTTGTAATAATCTGATATCGTACTCTATTAAGAGTTTAAACTTATGCTATTGAATCCCTGTGTTCTGTAACGCTACCGAATCATATACTGTGAGTCTTTGAGGTTGGAGTTAAGTCTATCTCGGAGGATATTTCGAGGTTTACTTAACCCTAATCCCGGGGGGTATTACATTAGCCGAGCTACCACTTGGCTTTCGAAGAGAAGGAAGGAATCTCCTGTTGGTCAAAAGGTGGCCTTTGTGCACTGAAGCATGAGCGAAGCAAGCAGAGGGAAGGACCAGGGAGGCGTGGCCGACAATGATGACGCAGGCAATGTCGGCTGACGTAGCTTGTGTCTGGCGACGCCTAAAGGAAAGGGGCACGCAGAGGGTTTTGTCCATAGTCCGGACTAGCCGTTAAAGCTAATAAAGAAGCATCTAGCTTTAACTAAGGGGCATATTCGGGGAATATGCCTCCACATATGCCCTAACTTTGTAACCCGGGTTTCCCTATATAAGGAGGACCTAGGCCTCCATAGTAGGTGATCGATCAATTCTGTCTTGGTAGAACTCTAGAGCATTATAGTGGGGGGTAAGAGAATTAGTCTCCTTCTCACGAACTGCTCAAGGAGCCCTTGTAATCCACCCTTGATAGAGTGAAATACAAACATCTATGTGTGGAATCACCACACTATCCCTCCTTGGGTTCCTCTAGTGTTCATTGGCCCCATGTTTAGCCTATCCATGGCATCTGCCGTGCCACCACCATGACAGTTGGCACCCACCGTGGGGCTAGCGGCGCTAGCAGGGGTGAAAATCCGGACGAGAAACATCATCGGCACCGGCGAGCGCATCATCTATGGCTTGGTTCAGCGCTTTGGAGCGCTAGACTACATTAGTGACAATGCTGGGAGCTTCGACATGTGTCCTCCTCCGCACAATGGCCTCTTCATCAAGCTAGGCGCACACAAGATCTACATCGGCATAGACAAGACATGCGTTCACCCGTGGCTTGTCATCGAGGGAGGCGAGCCACCCGTCAGCGCAGTTAGTGGCCCGTGTATCACTCACCCCGCAAGCTGCGTTGAGGTCATGATGACTGCGCCAAATGCAAGAGCAAGCAAGGACCCGGCGCCAGATCTGGAGGTCACGCCAAAGAAGGCAAGATCTAGATTCCCACCTTTAGAAAGGCTAGAGAATGTACTTCAGCAAGCAATAGATAGCCTAGCGACACCAATAGCTCCTGTTGTAGATCTGGCTCAGGCGCAAGCTGATTTAGAGGAGACTAGTTAGAAAATGCTAGCTGGGGCGAAAAAGGTAGCCGAGTTGCAGCAGTCGCTAAATATCACCTTGAGGGAATATGCAAAGGAGAACCGCACAGATAGAGTGAAAATCCGAGGTAGAAACCTGATCATCGAAATTGACAAGGAGTGTGAGCCTAGGCTGGGTCAGACAACTATTATAGTGACAGGAGGGCTGGAGAGGTACAATACCCTGACAAAGAACCTTAGGGCTGCGAATGCGGCTGCATCTGAATTATAGGGCTTAACCGGAGAAGCCAGGAGAGACAACAGGAAAGGGTAAATCACTTGTTGAGGGTGGCTTGCTAGCAAAATGAGGAGCTGAATAAGGCAAACCCGGCGAGCATCTCGTGTGATTCATTCAGCAGGGAACAACCTGGCAAAATCTACTGGAGCTTCGTCATCCCTGGGTCACACACCTAGGAGAGAGGAGGTGGTAACCTTGGGAAGAAGAGATAAACAAATGGTCCCATATGACCCTGTAAAGGCAGGAAAAGGAAAAGCTATGCAAGTTGATGAGGATCATCATAGTGCCAGTCGAGGTGAAGCTGGCCGAGGTAACCGCAGCCAAGGCAATGCCGGTCAAAGGAACGCTGCCAACGGAAATGCCGGATAGCGTGATCCGGTAGGAAGAAGGCAAAATGTACCTCGACAACAGCAACAGCAGTACGCACCCCGGCAGGAGAGAAGCGCAGGTCAGGAAGGACAACAGCAAAACGCTCGCCCGGGTCAAGACATGTATAATGATGGTTACTCAGCAATGATGGATGCCGGATTCCCAAGACCGGATCACCATGTGATTGGATCGAGGCTTGGAAGCACGAATTTGCAGCCGGATGACGCAATATTGAAGCTAGACCGAATATATAGGTCATAGTTGATTGAAGTGCAACGTCCTCCAGGTCTGGCATGTTTTAACCCCGGATCATGAGAGAACTGCAAGTGCCGAACTTCCAGTTGGCAAGAGGAACAAATACATATGATGGCAGCACAAAGCCGGATGACTGGCTCATTGATTACGCAACTTCAGTGAACATTGCCACATGTAATTTGAGATGGGTTATGAGATATGTGTCCCAGATGCTGGAAGGACCAACGAGGGTTTGGCTGAACAATTTGCCACAAGGAGTATCAACTGTTAGTTGGATTTTGAGGAGTTGTTCATCAGCAACTTCTCGAGCACCTACAAGAGGCCAAATAGGCCATAGACTTTGGTGTTGTGTAAGCAAACACCGAATGAGCCTGACAGAGAGTTTCTAACGCAGTGGTGCAATGTGCGTAATTAATGTGAGGGAATAATTGAGTCATAGGCTATAGCGTGGTTCGCCCAAGGTTGTAGATACGGAAGTATGTTGTGGCAGAGGTTGCAGCGAGATATGCCAACTATGTTAGATGAGACAATCTAGATCGCAGATTCGTATGCCTTGGGAGACCCGACGCAACCCAGGTTAACGTCAAGCAAGTCCAACGAGGAGTACTACAACAGAGACGGTTCCGGATCGTCCAGGAGGAATGATTTCCGAGGTAAAAGAAGGGACGATTGTCCGGATTACCGGTACGGATCGCAGCAAGTGGCCACGGTGGACCGAGATCAGCCCAATGCCTGCGCAAACCAGCGTGAGAAAACTAGAGGCCAACAGTGGCAACAAAAGAGTAAAGGAAGAAAGCCCTGGACCCTGGAGCAGAAAAAATAGTGGCAAGAGAGAAAGGACCGTCTAAGGTTTTCCTTCGAGTCAATGCTGGATCAACCATGCAAGTTCCATACGGTAGCGAACCATACAACCTGACAGTGTGAATGGATGAGGAAGTTAGAACAAGGTAGTTCGGGGAATGCTCAGGCACGTTGGCACGATGCACCTCGGCATGATGGACCTCGGAATGAAGCACCTCGGTAGCAACTATTGACTGGGGGGGATGGGTAGCAACTTATGTTGCCTCCGCCTCCGCTGAGGTATGAGAGGCAGGAACGGAGGGATGATGTGCACCAAGTGAATAACCAACAGCAGTAGGACCAAGGATACCATAGAAATGAGGGGAGAAATCAATACACGGATAATCATCAGAGTTACTGCGTGTTCACCATGGAAGAGACCGACAGAAAGAGCTTGCAGCGCCGACATATGGAATTAAATGCAGCAATGCCAGCTGTGGTGAGGTATATGCCTTGGTCGGATCAGGAGATTACATGGAGTATCAAGGATCACCCAAAGCTTATGCCGAGTCCAGGGACTTACGCGTTAGTGCTTGATTCAACATTCATTGTGCCAAATATTAATGTGAGATTCTCCAAGGAACTGATAGATAACGGCAGCAACATTAACATCATGTACAAGGATACCATGCACACGTTGGGAATATCGGAGAATATGCTCCAAGCTACTAGGACCACCTTTCATGGTATTGTGCCAGGTATATCATGCGAACCAATTGGTAAGGTCCGGGTTGATGTGTTATTCGGCACGAGAGACAATTGCCGAACAGAGAACTTGGAGTTTGAAGTGGTGAACTTGGAAAGCGTGTATCACGCGTTACTCGGCAGGCCCACTCTGAACAAACTTATGGCAAGTACCCACATCAGTTACTTGAAGATGAAATTGCCCGGAACAAGGGGAGTGATAACCATAGCTCGGGACTTCAGGTGTTCCATTGAATGCGCTTCTGCCGGGTCTAACTTGGCTGAGTCACTTGTGATGGCTCAGGAGAAGAGGAAAATCATGGAGGTGGATGCACTGGCTCAGTCCGCACAACACCATATGCCGGCCCTGACCAACCCACATGGCAGTGTGTCATTTCAAGCGACAAAATACATGAAGAAGGTACCTGCTCATGATCAGTTTCCAGAGCGCACCATAACTAGTGGTGCCAGATTAAGTGAAAAATAGGAAAGCGAGCTCGTCAACTTCCTCCGTGAGAATCGGGACATCTTTGCATTGTCTACACCGGACTTGCAACATGTGCCGAGGGAATTGGCCGAGCACTCTTTGAATGTTACACCCGGGGCAAAGCCGGTGAAGAAACCTCTCCGCCGCTTCGACGAGGACAGGAGAAAAGTCATTGGAGATGAGATAGCTAGGCTCCTTACGGTCGGATTTATCATGGAAGTACTTTATCCGGATTGGCTCTCTAATCCGGTGCTTGTGGAAAAGAAGAAGGATGATCCGAATGTGGCAGTGGTATGGTGCATGTGTATCGATTACACGAACCTAAATAAGGCATGTCCAAAAGATCCATTTCCACTACCAAGGATAGATCAGGTCATCGATTCAACTGTGATGTGTGAGTTATTGTCATTCATAGATGCATATTATAGTTTCCACCAGATACCCATGAATCCGGATTATCAAATAAAAACCGCGTTTATCACCCCGTATGGGGCTTATTGCTATCGCACTATGCCGTTTAGATCACATAATGCAAGAGCAACGTACCAGCGATGCAAACAAAAAATGTTTGCATGACCAAATAGGTCAGAATGTGCAAGTATATGTGGATGATGTTGTGATAAAAACTAAGGAAAACAAAATGCTCCTTGACGATATCCGGCAGACATTCGCGAACCTAAGACGGTTCCGGATGAAGCTTAATCCGGAACATGTACTTTTGGTGTGCCGGCTGGAAGACTACTCAGTTTCCTCGTATCCAGCTGAGGTATTGAAGCTAACCTGATGAAAATCCGGGCTATAGAGAGAATGGAACTGCCGAAATGCCTCAACAATGTGCAGAAGTTTACTAGTTGCCTGGCATCGTTGAGTCGGTTTGTGACTCGGTTGGGAGAGAAGGCCTTGCCCCTCTACCAGTTAATGAAAAAGGCCGATAAATTTACATGGACACCGCAAGCTGACAACGTGTTCCATGAGTTGAAAAAGATGTTGTCCACTGCACCAATATTGGCTCCGCCACTACACAAGGAGCCTATGTTGCTCTGCATAGCCGCGACCAATCGAGTCGTAAGTGCAGTAATTATAGTGGAAGGCGAAGAGAAAGGAAAGTCGATGCACATACCGGTGTATTACTTGAGCGAGGTATTATCGGCTTCAAAACAAAATTACCCTCACTATCAAAAGATGGCGTATGGTGTGTATATGTCGGCCAAGAAACTCAACCACTACTTTGAGGAGCACCCCATCGAGGTGGTGTGTGAAGCACCCATATCTGAGATTATGGGCAATAAAGATGCTAGCGGCCAGATCGCAAAATGGGCAATTGTATGCACCACAATTTGATAGAAGGGATGCAATCAAGTCACAAGTAGTGGCGGATTTATTTGTAGATTGGGCTGAGATGTAGTATGAACCACCTCTGCCAGACTCGAATTACTAGCGAATGCACTTTGATGGATCGAAGCTAAAGGAAGGATGGGGGCCAAGGTAGTGCTTACCTCGCCTAAGAAGGACCAATTGAAATATGTCCTCCAGATACACTTTAGCGCGTCAAATAATGTGGCTGAGTATGAAGCACTGGTGCATGGACTCAAGGTAGCAAAGGAGGTTTGCATATGCCAGATACTGTGTTTCGGTGATTCAGACTTAATGGTGCAGCAAGTGTCTGGCAATTGGGATGCCATGGATGCGAACATGGCACTTTACAGATTTTACGTCCAGAAGATAAGTGGCTTCTTCGAGGGGTGCGAATTTCATCATGTACCCCGGATTGAAAATGAGGTAGCTGACGTATTATCCAAGTTGGGGTCACCCTGGTAGCCAATTCCGCCAGGCATTGCATTGGAGCACTTGAGAAAACCATCTATCACACCATCGCCAGAATCTGAGTCAATATATATCCCGGCACTCTATGGATTGGAAGCTACACCAATGGAGATAGGCTGGGGAAACACGTCAGCTAACCTGGGGACTATCGTGAAAAACCAGGGGACTGACCGGATCAGTCTGGCTGGAGTAATGTCGGTGGATGCAATGAAAATTGATGAGGAGATTTTTCCCATCCGAGCGATACCTGCTTGGGCCAAACCAATATTTAAATTCCTAAAGGAGGGAACTTTGTCGGATGATGAGGTACTCTCAACGCAAATCTAGAGAAGGGCAAAGGCCTACACTATCATCAATGCTGAACTATACAAAAGAGGTGTAACCACAGTGCTACAGCGATGCATGGACCCGGAAGAAAGGGCTTAGCATACTCCGAGATATCCATCAAGGAGAATGTGGTGACCACGCATCCTCCAGAGCATTGGTGGCAAAAGCTTTTCGACATGTATTTTATTGGCCAAGTGCCCTGGAACAAGCAGAGGATCTGGTGAGGAAATGCAATGGCTATCAGAGATATGCCACAAAAACACATACGCCAATGTCGGAACTCAAAACTATCCCCATTACTTGGCCATTTGTTGTATGGTGCCTAGACATGGTAGGACCATTTAAGTCGGCTAAGGGAGGAATGACCCATATCTTGGTTATGGTGGACAAATTCAGTAAATTGATTGAAGTAAAGCCAATCAGGAAATGTGATGGGGCAACAGCAGTGACGTTCCTCAAGGACATAATCTTGAGATATGGCTATCCCCACAGCATCATAACTGTTAATGGCACAAATTTTGCCAAAGGAGCATTTGCGAGGTCCTGCTGAGAGAAGAAGATTCGGCTGGATGTTGCCTCCATAGCCCACCCCGCATCAAACGAGCAAGTGCAGAGATCCAACAGAGTAGTCTTGTCCAGGATAAAACCCCGGCTCATAGAGCTGCTACAAAGATCAGCGGGGTGATGGATAGAAGAACTACCAGCGGTATTATTGAGTTTAAGAACAACTTAGAATAGATCAACATGCTATACGACATTTTTTCTGGTATATGGGGCAGAAGCTGTATTACCAGCCGACATAGAGCATGATTCGCCAAGGATCATCCAATACAAGAAGCCGAAGTGCGCAAAGCCTGGCAAAATGATGTTGATCTGCTGGAACAAGCGAGAGAACTGGCCGTGTCCAGATCCGCTATATATCAGCAAAACCTCCGACGCTACCATAGCAGGAAAGTAAACCCCCGTGTCTTCCAGGAAGGTGATCTTGTACTCCGGCTGGTGCAGCGCATTGCTAGCATGCATAAGTTATCCCCCATGGGAAGGACCTTTCATTGTAAGCAAAGCTTTGCACAATGATTCCTACTATCTTATTGATGCATAACCACAGGAAAAGAACAACGCGGATAGATCCGGAGAAGAATCTAAGCATCCATGGAATGTAGCACTACTTCATCCTTTTTACACCTGACAAAGAGGTGAATGTATCCGAGTCATTCATATGCCAGTATGTATGTCGGCAATGAGCTTATCAATGCAACTTTTGCACCCCTAGCAGAAACTCGAGGACTGCCGCAATAATTGTACTTCTTATTTTTTATGTTTTTATACGCTGGCTGGCTTAAGTTGCCTATACCTTAGCCGGATTAGTAGTGTGTGAGCAGCAAAAACCCAACTCTTCAACTTTGTTGTTGTCCAACAAGAATTAGATTCATGGCAAGCAAGAGAACAAGTTTGGAATTGCAAAGCACATGAAAAATACTAAGGAAAAGAACGTAATCGAGCCAACATTTATTATGTAGCCTAACCCCTTGATTACTTCATTCAATTTTCGCCGGGTTATTTTGAGCTAATCTCAAAGATTCAAGTATTGTTAAGTCAATTTTTCGAACCTCGGACTCGTAAGTCGAAAAACCGAATCAAGGTAGACGTGATCCGAGTCATAAAATTGGGGGAACAGGAAAAGGAAACTCGGGGACTTCGCCCACGTTAATCCGACGTTAAGAACTTAGTAGCAAACAACACTAATTGTAGCAAAATAAAACCATAGTGCTTAAGTACAACTTCACCCGACATACCGGGGATCTGACAAATATTGTTAAGTGTTTCTCAAGCTCAAGGAGTAGCAGCATAGGCCGAATCATCGGTCGAAGGAGGAGGTACTTCGGCATCTGTAGGAAGGGCACTAGCCTTGGCTTCATCTTCGGGATTGGCCTCCCCATCTTTCGGGTCTTCGGCATCATCGCCTACTTCGGAGGCCTCATCCTCATCTTCCTCGTCCTCCTTGCTCTTAGAAACGTCGACATCATCAAATACATCCAGGTAGCTAGGACCTTCATTCCAAGCGCGGTAGAAGGAATATTGGATGAGCTTGTTGGCGCAGGCTTGGCATTGAGCGACATAGTCCGGATCATCGGACCACTTTGATCTAGTGCGCATACGGTCAAGCAGCCCCAAGTCTATCCCTTCGTACCATGAGAGAACAAACTGCACTGCTGTATCAGCTCCGGCTCGTGCACCAGATTCCCGCCATAGGTGCACCTAAGTTTCGCACTCCGTCAACTTGGCTACAAAAGCAGCGCTTCCCTTGGGAGTGGGCTTAGTGGGCCAGAGAGAATAAAACATCCGCATTGCAGCCAGCATAATGTTTGTGCCATAGTTCTTCACTAGTTCCATGCGAGCAGCAAGGCTCACCAGCAGATCCTCCATGTCATAAGGGATTGACCCGGCGGTAGGACCTATTGGAATACCTCGTTGCTGGCGAGAACTGGCCATAGCACCAGAAGGAATAGAGTCGCCCTCTGGGAACTTGCCTAAGATCAAAACGAGGAATGTCGGTGAGCAACATTACATGAGTCAGAGAGATGAGAATTGAACTGAGGAAAGGAACTCACGAGAATTCTGGAAAAGGATGCGAGTGAGCTCGGCATACACATTTGTGTTGCTGGCCTGGAGTTTTTCATATTCGGAGGTCACCAACGTAAGTTTTACGTCGGCTTCCTGCAGCAAGTCCTGGTCCTTGGAAACATGGGTGGTTAGGCGCTCCTTTTCCTCGGCAAACTCCTGATCCGCCTTATCCAGCTCGGATTTCTGGAGGTCCTTGAGTTTTTGGATTTCAGCGTTCAGCCGAGTAACCTCCGAGTCCTTGAGGCGCAGTTGAGCAATCTTGTCATCCTTTTTCTTCGTTTCAGCCTGGTGCTTCCCTGCTTGTTCGAGAAAATGTGTCATCATATCAGGAATGGGCACGCTATCTTCAAGTGTAGCTGCAATAGTGAGTTGACCCGGTAGAACCGAGGTAAAAATATCTACCGATTCAAGGAAAGAACGAGCAATGGTCAAAAAAGGAAGACAAATTACCTTAAATTTCAGCCAGATTTTTGCGCATCATAATATTTTCAGCCTCGACCTCGGCTGCATAATTCAGATAATAAGTTAGTATGGATAGTGAATAACTCGAATGGGTGTGAATAAAAAGGGATTAGGTGATGGAAATTACCCTACTTCTGGTAATCCACCAACAACTTGCTATATCTTGCACAAAGATCCTTGTATGAGTCCAGCAAGCATTGGAACTCAGCACTTCGGCGGTTGGTGGTGATCTACAAAATGAGCCAGTGTTAGTTCACAATTAAAGGGAAGTAATTCGAAGTCTACAAGATCTGGGCCAAGTGGAACTTAACCCGGCTCTAGCTGTGTGGATATTCGAATTCTACAAGATCCGGGCCAAGTGGAACTTAACCTGGCTCTAGGTGTGTGGATATTCAAATTCTACAAGATTCGGGCCAAGTGGAACTTAACCAGGCTCTAGGTGTGTGGATATTTGAAGTCTACAAGATTCGAGCCAAGTGGAACTTAACCCGGCTCTAGGTGTGCGGATATTCGAAGTCTACAAGATCGGGGCCAAGTGGAACTTAACCCGACTCTAGGTGTGTGGATATTCAAAGTCTACAAGATCCGGGCCAAGTGGAACTTAACCTGGCTCTAGGTGTGTGGATATTCGAAGTCTACAAGATCCAGGCCAAGTGAAACTCAACCTGGCTCTAAGTGTGTGGATATTCGAAATTTAGGAGATCTGGGCCAAGAGGAACTTAACCCGGCTCTAGGTGTGGATATTCGAAGTCTACAAGACCCGAGCCAAGTGGAACTTAACCCGACTCAAGGCCTGCGAATATTTGAAAATGCTAAGGACATACACTAAATTCTCTAAGCGCATCTGATCGAGTAATAAATTACTCCTTTGGAGGCTCGGGGACTAGTGGATATATCTAGAAGTGTTCATGCACATAAAGAAGTATAGCACAGAAAAGGATTACCTCCATCATTTGGCCAGCCAGAGAGATAGCCTTGGTGGCAGAGTTCATCTGAGCGCTAAACTCCGCCGGGCCAAACTTCTCCGGCAGATCGTCTTGCGGGTCGATGAAATCGGCATTGTTCTAGTTGTGCACATATTCTATAAGTGTCGGGTTGTAGCTCTTGCTGCTAGGAGAATGGCTCGTCACCAAGCCCTTGGCATGGGCCTCCTGCCTCACAGACTAAGTAGCAGCAGGACTGACATGTAGGATCAGTTGCTTACTGCCCTCAGATCTGGCGGCAGGAGACCTGCAAGCGGAATCCTTAGCACGCTCGGAGGCTTTCTTGCTCTTGCCAGATGACGCTGACCGTTGGAGAAGGGCCGAGGCTGCAGAGCCGAACGGAGCTTGGAAGGCTGGCTAAAAAATATCCTTAATGGACATAGTGGATCCGGAGGAAGCGGACTGAGACTTCTTCTTTGAAGAGGCCTTGGCTGTGACCGATGCTGCTGGCGCTGTTGGCTTTGGTGCTAATGCTGATGCTGCTAGTGCTGCTGCTAGTGCTAGTGCTGGTGCGGGTGCTGCTGGTGCTAGTGTTGGTGCTGGCGCTGCTGGTGCTGGTACTACTAGAATAGGTATTGCTGATGATGTTGAAGAGACTGGAACTAAAAAAGTTATTTGGGGCGGTGCCGATGAAGCTGGCACCTCAGAGCTGGACGATCGCGGTGGAGCAGAAGAACTGGGGAGATCCGGCATTGTCGTATCCTCGGCCACTCTACTAGCCCCCACGTCAAGTTGCCCTCCTCATGGCGAGGTGGGCTCTGATCTGGCGCAGGCGTGGAGTCCTCTTGGATAGGACTCAGCGGACGAACGTCGTCGTCGCGCGGGGGGGGGGGGGGGGGAGGGGGGGTGGAGAAGAACCGCTCTGGATCGGAGAAGAAATTCTGGGGCCACTCTAGGGAATAACCCTAGGAGCACTGAAGGAAAGAAAAAACAACAAGTCAAAATGAGAAAGAAAGACAAAGGCATAAGCAGAGATACTCAAAAGCAAACGAGAAAGAAAAGCGACTTACTCGTCCGAGGTTGGGGGCGCCTGAGGTTTGGGTGCCCTCTGAACTGTGCTCTTGACCGTGGGTTTGGCCGGAGCCTTGCGGCCGAGGTAGCCGCGCGCTTCTGGGAAGGAGCAGGAGCCGAATCATCCATGGCGAGAGGGGGAACCTCGAGGACCTGACCGGCTGGGTTAGCTGAAGATTCAGACATAACCGGGAATGCGTAAGAGATAGGCACCGGGTCAAGTACCTCCAGAACCTCAACATCTGCGTCATCATCATCCGGCTAGTCCCTTAGAGAAGAGGCCTTACCAGAGGTACGCTTGGTAGTGTCCGGAGTAGGCAAGAACCTCTCTGAGTCAGGCTCCACCTCGTCCGACTAAGCACGGTCCGCCACCGACATGCTCGCCAGCTCCTTGCCATCCTCAAGTGGCTACTGAAGAAATTGCCGAGAGAAAAAGTATCAATGGTTGAGTTAGAAAGCTATCTGACATACCGAGAAAACCCAGAAAAGATTCCAAGAGAGGGATTTACCTATGGAGGCGGGTTGGCCCGGGTAAAGGGTGCAAGCCCCCATTTACAAGCCTGGGAGAACTCCTTCTCCACATTGAAGATTTCCTTGACCTGGCGGAACACCTCAGAGTTGTTAAGCTCGAAGGAGGAGGTCCCGTGGGGGTCAAGGGGGCCACTAAGATAGTAGATCTTATGGGTGCGCTTCTTAAGGGGGAGACCTGGCTGCGGATGAAGGTGATCATGATTTCCTCGCCCCGCAACTCCTTCTTGACCAGCTCCTTGATCCGGCGATCGACCTGATTCGCCAAGGCTGTAGGCCGCTTCGGGATCTTCTCCCACAGAGAGATGTCTGGCACACCAATCTTGGAAGGGAGGAGCCAGATCAAGTCTACGTCCATGGTATTCCAGACATAGAAGAAGGTCTGGGCCCAGCCTTTGCAGGATTCGAGGCCGGTGACCCGGGGGAAAGCGGAGTTCTTGCGGGGAAAGATTGAGGCTCCATCGCATTGAGTCAAGTGTTTTTCGGCAGGGGTGAGGTGCTTTTCAGGGACGACATTTTTCCTCAGACCAAAGAATTTGATCCATATTTCCTTGGAGGGCCAGAGGCTGATATACTCCTCTATGCCGAAGGCAAACGAAGAAAGAGAGGTAATGGCATTGGCGGGGAGATGATGTAGTTGGAGTTGATAAGTGGAAATGAAATCGTGGAAGAAATCAGAAACGGGCAAGCCAAAGCCACGTTGGAAATGGGAGAGAAAAACGACATACTCCCCTGGATTTGGAGAGGGAGTTATCTCCTAAGCGGCGAGGCGGTAGGCGACTCTCGCGGGGATGCGGCGCATCCCATACAGCCAGTCGATGTCGTCCTGGCAGAAGAAGGCACCAGCCCATCCACCACGCTCAGGGGCTTCGTCTTCTTCTTCTTCTTCTTCCTGGGCGATGACGGTGGCCTCCTCCTCTCTCATGGTAGAATCAAGTTACTCGAGAAAGTAATCAGAGAAGTACTAGCCAGAGGAGGGGAATCTGGAGGTGCAGGGCCCCGTGGTGAAGAACTCAAACAGAGGCAGCGACGCGGTCGCAAGGAGCGACGGGGCACAGCAGTGGCAGCGCAGCACTAGCACGAAAGCGGTGGCGGTTGTGGCATCTAAGTGGATAAAAAGAGAGGCAGGGGCACACGAAGTGGGGAACTTCCCCAAGGTTGCCCCTGCCCCCTATTTAACCGCGCATCGCAGGCGCGTAGTGGGATCCAACTGTAGGGGTTCCGAGCATAAAAACAATAAATTTTACTCTACGCCCTTGAACCCCTAAAGCTGCCAGGACCTATCTATTAGTAATACAGTAACGGGAGGGGCTTTTCGCGAACTTACCCTTGAAGACCGAAAAGCGTTGGCAACGCTCAGGAGAGCATGGTTGATCTAGACGAGCCAAAGCTGACCTCAAGGTCGTGATGAAGTCCTTGTGCTCCTTCTGGCTCCAACGACTTGAGTGCCTCAAGTGCGACACCTCGCGGGGAGTTACACACGTCCGGTGCCTGACGATGACTCCCGCTTCCCCGATCCAGCAGTAGTTGCGGAAGTAGAGCTCACGGATCCGAATCCCGCAGCGCGACGGTGCTCCGTGATGAAGATGTCTCTCGCTCACGCAGTCCAGTCTTGGGACCACAGTCATGAGAGAGAGAGGGGGAGAGAGATAAAATATCAATTGGAGGTCCTCCCGAAAGTGGGGAGACCTTTATTGATTATTGGGCTATTTTCTAGGCCAAATATCCCACTTTATATAGGGGGAGGGGAGGTACTACCTCCACTCAAGTCGCGAGGTGGGACTAAAGGAGAGGAGGGAGAGGGGAGGATGCCGACCAGCCCCTAGTGGGCCCCGCACGGGGGGCTAGGCCCAGCCGGCCAGCCCCCTTGCCCCTTCTCCCTCTCTCCTTTCCCTAATGGGCCTTCTCCCTCCGGAAATTGACTCATTAAGCCTTTTTGACCTTTAATTGATTTTCTCTTTATAAGATAATAATGAATAAATGATTAAATCAATATTTAACATTCATTCACATATTATCTAACCTCCGTGGTCATGGAACACCTTCCACCTCCACTTCGGACATCCTCCGGACATACCGAAACCCTTCCGGTTTTCTCTCTTCTTTTCTTCGGTGATTCTACCGATCCTATAAATACTCTCTACGCATCATCAAGCCCTTAAGCGTCATACCCCACAGTTCGGGAACACTCCAAACATTGTCGGGACACTCCCGCACCAATGATCGACAGAGGGACCTGGATGGCCATGTGACCCCTGTGCGTTCCACGAAGATCTTTCATCGTTTGAACCGGGACAGCTGTGTCTTATTCCCTTTGTCATTCGATACTTGCATTGCCCGAGATCTGATCATTGACATCACCATGTCGTGTTCAATCTCGTTACTTAACAATGCTACTTAACTCGTTCCAACAAGTGATATCCCCGTGATCTAATCACACGCTGCGCAGCTATTGGATATAACTTCTCTGAGTGGGCCCTTGAGTATCTTTCCGTCACAGGGACGGACAAATCCTGCTCTTGACATATATTGCCTCTATGTTTTCCTCCGAATACCTGAACACACCTTTATAACCACCGTTTAACTAGATGGTGTTTGACGCTATCTAAGCACTCTCGGGAGACAGTGATTGATATAGCCTCACGGTCTAAGGAATAGTCTACGAGGATCCATTTCTAATCATCGTAACTTGAACTTCGTGACATGATCGGGTCACGATGTTTAGGTTGGGTATTGGTTCATCATCTCATTCTCCGAATGAGATGACCTCATTTCCAACTGGCATAAATGCCACATGATCAGGAAACTTGATCATCTGTTGACCAATGAACTAGTGACTAGAGTTTCACTGAGAACCCCTAGTTGTTTGTATATCACACGTGTATTGATGTTTCCAATCAATACAGTTATAGCATGATATAAAACTTAATCATAAACTATATGAAATATGATAATAGTCCTTACTACTATTTATCTCTAGGGCATATTTCCAACAGTCTCCCACTTGCACTAGAGTGCAAATACACTAGCTGCATTTGTTCTCAATCATTGGCACCAAGTATCCGGTACCCTGAACATGCTTGCAACTTACTAATGTCACCTGGATTGACATTAATACTTTTTCATCTCATGATAGCATCTGTGTGTATACATCATCTCCATGGCAGCAGAACGAGGCCTGATTCTAGGAGCCTACAGTGACGTTAGATCAACCTCGAGGGCTTTCTCATGGGCACTGTGCCCTGGGACACATCATTCTACGTTAAAAGCGAACTAGCCCCGCCATAACATTATACAACACTTTAGATGGTACCCTTATCTATTATTGTAAATGTATTCATCGAAACACTAGTGCACTCTGTGTAACTTTCAATGTTTTGTTCACCTCGCTTCCTACTTGACATTAATTGGTATCTACAGGAGTTTCCAACATATTTCCTTATAACATAACTCTTTATGCTTTAAGATATGTTATCCTTTATGGATTTGGAAAACATGTCTACAGTTCTCTACTAGACACTGTGGACAAACTTAGCTCAACATTCTGTGATTCGAACTTAATCACTTTCAAACGTTTCTTATTGGATCACATATTATGCTAAGTTGTCATCATGGTTTGCTAAGACAGAACCTATGGCTTAACATAGTGGATGATGATCATCCTATTCTTTCTTTCAACCATTGATGTTGAACTTAATGCTATTCCTAATTTGAGTTATTAAGGACTGGTTCCTTGATTAACTTCTATTCCGAAACCCCTTTCAGAATCCCTTAAGGAATACTACATAATATCATAATACACCTATTATCAACTTCTACACCTTATAAATCACTATTTATAAGTATTTGCGCTTTCATCCTTAACTTACTTAAGAATTACTCATATAAGCTCCCACTCAAACTATGTTGCTAACATATTTGGGTACGAGTTAGTACTCTTACGCAAACTATGTTCCTACATATTTGAATTTGAGACTTATATTGCTCCCACTTAAAAATATGTCAATCACATATTGTTTCAGGAAGACTTTCATAGCTCCCACTCAATTTTATGCAAATTGCATATCTCCTTACTGTTTTGAATAACTTCAAAATCTTTTGATCAAATATCAAACTTGGAGTTTTACTATGAGATACTAGTACTTTACTAGTTTTAAATCCACTAGACATTCAGCACACTTGAATCAAATTCATTTGAATTTTTCCAATACTTGACACATTTGTGCTTTTGTCATTCACCCCTTTTTCCTACTATGGCTTTGCAGTCATTTGGGAAAATTCAAGTAACTCCTTTACTTGTGAGATTCATCAACGATTTGCTTTCTAATCTCAAGGGAATTTTGCTTCGAGGATTTCTCATAATTCTAGTTTACCATTATTTCCTTTGTAGTTCGTAGGTATGTCATATTCCAAGAATCATGACAAATGATCCACAAATGTCTCCATACAAGATATGGATTTACATTTTGAACCCTACTTCATATAGTGAAAAACAACAGTGGAGGGAAAAACACAACGATCAAAATCATTGATTCTTTCCTTCTGTGAAGAGAATCGTTCAGGAACACTGTCCGTTGCGCTTCTCAACACTCTGATGCAGGGTTTTGAATCCTCATCATGTTTTACACTATTTTCCATTTGCTCCATAATTAAGAAACATCACTAGAAGTGAGCTTTCTCAAGAATGCACCAAAAATCCAAGCAATATGAATCTTGCTTTCCTTTCGGTTTGAGCTATGGGTTTTGTATTCAAAGTTTCCAATGAATACTCTACAAGGACTTATTCGCTATTGTTTTGGTTATATCGAATAACCCCAAAAGTTTCACGAATTCAAATGGTTTACCAATTCTAATTGAGTGCTAACTATTTCTAAACTAATGGTCTCTACATATACACTACAACGATTTATTTGGTGCCTTCTATTCAACCCCCTTTGATATCTAATATCACATTGTGATGCTTTGTATTTTGACGTTTCAAAACACTTTGCATTCCACAATTTCTCTTATGCCATACTTATAAAGTTGAATTTCATTACTATTGATCAAATCATAGCAATTTGATTCTCTTTTATATTTATACCTTTTGTTGATGAAACATTTTGATCAAATCAAATAGTTTCATATTCATGTTTCCTTTGTAAACTTATTTACACATTTAAACAATCATATAATGATAATTACCATTTTCGTTAAAACACAATACATCGAATATGTATTTACTTTTAACAATTTTTTAAACACTTTGTATTCAAGTAATACACAGTGTTCAAGTTATTTAGCCGAACTTAGGCATGATTTATATGTGAGAAGAAATCGAATGACTTTCACATATTATCACATAACTTTGAATTCAAACAATGGTTTCATTCATTAATGAAATATCATTAAGTTGGGTATTTTAAACAAGGCATTTTAATGTTTTACAAATGTACATACATTATCAATTAGTTTCAAACAATAAGGATAATTCACAAGTAATCAAACAAGATATGAACACGAATAGAAATTATTCATAAAAGAAGAACAATTGTTTGTTACAAACTCAGATGAATAACCGTCTCACGAAGTGTGAGACAAACTAAAGAAGTTCAAATCTCTCGATTACATTAATCATCCTAAAACCCAAACTAAGTGATAAATGTCGAGGGAGAGTGTCGTCGGTTGTCATCATCATGCTCGCCATCAACACGCAACATCACCTCCTCTCCAGCAAGCACCTCTCATGCAGAAGGACCTGTTTTCATTAAAACAGAACAAGTATCAGATATACTTAACACTGCAATGTGTTTGCAAGATTATAACATTTATAAAACTATATATCAAATATATACCTTTGTCGTTGACGGCTCTAGCGACGTTGGGTTCATCTATCACATTTCTAAAATGTGATATGAACTCAAGGAAATCCAGTGTTTCTGTGTTGCCTCTCATAATGCAGATCATGACTTGTGCTTGGAAGCTTGGAGGAAGCGACCGTAGCACAACTCCCATTGCAAATAAGCTTGAGAACTAGTTGTCCAGGTAGTATGCCAGACTCATGTACGCATCGTAGAGGCGCAATGAGTGCTCATACAGTGAGGAGACCCCCTCCATCTTTATGGAGAGGAAGTCCTCCATCAGCTCATACTCCCACATGCGCACTTGTTCCACGAAATGTGCTCTCAGATGTGTCATGACCATCCGGGGCTTGAGACTCCCCACCATTGGCCATAACCCATCCTCTATTCCGAGGCGCATGGTCACTGATATGAATGTGGCCATCACACGACGACGATAACGCAGATCCCGCTGCTCCTGGGTCTCATGAGAATAGGATGGCTCCAGATACATCTCGCAGGTCATGTAGTCAGCTACATTATTCTCCCCAAGGAGATCAAACAGGCATATGACCCATGCAGAAAAGTTGGATCTATCTAACTTGAGATTTTCTCCTTTTAACCAATCGTCTATAGGAAAGGTAATCTCGGGAAGAACCATTTTCTACATTTATAATTGCAAAAGTAATTTAGACTAAGTTTATAATTAAATGAGTTAATAATAACTCCACTTAGAAACACCTATCCCCAAAAGGGTTCCTAGTGATAACACGACCCCTATCAGCCACATCTCAATGTGGGTTCAAGGGTGGACGCTAAACGTGGGTCACATCATTCATGCGACTCGTGCTCGATCTTTCGACCATCCGTGTTCCGAGGCCATGTCTGTACATGCTAGGCTCGCCAACTCAACCTTAGTGTTTTCGCTGTGCAACATGGCTTACACCCACTGTATGTGAATGTAGATATGTCTGACACCCGATCATCACGGCCTGCCTCATACCGAAGAACTTTCTTGGTGGTGCACACTAAGGGGGAACACAATCGTTGGTTATTTTAACAGGGATCATCTTATTAGGCTACCATCGAGTATCTAATACTAGCACACAATAGGACATACAAACAATAAAATTGAATGTAAATGCTATGTGATATGGTCCTTCACATCGTGATCTCCATCCGCCGTCACCGGGTTCCGGCGCCAGGGTTCCGGCGCCATAGACACCAGGGTACCAGTGCCATTCCGGCGTGGTAGTCCGTCACCTCCGTGACTATCTACTACTACGTAACAAAAAGTAATCACTTTACCTTTGCCACAACCATGTCACAAAGCAACGCCCCCCTGCAAAACAAAGTTAGACGCCTCTACTTTATCTTTGTATGTTTTACGTGGCTGAATGGGCTTTTGCACAAGAACCGTTCTTACCTACGAACTTTCAGCACAACGCTGATCAAGTAGTTGTCTCTACTACACCCCTTTTGGGGCCCTCTGTTGCAAATGGTATACCAACTAATGCGAGAGAGACAGACACCCCCTAAGCCACTTTATACGGTACAAGTCGTATGTCAAGCGTGGAACAGTCTCGGGAATGAACGCGTAAAGTTGGTTGGGGCCGCTTCATCAAGCATTACTGCGGTATACACAAGTACACGTGGGAGGGTAACAACTAAAAGATCAAGGCCCACACGCTACATCTCGTGTGTTCTACCCGTACTAGCATTACTACGCATATATCTAGCTCTGATACCACTGCAGGGGTTCCGCGCATAAAAAACAATAAATTTTACTCTATGCCCCTGAACCCCTGAAGCTCCCAGGACCTATCTATTAGTAATACAGTAACGGGAGGGCTTTTCGCGACCTTACCCTTGAAGACCGAAAAGCGTTGGCAACGCTCAGGAGAGCGTGGTTAATGTAGACGAGCCAAAGCCGACCTCAAGGTTGTGATGAAGTCCTTGCGCTCCTTCTAGCTGCAGAAACTTGAGTGCCTCAAGTGCGACACCTCGCGGGGAGTTACACACAACCGGTGCCTGACGATGACTCCCGCTTCCCCGATCCAGCAGCAGTTTTGGAAGTAGAGCTCCCGGATCCGAATCCCACAGCACGACGGCGCTCCGCAGTGAAGATGTCTCTCACTCGCACAGTCTAGACTTGGGACCACGGTCACAAGAGAGAGAGGGGGAGAGAGAAAATATTAATTGTAGGTCCTCCCAAAAGTGGGGAGACCTTAATTGATTATTGGTCTATTTTCTAGGCCAAATACCCCACTTTATATATGGGGAGGGGAGGTACTACCTCCCCTCAAGTCCCGGGGTGGGACTAAAGGAGAGGAGGGGGAGGGGAGGCCGTCGGCCATCCCCTAGTGGGCCCCGCGCAGGGGGATAGGCCCAGCCGGCCAGCCCCTTGCCCCTTCTCCCTCTCTCCTTTCCCTAATGGGCCTTCTCCCTCCGGAAATTGGCCCATTAAGCCCTTTTGACCTTTAATTGATTTTCTCTTTATTAAATAATTATGAACAAATGATTAAATCAATATTTAACATTCATTCACATATTATCTAATCTCTGTGGTCATGGAACACCTTCCACCTCCACTTCGGACATCCTCCGGACTTACCGAAACCCTTCCGATTTTCTCTCTTCTTTTCTTCGGTGATTCTACCGATCCTATAAATACTCTCTAAGCATCATCAAGCCCTTAAGAGTGATACCGCATGGTTCGAGAAAACTCCAGACATGGTCGGGACACTCCCGCACCAATGATCGACATAGGGACCTGGATGGCCATGTGACCCCTGTGCGTTCCACGAAGATCTTTCGTCGTTTGAACCGGGACAGTCGTGTCTTATTCCCTTTGTCATTCAATACTTTCATTGCCCAAGATCTGATCATTGACATCACCATGTCGTGTTCAATCTCGTTACTGAACAATGCTACTTAACTCGTTCCGACAAGTGATATCCCCGTGATCTAATCACACGCTGCGCAGCTATTGGATATAACTTCTCCGAGTGGGCCCTTGAGTATCTTTCCGTCACATGGACAGACAAATCCCGCTCTTGACATATATTGCCTCTACGGTTTCCTCCGAATACCTGACCACACCTTTATAACCACCGTTTTACTAGATGGCATTTGATGCTATCTAAGCACTCTCGGGAGACAGTGATTGATATAGCCTCACGGTCTAAGGACTAGTCTACGAGGATCCATTTCTAATCATCGTAACTTGAACTTTGTGACATGATCGGGTCACGATGTTTAGGTTGGGTATTGGTTCATCATCTAATTCCCCGAATGAGATGACCTGATTTCCAACTGGCATAAATGCCACATGATTAGGAAACTTGATCATCTGTTGACCAATGAACCAGTGACTAGAGTTTCACTGAGAACCCCTGGTTGGTTGTATATCACACGTGTATTGATGTTTCCACTCAATATAGTTATAGCATGATATAAAACTTAATCATAAACTATATTAAATATGATAATAGTCCTTACTACTATTTGTCTCTAGGGCATATTTCAAACACCAACGCTACGGCCCAACTGCACGTTGTGGCCGTGTACGCACCAAATAAAACAATCGAGCATAAGCCACAACAAGGGGCATAGGGAACAGAGAATCCCATGACGTGATGCAATGATATAGTTAACGAGGCGCTGCTGCGATGGGACGTGCGGAGCAGTTATTCCTCACATTACTACAGTAACCGGTGTAGTAAACTGGCGTGACCCTTAAAATGAGGCAAAGTGATGATTACCTTCCACGTAGGATGTGGGGAAGCATATGAGACAAGGAAAGGTAACCCGGATACGTGGGCAGAAACCCGGCCAATGAGAAGTAACTCAGAATGAGCCAAGGGAACATCTGGGCAAGGAGTCCAGGTTACAGAATAACTCGGCTGAAGAAGCGCAGATTCGGATATGGGAACCTACTGTGGCCTTTGCAGCTGAAGGTGCTAAGACCGCACCAGCTTCAGGGACAAATGTTGGGGGATACCCCCGGGTAGGGTCACACCAGGGTATAAAGGCCGAGTTAGGCGAGGTATGGCACGGTAAAAGCAAGTGTTGGCCAGGTCACCTCAAGGCAGGCTGACTTGCGGAGTAAGCCGTCCCGTTGGGTGTTTGCCTAGCATTAATCCGGTCGGCATAAAATGTATATCGGCCATGTTTATCTACTAAATGTGTAGGTACCCTCATAGCCGAGTTAACCAAGCGTTAGGCGGGCTACCACTTGGCTTCGAAGAGAAGGAAGGAATCTCTCGTTGGTCAAAAGGTGGAATTTTTCCACTGAAGCATGAGCGAAGCAAGCAGAGGGAAGGAACAGTGGGGCGTGGCCGACAAAGATGATGCAGGCAATGTCGGCTGACGTAGCTTGTGTCCGGTGACGCCTAAACGCAAGGGGAACAGAGAGGGTTATGTCCATAGTCCGGACTAGCCGTTGAACTGAATAAAGAAGCATCTAGCTTTAACCAAGGGGCATATTCGGGGAATATGCCTCCACGTATGCCCTAACTTTGTAACCAGGTTTCCCTATATAAGGAGGAACTGGGCCTCCATAGCAGGGGATCTATCAATTCTGTCTTGGTAGAAATCTAGAGCATTATAGTTGGGGGGGGGGTAAGGAACTAGTCTCCTTCTCACGAACTGCTCAAGGAGCCCTTGTAATCCACCCTTGATAGAGTGAAATACAAACATTTGTGTGTGGAATCACCACACTATCCCTCCATGTATTCCTCTAGTGTTCATTGGCCCCATCTTTAGCCTATCCATGGCATATTCCGTGCCACCACCACGACAATACATGAACTAAAAGATCGACAAGATTTGATGGACCGTCTACTTGATAATCTCTTCTACAGCTGTCATGGAATGCCAGTTGTTACTTGTATGGGGATGTAAGCTCCATAGCAGAAACCCTGTTCCAACCGATGTATGGCGATGTCTCTATAATGTTTCATCTTGTTTTTGTTGAAATTCTAGTCTGTAATAAATTTTAAAAAAAATCTGTTGATGTAATAGGGTGATCCTAGCACGGCCATTAGCGGGCCGAAATATTAAAGGACTGCTTAAAACGAGAATTGTGCCATAGTTATAGAATACGCAAATATGCTAGTCAGCAGATGGGCCTAATAAACAGTATAAGGCCGTAAGTTGCAGGTCATAATATTGGTGGGCCTCATAAGCGGCCAAGACCCTGAAAACGTACAGGGCTAAACAACAACAGGCTAGAACAGTAAAAGGCGCAAACAGTAATGGGCCCAAAGATTAATAGACATGAACAATTAAAGACCTGAAATAGTAAAAGGCCTGAACAGTAAAAGACCCACACAGTAGAGGGCCAGCAAAGCAAAACGAATAGAAGAGTAAAAAGGCCTGAACGAGAAGCCCGGAACAGTAAAAGGCCATAAGAGCAAAAGCCCTAAATAGTGAATGGATGGAACAGTAAAAGGCCAGAACAGTGAACGGCCAGAACAGTAAAGGATCCTAACACAGGTAACCCAGAAATGTAAAAGGCCATAACAGTAAATGGGTAGAAGAGGAGCAAACTCTACAGTCTATAGGAACAGTAACATGCCGCCTGCAGGGCTTAATAGTGCATGACCTACTGGTGCAGGCCCCTAATGGGCCACATATTACTCTACCAAAGTGGGCCTTATTTAGTCCAAAACAGTAACGGGCCTGAAATAGTACGGGCCTTGGATGGATTCATTAATGGGCCACGTCAAATAGTACACGGCGAAAGAGTAAAGGGTCGTAATCTTATTAGGCTCTCCTTGTGGGCTGACCCACTTAACAATTCGAAGGCCTTGTCTAGGACAGGCTTCCGCCACGGTTTCTGTGACCGTTAACGGCGATAACTGGCCGTTAATGGCAGTTCCCATCTGGCATTTTGCATTACGTCAACAGTCAACTCGGGTTGTGAACAGATCTACGACAGGACAAGTTTTTGTAGCTGAAGGGTGTGACCGCCACAGTTAGAAAAAAACCGTTGTATATTCTTTTGTGACGGGGCTTTTACCACGAAGGGCATACGTTGTAGAATACTTTTTAGCCATGAAAAATGGGCCTTCAGCCATGAAAATCGTCCATTGTAAAATTGTCAACACCCAGATTTTTAATCCCAGATGCCTGTTATGTCATACATCGCAATCCCAGGATTACCATTTTTGCGAGACATAACAGATTGGATATCACAGTACATCATCCATTACAAACCATACTAAGGTCTTACACGAATAAAGGATCTCATGACCCAGTCTTAATACAACAAGCAGCGGAATAAATAAGTGTAGCGGTGGGGTCCATCTTCAGTGGCACAGGCAATGCTGACGATGGAAGATAGTCCTAGTTATCATAGCCATCCTGATGTCCTTCATCTTGTTAGTCTCCTTCATAGTCTGGACATAGGAATAGCTAGGGACAAAAGCCATGAGTACTCTTTAAGTACTCGCAAACTATCACTAATAAGTAGGGTAGTTCTAGTGGGATTGCTAACTCTAAGTTTACTTGTAAAGTTAAGTTTGAAACCTAAGCTGAGTTCAGAAACAAAGAAAGATAAATTAAAGTTCTAGAATCACTTAAGTTGGGAAGCTAGTGTCATAGTCACAACCCTGTTGTGGTCAAGTCAAGATTCATCATTCATTTCATTAGTCGTTTTGAAAACATCTGACAACAAAACAGTATGGCCACTCCAACTATCCATAACCGCGGACGCGGCTATTCGAATAGTTTGACACTCCACAGAGGTGGTACACTTTCACCACAAGATTCGATACATCTGTCAGGGATCACCCTGAATCATCATACTTAGTATGCAGATATTCAAACATAAGCTTCCCTTTACACACCCTAGTATAAGCACCTCTCCTATGAGCATGGCCTCCCAACCATGACCATCTGTCATCTTGGGCACTGCATAGGTGGACAACATCGAGAGTTAGCCTCAGCTCAAACCTCTCCCGCGAGGGAACTAATACTAATGCATATAAACTTTCGGCTAAGCCTTACCCAATTCAGGTATTGTGGTTGTACGGTAAAATTGGAACGGTATCGCATCCGAATCCAACCATCAGTTTTGTAAAAGGGCTAAGGCTCATGCCTCAACATTTTCATCATCATAAACCGTTTGTGTTTCTCAACACATGTCAAAAGATCTCAATACAATGACTCATCATTCCAAGGTTTTCACAATTCATTTTCACCAAGTGTTCCCATCTAAAGTGACTCAAGTTTAGATTTAGCTATAAGCTACTAAGTTAAGAGTGTTCACTAAGGTGGGATGCTAATCTCAATCCCATGCCATAGAATGACATCAAAGGTTATCTAGATAGGTCAAGTTTTATACTTTTTATGCTACCTTCAAACAAGTAAGGGACTTTGGTAAAGTAAGGAAAGTAAAACTTGCAAATAACATTTGGAGTAGGTATCAGTCAAAGGGTATAACCAAAGCATGCCTAATGCATCTTGCTTAGGTTGTCTAACTTGCAAGGGTTAGCTTGCATTGTTAATGATGGCTTGCCTTGGTTGGTGCAGTGGTTGAAGTTTTCTTCCTCTTCCTTAAAATATGGGATCATGTGGACACATGTCATCACCACATATTCTAACTTATGGGAATGTGATTTAAATGTTGGATCACATTTTAATAAGTTTAAGTTTAAAATTTAATAATTTAAAGTGACTAGAAATGCCTATATATCATTGTTTGGGTACTAGTCCAAAGTCACTACATGCAAACCTTAATATTATTACATATTCAGATAGGTATGGTTAAATGTGATTTTTGAGAGTTGGAATCAACTCAAAAGCTAATAGGGTTGATTTTATAAAAGTGTTTGAATGTGCAAATGCTTGTTATTTTTACTAGGAGAGATCTCTAACTCTAAATGAATTAAATCCAATGGGCTTGGATAGATCTTTTCAGAAGCTTTCCAACAAAATTGGAATCACTCAATTTGGACTTGCACAACTCTCTGAATTGGTTTTTGAACTAAGGGGCATAATTGAATTTAAACTTAAATAGAAAAACCTATATTTGAAATAACTGGGTCACGCGGGAAAGTAATTGGGCCGGCCCAATGGCGCTCAGCGGCGCAGAGGGCGGCTGACAGGTTGGTCCCGCTTGTCAGCGAGACTTAAAACCCGATCTGGGCCACACGATTATAACGTGGATCAACGGCTCACAGTCGTCGTCGATGACGGACTCGTCGCCGGCGAGACCGAACCCTAAACGGACAGTGGGGGTCTACTAGGGACATACCAGGGCTGCAGCTAGTGCGGCGAGGCGGGCGATTGAGATGGACGGCGACGGCGGACTCAGGCGAGGTAGCGGCAGGGGCTGCGGTGGACAGAATCGACGGTAGCTTCTCCTCCTCTGCTGCGGCTTCCTTTGATGAAAAATTCCGGCGGTCTGCTGCTCGAGCTGCTCCGGCGAGAGGTGGGGAAGGACTGGTGGAGAGAGGGGAGTCGAATGGTGTGGAGATTGAGGCTGGGGAAGGCTTCCTTATATAGGCTCAAGGAGGGGACCGAGGGGCGACGGCGAGCTCGTCGGTGACGACGATACAGGGTGCTATCGGCATGGGCGGCGTAGGCGAATGGTGGCCTTCCTCTTGGCGGTACTCTACGGCTTAATGGCGATGCTAGGCGCGGTGGATTGTGGTCGGGAGCGTCTCGCGCTCTGAGGGACAGAGCCGGTGCTCGACGCGGCTCCCGGTGACTGTGGGTCATGCGGTGGTGCACGGCCGTGTCTGGTGGGTTGCTGGGGTCGAGGCGGAGTGGCGTGCGCGAGATGGGGTCAAGGGGTGGTCTCTTGCGTGCTGGCGGCTATCGCGCTCTAGCGCGCTCTGGCTTGCTTGTAGAGAGAAAGGGCGGCGCTGCTGGGGAGTGGTCCAGGGGTGGACCGTGGGCGGTGGTAGGGTTGGGCGGACCTAGTGGGCACGCTGGTTTGGCGTGGCGCGGTCCCTGGCTGTTGTCCGCGTCTGGCCGGCGATGACCTCAAACAGGCTGCGCGCCACTACTGCAACGGCTAAGGGGGAAGCTGGTTGGGGACTTGGTTGGACTCAGGGGGATAAGGATGATCAATGCACACCAAATGGCTCGGCAAGATTAACCCCAAAACAGTAATAGTTAGGCCATAATGATTCTGCTAACAAGGTGTTCGATCAAATGGCCGCAAGAGAAAAAGTTTTGAATTTTGGGCTAATTTTTGGTGGAGTGATGTAACTTATTCTTAAGAATCTAGGTTTTCTTGGGATTTGAAAGTGGAGTTCATTTGAGTGGTTTTTGAATAAGTGTGATCTTGATACCTACACTAGATTCAATTTTCAAATGTCATTTAAATTTAGTGTTTGAAACTTTTTGAGATGAAACAAAGTGGGCCTTGGTACATCACTACTTGTACTAGCAAGGGGTGCAAAGATCCACACTTGTTTCTGTTAAGATTTGAGTTCTAGGAATAGCCAAAGTAGACTAGTTAGTTAAAATGGCCCAAATGACCATTTGCTTATTTTAATCTTTTTGATGTGTTTTTCTTTGGGATTTGCTTGGGGATGATCTAGATGATGTTTAATTCACCTTAGAATCATTTTACAACCAATGGATCACTCAAACATGGCAATTCAAAACAACTCCTAATTTAAATGCACACACATATGAATGCTTAATGATTTTAAATGGAAAAGTTTTTGTTAACCCTAAATTGGGTAGATTTGATCTTGATTAACCTTCGATTAAGTTTTGGGATGTTACAAACCTTCCCCCCTTAAACAAAATCTCGTCCCGAGATTTACGGAAGAAAACTAGGAACTAAAGAGATCTGGGAACTCTGTCCTAATGTAATCTTCTCGCTCCCAAGTGGCTTCTTATTCGGTATGGTTGCTCCATTAAATCTTGAGAAATTTGATACTCCTGGTCCTGGTGGTTCTGTAAGCTTCCTCTAGGATACGGATGGGCACTACGATACGTCAGATCCTTGTTGATATCAAAAACTCGGTGATCGATGTTCTTGAAAACTTCGGTCTTCTCCAGCACTTCTAAGCACTACGATACGTCAGATCCAAGTGGGCACTACGATACGTCAGATCCAAGTGGCTTCTTATCTGGGGGCTAACTTTCCTTTCAAACTAAAATGTTGGGTTCCCTTCAATGGCGAAACCTTGAGATACACAAAATCTCCGACATTGAAAGTCAGGTCTCTCCTTCTCTTGTCAGCATAACTCTTCTATCTGGACTGGGCTGTCTTGAGGTGCTCACGGACTTTGTGAACCTTCTCTTTAGCGTCTCGGAGAATGTCAGGTCCAAAAATCTGACTCTCTCCTACTTGCGACCAATTCAAAGGGGTACGCCACTTTCTTCCGTATAGGAACTCAAATGGTGCCATCTGCAAACTGGCTTGATAGCTGTTGTTATATGAGAATTCTGCGAAAGGTAGGCAATCTTCCCATTTTGATCCATACTCTAACACACAAGCTCTCAACATATCCTCTAGGATTTGATTGACTCTTTCAGTCTGTCCATCAGTTTGCGGGTGATAAGCGGTGCTGAAATTCAACTTGGTTCCTAATCCCTCTTGGACTTTCTACCAAAATCTCGAGGTGAATTTGGTTCCTCGATCTGATACTATGGTCTTGGGGATCCCATGCAG
This sequence comes from Avena eriantha, assembly GCA_910589775.1. Taxonomy (NCBI): domain Eukaryota; kingdom Viridiplantae; phylum Streptophyta; class Magnoliopsida; order Poales; family Poaceae; genus Avena; species Avena eriantha. The sequence goes on from OU342742.1 coordinate 447,112,812, forward strand.
ACTAACAATTCTAGCAATGTACAACTCTGCTAGATTCGAACTCTGATAGGTAGTCTTGATAGGTATAAAATGAGCTACGTTGGACAGTCTATCAATGATGACCCAAATTGAATCATTTCCCCTACTAGAAGTAGGCAAACTGGTGATAAAGTCCATTCCGACAGAATCCCATTTCCATTCCGGAATCTGCAATGGTTGCAACAGTCCTGTGGGTCTCTGATGCTCTGTTGTAACTCTTTGACAGATGTCACACTTGGCGATGTAGCTTCCGATTTCTCTCTTCATCTTGTGCCACAAAAATTGCTCTTTCAAATCTTGATACATCTTCGTTCCTCCGGGGTGGATAGAATAAAGAGTATCATGAGCTTCCTGCATGATAACTTGTTCATCTCCGAATCTGCTGGCACACAGATACGTCCTTTGTACCACATAATTCCTTCTTCATCTTCGGTAAATCCAGGTACCTTTCCCGTACCAATATGATGTTTGATCCCGTCGATACTTTCATTTCCCTTCTGAGCTTCCTTGATTTGGCTAATCAAAGTGGGTTGAAGTTCAATGCTTCATAGGAATCCTTGGCTAACTAGCTTAGTCCTAACCTACTCCAACTCATCATACAAAATTGGTTGCTTCTCCTTGATCATGGTGTTTAGCCTACAAGGCAATCTGCTAAGAGCATCTACTACCACATTGGCTTTGCCTGGGTGATAGTGAATGTCAAGGTCATAATCCTTGATTAAATCTATCCATCTCCTTTGCCTCATATTCAGCTCCTTCTGAGTGAAAATATACATCAAACTCTTGCGATCTGAGTAAATCTCACAGCGATTACCCATAAGATAATGACGCCATGTCTTCAAGGCCAACACTACGGCTGCTAACTCAAGATCATGGGTCAGATAGTTCTGCTCATGCTGCTTCAGTTGCCAAGACAGATACGTGATGACTTTGCCTTCTTGCATCAATACACATCCGAGACCAATCTTGGATGCATCACAATACACATCAAACGGCTTCTTGATATCTAGCATGATCAATATTGGGGCTGAAATCAATCTATTCTTCAGTTCTTGGAAACTAGCTTCACATTTGTCAGTCCATACAAACTTCTTGTCCTGCTTCAACAATTGGGTCATGGGTATGGCGATGCTCGAGAATCCTTCTACGAACTTGCGGTAATATCCCGCCAATCCGAGAAATGTACGGACTTGGGTTTGAGTGGTGGGGGCTTCCCATTGTTTGACATCTTCGATCTTGGTGGGATCAACAGAGACTCCTTCGGCGGACACAATATGTCCTAGGAATTCTACTTCTTTCAGCCAAAACTCACACTTGCTGAACTTGGCATATAACCAATGCTCTCTCAGGGTTTCTAGGATGATTCTCAGATATTTCTCATGCTCTTCTTATGACTTGGAGTAGATAAGGATATCGTCGATTAACAAAATGACAAACTTATCTAGAAAATTCATAAAGATCTTATTCATGAGATTCATGAAATAAGCAGCGGCATTGGTAAATCCAAAAGACATAACTGTATACTCGTATAAACCATAACGAGTAGCAAAGGCGGTCTTCGGAATATCCGTTGCACGAATCTTAAGTTGGTGATAACCAGTCCTAAGATCAATCTTTGAGAATACATAGGCACTAGTCAACTGATCAAATAGATGCTCTATCTTTGGAAAAGGGTACTTGTTTTTGATGGTGACGTCATTCGGCTTTTGGTAATCGGTGCACAACCGGTTGCCTCCATCTTTCTTGTCGACGAATAACACTGGTGATCTCCATGGCGATGCGCTTGGTTGAATCACGCCTATTGCTAACATAACATCCAACTGCTTCTTCAACTCTACTAACTCTGAGGGGTTCATGCTATAGGGTCTCTGGGCTATGGGTCCAGTTCCGGGGATTAGTTCGATAATGAACTCAATATCCCTATCCGGGGGCATACCGAGCAATTCATCTGGGAATACGTCAGGGTATTCACAGACTACTCTGACTTGGTCTATGGTGGGTAGGGCTAGACTCTTGTTGCACTTGAATTGACGAGGTAAGGTTTCAGATATATGCTCTACTGGTACTCTAGAGCTACTGGTCATGGTGATGGCTTTCTTAGCACAGTCTATCAGTCCTTTATGCTTTGACATCCAATCTATACCTAGTACTACTTCCAATCCGTTGGTTCCGAGTACTATTAGATTAGCATAAAAATCTATCCCCTGTATTCTGATAGGCACAGCTTTGCAAATTTTTCTAGCTTTTGTAGTTGAACCAGGAATTTGAACTATCATGACATGCTTCAAGTTGGTTGGGTGGATCTTACTAGTGCATGCAAATTCTTCGGTGACAAATGAATGCGATGCTCCCGAATCAAACAATACCCTTGCTAAAACTGAGTTGACAGAAAACATACCTAGCACTACGTCTAGCGCTTCTTGGGCTTCTTCGGCGTTCATGTGGAAGAGACGGCCGTTGCGGTTGTGAGGGTTCCCTGGGGCAAACCTTCTTCCTAGTTGAACACGACGCTGCTATTGAGCTGGGGCATTCACATTGGTAGTGGCGGCAATCTTCTTGGGGAACTCATTGGAATAGTGACCCTTCACTCCACACTCGAAACAAGTTATTTGGGACTTGTCTTTAGCTGCGACAGGCACATCATTGCTTCCAGTTCTAGGTGCAGTGTTGTTGTTGTTGCTGCTCTTGGTAGGTGCACGGTTGAAATTGCTGGTGTTGCCGGGGTTGTTGTTGTTTCCTCCGGACTTCACATTGCCTCCTCTACGGTTGGGGTAGCTTGGGCGAGACATTGGGCGTCAGTTGTTTCTTGGTGCATACCCTGCAGACGGGTTGGGACGGTACTTCTGGTGACTATTGGATCCAGCTTGGTGCATCATACGACGTTTGCGGTTGTCGTTTGCCTGGTTAATCTTCCCTTCCATCTGTATGGCAGAGTCTACTAGCTCTTCGAGATCCTCGAAGCGAATGTTGACGAGTACAGTCTGCATCTCATCATGCAGTCCGTTCAGGAATCTCTCCTTCTTCTTTGCCTCTGTGTTGATCTCATCAGGTGCGTACCAGGCAAGTGACAGGAATTTGTCACGGTACTCCACTACAGTCATTCTGCCTTGCTTCAACTCTCTGAATTCATCCCTCATTCTGGTGACTAGGCCTTGCAGCACGTGGGTGCGGCTGAACTTGATTTTGAAGGCTTCCCATGTCATCACTTGACCATGGTTCATCAAGCGAATGCTGTTCCACTAGGCTCTTACATCTCCTGCCAAGTAGTGGGTGGCAAAGAGAACTTTCTCGTTGTCATCAACTCTGGCTACTTCCAAATTGTTCTCCATTGTCTGTAACCAGTCATCAGCATCTAATGGGTTCTCCGAAGTGCTAAAGATTGGGGGATTGGTATTCTGGAATTTTTTTAGCTTTGATCCTTGATGATACTGATTTCCATGCCCTTGGTTGTTTTGGGCCATCTGGGCGATCTGCTGGAGTGTTGCTAAGTTGGCCTAGCGCTCTACCCTGCTTGCTTCACGGTCTGCAACTAACATCTGCATGATCTGCTGCATTGGGTCTTGCGATGAGCTGCTCCCTCTGGGGTTTCCATGAGTCATCTGAATATTGAGATAGATGAAGGGTAAGATGGAAAGTTCTAAGGTTCATGGTTTTGGTTTCAAGGATAAAACTTTAAGTTTGACTCAGGTTTTGCAACTAATTTCATTTTCATTCATTCAAGCAAAGCACACGATACAAACACATACCACACATCAAAGGAAAACACATGGTTTTAAGAACCAATTCTGTAAGCTACGATACAATGGGACCGATACATCTCATGCTACGACAGGGCTCTAGTGCATCTACTCATCATCGATGAATTCGGAGTCATCATCGTCGGTGTGGAATTCCACGGCATCCTCCTCCAGAAAGTCATCATCATTGCTGAGGTAAGAATTCATATCTCCCTGGATGTATTCACCTTCCTATTCTTCTTCCTTTGCTACAAGTTGAGCTTCTTGCTCCTTGATGGTCTTCTCGAGGTCAGCCACCTTCTTGTGAAGACGGTCGATGTTTCGATCCTTCTTTTCGCGCTGGCGGTGAAGAAACTGATGGTCCTTGACTAGCAGAGAGAAAGTCTGGGCCTTCTGGGCGGCAATGGCAAGGTTGTGGTTGGCAAACTCCTTAGCATTGTCCGATTCCTTCTAGCGGTCATACAGCAGGAGTCAAGGTTCTCCACTTGACGCTTCAACTCAGGGTGACTTGGCATCTCCATTGGCATTCGCATAAAGTCATGCCTTGCATAGTGAACAAAGCGGGTTCCTTGGATTTGGTTGACACTGAGGGCGCATAGATGTGCGAGAGCTTCATGCATTGCCCTGGCTAATCCATCTAGCCAGTTGTTCTCTCTTACGGAGAACTGGATTCTCCTGGATGTTGGTACTTCTATACTTCCTCGAAGATCAGCGGTGACTAGCCATTGTAAATCTCCTCCTGGGAGTCCAGGAAGTTGAGCTCCAAGAAACTTCGGATGCGGGCGTCCCAAGAGCTCAGACAGTGAATCTATATCCCTCTCGAAGATCAGCTAGCCTCTGTTTCCCAACTGGTAGAACTTGCTGATATGAGTCTCCATCTACAAGATTTTAAGGATGAGGAAGTTAGTGAAGTGATCAAGTGTGTCAAATTTTATGTAGTACTGGTAAGAATTGGAGGAACATGAATTTTTGAGAAAGCATGAATTCCCAACGGTAAGAGAGGAAATAGTTTTTCATAAATACTCACTTTGGTTTTGAAATTAAGTTTGTGTTCACACGTCCATTCTAACTAGGGTCTCCTATGGTCAGGATGGCTCTGATACCAACTTGTGAACACCTGGATTTTTAATCCCAGATGACTGTTATGTCGTACATCCCAATGCTGACGATGGAAGATAGTCCTAGTTATCATAGCCGTCCTGTTGTCCTTCATCTTGGTAGTCTCCTTCATAGTCTGGCCATAGGAATAGCCAGGGACAAAAGCCATGAGTACTCTTTAAGTACTCGCAAACTATCACTAATAAGTACGGTAGTTCTAGTGGGATTGCTAACTCTAAGTTTACTTGTAAAGTTAAGTTTGAAACCTAAGCTGAGTTCAGAAACAAAGAAATATAAAATAAAGTTCTAGAATCACTTAAGTTGGGAAGCTAGTATCATAGTCATAACCCTGTGGTGGCCATAAGTCATTTTGAAAACATCTGACAACAAAACAGTATGGCCACTCCAACTGTCCATAACCGCGGACGCGGCTATTCGAATAGTTTGACACTCCGCAGAGGTGGTACACTTTCACCACAAGATTCGATACATCTGTCAGGGGTCACCCTGAATCATCATACATAGTATGCAGATAATCAAACATAACCTTCCCTTTACACACCCTAGTATAAGCACCTCTCCTATGAGCATGGCCTCCCAACCATGACCATCTGTCATCTTGGGCACTTCATAGGTGGACAACATCGAGAGGTAGCCTCAGCTCAAACCTCTCCCGCGAGGGAACTAATACTAATGCGTATAAACTTCCGGCTAAGCCTTACCCAATTCAGGTATTGTGGTTGTACGGGAAAATTGGAATGGTATCGCATCCGAATCCAACCATCAGTTTTGTAAAAGGGCTAAGGCTCATGCCTCAACATTTTCATCATCATAAACCATCAGTTTTATGCTACCTTCAAACAAGTAAGGGACTTTGGTAAAGTAAGGAAAGTAAAACTTGTAAATAACATTTGGAGTAGGTATAAGTCAAAGGGTATAACCAAAGCATGCCTAATGCATCTTGTTTAGGTTTTGTAACTTGCAAGGGTTAGCTTGCATTGTTAATGATGGCTTGCCTTGGTTGGTGCAGTGGTTGAAGTTTTCTTCCTCTTCCTCTTGGTAGAACTCCTCCTCCTCGAAAGCTTGGTCGGTACTATCTTCTCTAAATACATACAGGATACACAATCACCAAACAATGCTTAACTAGTCTACTTAGCATACTAAGGCACACATTTGATGATCTATTATCATCACAAGCATCACAACGTTTAATTAACTAGCTTCAATCTTTTTATTTGAGAAAAGTACTTTCTACTCATTGAAATTAACTAAGATTTAATATTCTCCAATTAAAATATGGTATCATGTGGACACATATCATCACCACATATTCTAACATATGGGAATGTGATTTAAATGTTGGATCACATTTTAATAAATTTAAGTTTAAAATTTAATGATTTAAAGTGACTAGAAATGCCTATATAGCATTATTTTGGTACTAGTCCAAAGTCACTTCATGCAAACCTTAATATTATGACATATTCAAATAGGTATGGTTAAATGTGATTTTTGGGAGTTGGAATCAAATCAAAAGCTAATAGGATTGATTTTATAAAAATGTTTGAACGTGCAAATGCTTCTGTCTTTTTATTTTTACTAGGAGAGATCTCTAACTCTAAATGAATTAAATCCAACGGCTTGGATAGATCTTTTCAGAAGATTTCCAACGAAATTGGAATCACTCAATTTGGACTTGCACAATTCTCTGAATTGGTTTTTGAACTAAGGGACAGAATTGAATTTAAACTTAAATAGAAAAACCTATATTTTAAATAACTGGGTCGAGCGGGAAAGTAATTGGGCCGGCCCAGTGGTGCTCAGCAGCATAGAGGGCGGCTGACAGGTTGGTCCCGCTTGTCAGCGAGACTTAAAACCCGAAACGGTATTTAGCGATCTAGGCCACACGATTATAACGTGGATCAATGGCTCACAGTCGTCGTCGACGACGGACTCGTTGCCGGCGATACCGAACCCTAGACATACGGTGGGAGTCTACTGGGGACGTACCAGGGCTCCAGCTAGTGCGGCAAGGCAGTCGATCGAACTGGACGGTGACGGCGGACTCAAGCGAGGTAACAGCAGGGGCTGAGGTGGACGGAATCGACGGCAGCTTCTCCTCCTGTGCTGCGGCTGCCTTCGGTGAAATTCCAGCGGCCTGCTGCTCGACCTGCTCCGGCGAGAGGTGGGAAAGGACTGGTGGAGAGAGGGGAGTCGAATGGTATGGAGATTGACGCCGGGGAAGGCCTCCTTATATACGCTCGAGGAGGGGACCGAGGGGGCGACGGCGAGCTCGTCGGTGACGACGATACATGGCGCTATCGGCATGGGCGGCGTAGGCGGACAGTGGCTTGCCTCCTGGCAGTACTCTACGACTTAATGGCAACACTAGGGGCGGTGGATTGTGGTCAGGAGCATCTCGTCCTCTGAGGGACAGAGGCGGTGCTCGACGCGGCTCTCGGCGACTTTGGGTCACGTGGTAGTGCACGACCGTGTCTGGTGGGTTGCTGGGTTCGAGGCGGAGCGACGTGCACGGGATGGGGTCAAGGGGTGGTTTGCTGCGTGCTGGCGGCTATCGCGCTCTAGCGTGCTCTGGCTTGCTCGCCGAGAGAAAGGGCGGCCCTGCTGGGGAGTGTTCCAGGGGCTGCAGTTGATTGAGGGGTGGACCGTGGGTGGCGATAGGGTTGGGCGGAGCTAGTGGGCATGCTGGTTTGGCGCGGCGTGGTCCCTGGCGTGCTGTCCGTGTCTGGCCGGCGATGACCTCAAACGGGCGGCACGCCACTACTGCAACGGCTAAGGGGAAAGCTGGTTGGGGACTTGGTTGGACTTAGGGGGGGCAAGGATGATCAATGCACACCAAATGGCTCGACAAGATTAACCCCAAAACAATAATAGTTAGGCCATAATGATTCTGCTAACAACGTGTTCGATCAAATGGCCGCAAGAGAAAAAGTTTTGAATTTTGGGCTAATTTTTGGTGGAGTGATGTAACTTATTCTTAATCATCTAGGTTTGCTTGGGATTTGAAAATGGAGTTCATTTGAGTGGTTTTTGAATAAGTGTGATCTTGATACCTACATTAGATTCAATTTTCAAATGTCATTTAAATTTAGTGTTTGAAAGTTTTTGGGATGAAACAAAGTGGGCCTTGGTACATCACTACTTGTACTAGCAAGGGGTGCAAGATACACAATTGTTTCTGTTAAGATTTGAGTTCTAGGAATAGCCAAAGTAGACTAGTTAGTTAAAATGGCCCAAATGACCATTTGCTTATTTTAATCTTTTTGATGTGTTTTTCTTTGGGATTTGCTTGGGGATGATCTAGATGATGTTTAATTCACTTTAGAATCATTTTACAACCAATGGATCACTCAAACATGGCAATTCAAAACAACTCCTAATTTAAATGCACACACATATGAATGCTTAATGATTTTAAATGGAAAAGTTTTTGTTAACCCTAAATTGGGTAGATTTGATCTTGATTAACCTTCGATTAAGTTTTGGGATGTTACAAAAATCCAACTTTTCTTGTAGTGTAAATGCGGTGCTGGACTTGCTGGTGCTGGATCTACTGGTCTCACTAGACTTCATCACGATCTTGAGATCGACAAGTGTACGACTACATCATCCACGAGTACAATCTCGTAACGCTTTGTCGCTCTTCAAGGGTATGTTCTCTATGGATGTATATCCACCCATTGATTGTATCTAGGTAGATAGATCTTAGTGCTTAGATGTTCACATCGTGGGAATTTTTTGTTTTCTATGTTGCGAACCCAACAGTGGTATCAGAGCCTGATCTATGCATAGATGCTTTGCACGGGTAGAACACATATGAGTATGTGGGCGTTGATGATCATGTTATTGCATCTTCTATGTATTTTGGATATTGGTGGCATAGTGGGATGAAGCGGGCCGGACAAACTTTACATGTCCTCGCACATGAGACTTGTTCCACGCTTGACATGCAACAAGTTTTGCATAAGTGGTTAGCGGGTGTCTGTCTCTGATTTACAACGAGTTGCTAATAATTTGGTTATCATCGTTGTAGTTCCATGTTTGTAGGTAAGACCGGTTCTATCTTCGAAAGCCCTAAGCCACATAAAACTTGCAACTGATAAATTAGAAGCGTCTACTTTAGATTGTTGCTGGGCTAGTGTCATGATATGGTAATGTTATAATTTTAAATATAGTTGATACTCTTGGAAATTATAGCATACCTAACATGTAAGTTCCATATACCTTGGCCTTACACATAAATGAATGATAAAGATCATACCACGATGCACATGATAGTGATCAAGTGCAAGAACCATATCATTTCACTTTATGCATATGATGTTTTGTTTGCATATTATATTGCTTGTTTGGCGCTTTAGTAGCATTATAAGATGGTCCCTCATTTAGATATCAAGATAAAATGTGTTCTTCCTTAACTATGCACCGTTAAGAGAGTTTGCCGTTTCGAGACATCACATGATGATCGGGTGTACTTGACTCTACACTTTCATACAACGGTGTAAGACAATTTTACACACGCGAGTACTAAGGTTCTTCTTGGCAAGCCTAGCATGTACAGACATGGCCTCGGAACATGGACCGAAAGGTTAAGCATGAGTCATATGGTATATATGAGTCCCATATAGATGCTAGCCTTTGAAGCTACATCGACTCACGTGATGATCGGACTTGGTGTAGTGGATTTGGTTCATCTAATCACCAAAACAGCTCGAGGGATGTTAGTTTTGAGTGGGAGTTCATTTGTAATTTGGATTAGTCAAATTCAATTTATCATAAACTAAAATCAAAGTGAATTTGAATAGTTTTTTGTAGTCATGGGCATTCGTTTACTACCTTATGCTTAGTTTTAATTGAGATAATAGAACTATTGAATTTTAGATATTTACTTTATGAACTAGTATCGTATTGTTTTGAGTGTCAATCTAAAGTATAGAAGTCCTATTGCAAACTTTCAGCAAAGTCCATTTACTCAATGAAGTTTAATAAGTAGTATTAAATCAAGAGTAACAATTCCAGTGTTAGTATCTAAAGTATCATGTTTGCCTCCAAGATTCTTGATATTCAAAAGTTTTTTTAATATCAAGGTTATCTTGGAGCTGAAATAATTGTTTCAGAAACTATCATGTCTAGAAAATATTGTGATATGTGAAACAATGTTTATGGTTGCAATATGATAGAGTATAATTTAGCAAAATACATGTTCTCATATTGTATGAGAATTTGCGAAGTTTGGAGACGCTAGGCATCCTAATCTCCCAAAAAAAATTTGGGAACTGACATTATACTCATGATTTGTCCTTATATGCTATAGTAGCTTGATCATGAAAGTTTTCATGATAAGGATGAATAGAAGATGTAGGTAAAATGTTTACTACACTAATAGATTACTAAAGAATGAAATTTTGAAAGAACGCCAAACATTTGATGATGGTGATCAACTTCAAAGTGCAAGTCCAAAGGTATTAGTATTTGACTATACACGCTTTGGAATATGTGTCATATGTATGGCGCCACTTTGATGTTGATAGACTCTTTTAAAAGGAAAAGGAAATGCTGGAAGAGAATCTATAAAATATTTGGCAAAAAAGAAAAGACTAGAAATGTCCAGCTAAGGTATATAGATGATGTACATGTTATGGTTGTATTCTTTGCTTGTTAAACAGTGTGGTTCTTGGGTATTGGATACCGAATTGGTTAGTGTGAAATGTGATACAGAACAACACAATTCATGAACTACAATGGCCTAAGTAACTAGCAAGAGAATATGTGATGATGTTCATCAAAAACAAATAAAGTGTTATTGTGTTCATCATTGACATCAAAGCTTTCTTTCAAGATTTGTTTAAATAATTGTTATTTTTTCTGGTATTATGAGAACAATGGTTGTTCAAATAATTACCGTATTCCATAGAAGATGGATGGACTTTTACAAGTCTAGTTGGACAAATCATGTCCACAAAACTAATGCTAAAATGTCGCAAGACAAATGACTGAAAGATCACTTACAAAGTGACATCACCTTTTAAATTATTTTGGAAAGATAACATGAAGAAACTCCATGTTGATGGATTTTTGGAGTCTTTGATTTTGATCAATTGACGGTTGTGAGACTTTCCTCGAGATAATTGAAAATCGGTTCATAGGCCAAAGAGGAACAAATGACTAACTTGTTGGAAATTGTGCGTGTTTATGTATATAGTCCATTATGTGTAGCCATGTGCGGTGGATCTTTCAACTTTTTATGCTTTCTCCGAAAATTTGAGTGAATATATCTGTAATATTTGCTTAATAAGGAAGAAGTATGAAACATTTGAAAATTGTTCAAAGACTTTCAAGATGAATTGGCTAATCATTGTAACAAGAATATAAAGAGTTTACGATTCGATCATAAAGGAATATATTTGAGTTACATGTTTAGCAAAACACCTAAGATTTGAGGAATTGTTCCATGGATTTGCATTTCCCGATAAACCATAGGAGTATGGTATGTTTGAGATATCAAATCGAACATTGTTTTAGATGGTAAGATCAAAGGTTTCATTTGTAAAACTACCATTATGTTTTAAGGATTAAAGCTTTAGATACTACCGCTTTTACACTGAAAAGGGCACCATCACGATCCGTTGAAATGACACCATATGGGTTATGGTTTGAGATAAAACCCAAGTTGTGTTTTGTTAAATTTTGGTACGCTAGGCATAAGTAAAACGTTTACAACCAAAGTTGGATAAGCATGTCTTTGTAGGTTATCCCAAAGCAAAAGTTGGGTATTCCTCCATAACACCGAGGACATAAGAGTTTGTTGCTAGGAACGTGAAGTTTCTTGAGAAGGAATTTTATGCAAAAGTTAAGTGGGAGGCAATAGAACTTTGATTAGGTTGATGAACCTAAGAAACATGTGCTAAGTAGCACAACGCTGGAAAGTGTCCCGGTGGCAGCCACAATTCTCATGGCTCTCGTGATTACAAAGGTTGTGATCTCGGAGATTAGAGTTCCTATTTGAACCATATGCGTCGAGTAACAATCAAATAGTGAGATTTGATAAACAACTCATTATTGTTTTGACAATGATGAACCGACTGCATGCAAAGAAGCAATGATGGGCTCTGGCTCTATATAGTGACTAGAAGTCATATAATCCGTGATAGTATCCATACACGAGAAATCAAGTTTTTGAACTTGGAAGACCCTCCGAAAAGGCATGAAGCCTATCGTTCATATTTGGATCTATAAAGAAATAGACATGGATGTTTGACATCTATGAAATAGTCGACATGTCAGAAAGGAGTTTATGACAATGTTCAAGGAGTTGACTATGAAAAGATTTGATATTTCATAGCGATATTTAGTCTTGACAAATTAATGTAGCAACCACTACATATAATTTGGTATATGGTAGTTGAACAAACAAAATGAAGTTCTTGTAATAGAATGGTTACCTAGGACGTGTACATGACACGGTCCGATGGGTTTTGTTAAATTAAAGGATGCTAAAAAGGGCATGCATACTTCAATGGTTGAAGTAAGCATATGGGAGTTAGAATCTTCATCGTGATGAAACTGTTAAAATGTTTAATTTCACCGGAGATAATGAAGATGCTTGCATTTGCAAGAAATTAAGTGGGAGCGCTGAGACATATTTCTAATACATTATGTAGATGACATATTGTTAATTGGAAATGATGTATCTTTTATTGACATGGGTTAAGAATTTCATTATAATTGGATTTCGATGAAAGACTTGGGCAAAACCAAAATATTAGGCATCAATGTATATATGGATAGATTGAGGCGCTAATATGGTTGTGCTAGACGTACATACATGAGATATTAAAAGGGTTCAATATGGAAATGCCAAGAAAGATTCTTGTCGCATGGAAAGGGTTGAATCAAGATTCAAGTGTATTGACACTTGGTGAGTGACTCACATGAATATTTTGATCAATAATGTATACCATGATATGTACATATCTAGATATGTCCTATACTCTAAATGTTATGTGCATATACCATAATGATTCATAAGATGATCATTGGACAATAGTAAATATATTCTTATGATCTTTGGAAGAACTAAGAATATATCATGTATAAGTGACAAATAGTTAAAAGTAGTTCATTGTAAAGTGTTACATTGATACTGGTTTGTCACAAGATACAAATTAAATTTATCTCGATTTAAACTATGGGTGGCACAATGTAATTGAAAGGAGGTTCCATGATGGATTTGGATGAGTTCCCAAGTTGATACATTGTGATGGATACTACAAGAAAAAGGCTAAGTATATGACTGCTATAGTAGCAACAAAGGAGGGAATTTAGTTAAGTAGTTTGTTATCAAACTAGGTGTGGTTCACAGTAGGCTAGTACTATGTAGATATATTGTGCGACAATTATATCAACATGTGTTAATCCAGAGGAACTAAAGGTCTCACCAAAGGACTCAATTTATACAATGCCATCTCATTAAAGAATGAGTGATGCGTAGAGACGCAAAGACATGCAAATACACGCGGACCTGAAAATGTCAGATCCGGAGATTATGTTAACCACTAGCAAACTCATATATACAACACCAGAAAGCCATAAGTGTTGAATGCGCAAGTTTTTCAAACTAGATTATTGACTCTAGTGCAAGTGGGAGACTGAAGGGAATATGCCCGAGAGGCAATAATAAAGTGGTTATTATCTTATTCCTTGCTTATGATAAATGTTTATTTTGCATGCTATAATTGTATTAGTTGGAAACATTAATACATGAGTGTTTAATAAACAAATAAAGAGTTCCTAGTTATGCCTCTCATATAAACTAGCTCGTTGATTAGCAAGTTGATCATGGTTTCTTGATCATGGGCATTGAATGTTGTTAATAACGAGGTCACATCATTGGTGGAATGATGTGATGAACATTCATCCAAAGTATAGAAATATGATCAAAGTCATTGTGTTTAGATTTCTATAACAGCATATGAAGTAATTCTAGTCCTTAGACCATGAGATAATGTCAATCACTAACACTAGAAGAGTAACTTGATAACATCAAACATCACACCGTAACAGGGTGACAATAAAGGTGGGTTCAAATACTCCATAAGTGTTATGTAGAGGCTCATGGATCAAGAGTGGGATTTGTCCATCCCGATGACAAATAGATATACTCAGGACCCTCTTGGTGATATCACATTGAGTTATCTTGCAAGCAAGTGATGTGATCACTAGAATCTTATATCACGGGAACAAGAAAAGAGTGCAGGTCCGTAACGAGATCAAACTAGGTATGGGGATACCGATGATCGAGTCTCGGACATATAATATATAGCGAGACAAAGGGATTTAGTTACGACATTAAAAGGTTCACATGATCACTAGAGTCATTGTTGAATGTGTGGGAGTCAGTACAGATCTCCAAGTCCCGCTGCTAATTATTTATCGGAGAGGGGTCTCTATCATGTCTTCATTATTTGCGAACCATACAGTGACACACTTAAGGGATACCGACACCATTTGGAGCAAATATGTTTCAGATAAAGATTTAAGAAAGCGCTAGAATCATTTCGATGGAAACCAGAATTGTTTTGGGTGAAATTGCGGAAACTAGTTTTGCATGTGATATTGAAATGTTGCAGGGGTTTTATGTGACTGTTTGTTAATTAAATTAATTAACCAAGTTCTGAATAAAATAGTGGGAGCTCCACCCACATGGATGAGCGAGAGGTGGGGACACCCACCATGGCTTGTGGCCATGCCCCTTGGGCAGCCCCTCTCCTATAAAAGGAGCACCTCCTCCTCCTCCACTCTCAGACCTCCTCGTGAAGGATCTCTCTCCCCCTCTAGAAATTATTCCCCATGGTCTCAGATTAGCGAGATACATGTTCTCGGTGGCTTTGTCTGTAAAGGAGTTGCTGCTTCCGCCACATCGCTGGAGCGAGGATGTGGAGGTTGTTGGGAGGTACCAGACGTGTGTGCGATCACGGATGCACGGTTGCATTGCGGTGATGTACTTCTTGGTGTTGGACTTGCTAGACTCGCTGGACTTCATCTCGATCTTGAGATCAGCAAGTGTACGACTACATCATCCACGAGTACAACCTCGTAACGCTTTGTCGCTCTTCAAGGGTATGTTCTCTATGGATGTATATCCACCCGTCGATTGTATCTAGGTAGATAGATCTTGGTGCTTAGATGTTCACATCATAGGAAATTTTTTGTTTTCTATGCTATGAACCCAACATTTTGTTCATGATTAGCCAAGTTAACTTATGACTCGTCTTTTGTCAGTAGACATGGATGCCCAAAACCAGGAGCTACATAAGCGTATGGCCTAGCTAGAATGTATTTTTCCTCTTGCCCCTTATCCTTTGCACCTCTCCCTTCTAGCTCGACTTGTAATTATACCTCGGCTCGGTCAGGTAAAAAATCCTTGCAGTGTCTCTTCAGGATTGCATATCCATGCCTGAATTGATGCTTCATTTTATCGTACAAGAAGGACAACACCAATCTCAGTTGAAGGATAAAGACGAAGAGATCTCTTGGCTCTGTGCCGAGAATGAAAGCCTCAAACAAATCCAGAAGACTAATCTTGACAAACTAGATCAGGAGTTCACCAAGGAGAAGAGCCGACTCACCAGCCAATTTGAGAAGAAGAAAGAACTTTTCTAGGAGGCCGTGGTCAAGTTTGATTCGGTATACACCACACTCGAGGATCTCCAGAAGAAACAAGCTGCTTGGTTGGCTGAGCTAACCCGGATCAATGACATCATAGCTCGTGAGTTTCCTTTTGCTAACTTCTTCCTTTACTACCTAGGTCTCCCTTTTGCTCTTATTGTTCTATTTGACTTGCTCTTTTTTATCTTCTTAGGTGACCTCCCCCAATCCAAGGCCTGTGCTGACACTGCCATCCGCAAGTTTCGAGACACGAAAGCCGAGGCTATTCCCCTCCCCAAAGAATATGACATCGATAAATCCTTGGTTGGACTTTTGACCAGCCTCAGACCCATGAAAGTCTTCGGGGTTGGGCTTTTGGATGCCACCATCCGAGAATTTCAGGTCCTCTGGTTGGAAGAGACAACCCCCAAGAAGATCGCACAGATGTCCGATAAATTGATGGACTATGAGACGCAACTCAACTTGTGGAGGGGGTTTGCTTCCCGCGCTAGTGCCGACATAGCCCGGTCCTTTGTGCTCTCATGGTATGAAGGCATCAATCTAGATGTTCTTTGGAACATGCGCACTAGTTCATAGTGGACAACTGATTCGAAGTTCATCCAGTGCCGCCAAGCTCGAGCCTATTAACTGATGTAGTATGCTAGCATCCATAGATGGATGTCAACACCCGGATTTTTAATCCCAGATGCTTGTTATGCCATACATCGCAATCCCAGTATTACCATTTTTGTGAGACATAAAAGTATTGGTACCACAGTACATCATCCATTACAAACCATAATAAAGGTCTTACAAATAAAGGATCTCATGATATAGTCTTAATACAATCAAAGCAGTGGAAAGTAAACGTAGTAGGGGCTCCATCTTCAGGGTCACAAGCAATGCTGACGATGGGAGATGATCCTAGTTGTGATAGACCTCCTGCTGTCCATCTTCCTGGTAGTCCTCCTCATAGTCTGTCCACGGGAATAGCCAGGGACAAAGCCATGAGTATTCTTTAAGTACTCGCAAACGATCACTAACAAGTAAGGTAGTTCTAGTAGGAATCTTAAGCTCTAGGTTTATTTGCATAAAAAGCCTGGTTTATTTCATGTCCACAACCCTATTGTGGTCGAGTCAAGGTCATAGTTCAATTCAATAGTCATTTTTTTAAACATCTGACAATGGAACAGTTTGGCCACTCCATCTGTCCATGACCGCGGACTAGGCTATTCGAATAGTTTGACACTCTGTAGAGGTGGTACACTTTCACCACAAAATTTGATACACCCGTCAGAGATAACCCTGAATCATCATACTTAGTATGCGGATAATCAATCATAACCTTTCAATTACACACTCTAGTATAGGCACCTCCCCTATGAGCTTGGCCCCCTAGCCATGGCCATATGCCATCCTGGGCACTCCATAGGTGGACATTCACACGATGTAGCCTCAGCGCAACCTCTTTCCGCGAGGGAACCCATACTAAGGCATATAAACTTCCAGTTAAGCCCTACCCAATTCACATATTGTGGTTGCACGGTAAAATTGGAATGGTATCACATCCGAACCCAACCATCAGTTTTTACAAAGGGCCAAGGCTCATGCATCAACATGCTCATTATCAAATCATTTTGTGTTCATAACACATGTCAAAACATTTCAATAAAATGAACCATCATTTCAAGGTTTTCATAATCATTTTCACCAAGTATTCCCATCTAAAGTGATCAACTTTTATGCTTAGCACTAGCCACTAAAATTGATGGTATTCACTAATGAGGGGTGCTAATCAAGTGTAACTATCCAAATCTAGTTTTATGCTTTTTAATGGCATCTAAGTATAACTACTTAGGCATAGTTTTATGCTCTTTATGGCATCTATCCTATTTTTCCAATACTCACAAATCACTAACTAAAGGTAAAAGACTTTGGTAAAAGTAACAGAATAAAGCTTGCAAGTAAAACTTGGGATTGGTATAATCAAGGTTGTATAAATAAAGTATGCCCAATGCATCTTGCAATAGGTTATCTTGCAAGGATGGCTTGCATAGTTAACTTTTAGTGTTAGGCTTGCCTTGAGTACTGAAGTGGTTGAAGTTATCTTCTTCTTCTTTGTAGTACTCCTCCTCGTATCCCGGGTTGGTACTAGCGTCTATAAATGAATAACACAATCACCAAACAATACTTAAGTACTTCTATTCAGCACACTAAGGCTCACACTTGATGATCTAGCATCATCACAATCATCACATGAAATAAAGACATAGTCTTATTTATCTTATTTTAGAAAAGTAATTTCTACTCACTGAAATTACTTAATATTTAATATTCTCCAATTAAAATATGGGATCATATTAACGCATGTCATCACCACATATTCTAATACTTGGGAATGTGATTTGAGGTGGTGGTCATATTTTATAAAGTTTAAAATTACTATTCAATACAATTAAAGTGACTAGAAATACCTATATAACATTATTTTAGTACTAGTCAAAGATCACTTCATGTAAATCTAAATATTTTCACATATTCAGATAGATCTTGTCAAATGTGATTTTTGAGAGTTGGAATCAACTCAAAAGCATTTATGGTTGATTTTTCAAAAATATTTGAAGTTCGAGAAGTATCTGCCTTGTTATTTTTCGTATAGGTGATGTATAATTTCAAATGGTTTGAATCCAACGGGCTTGGATAGATAATTTGAATATATTTCTAACAAAGTTGGAATCATACAATTTGGTTCGGTGAATCTCTTTGAATTGATTTTTGAATCTACTGACAGAAATTAGTTTTGAGTAAAATGGAAAAAGTCTATTTGAATCAACAGGCTCTGCGCGGGAAACTAATAGGGCCGGCCCCACTACGCGGCGCGCGCGCAGTAGGCTACTGACAGTCGGATCCTACTTGTCAGTGACTCAATTAACATGAAGCGGTAAGTTTCAATCTCGACCGTGTGATTAGAGCGCGATCAACGGCTGAGCATCGTCGTCTCCATTGCACAGCTCCGGCGAGACCCTAATCACGACGGTGGAGGCACGTGGGGGCTCACCAGGGCTCCAGCTAGGGTCGGCGATGGGGGCGAATGAGGTTGTCATCGACGACGGTTCGAATGGTGGTCGCGGTGGCTCCTGGGGTGGATCCTAGCTTCAGTTCCTCTTCACCTCTACAGCGGCAGGCTCCGGTGAAATTCTGGCGATGTGGTGCTAGCCTTGTTCTGGGAGAGGTGTGGGAGGTGGCTGGGAGAGAGGGGATTGGGATGGTGTGGCGAATGAGGGCTAGGGTGGCCTCTATTGATACACCGGCCAGAGGGACTGAGCGGCATGGCTCGGGCTCGTCGACGACATCGTTACAGAGGGCTATCGGCATGGAGGAGGGTAGGCGTCAACGCGGTGCTTCACGGCGGTCGTCATGCGAGTGATGGCATGGCAAGGGGCGGTCGAGAACGGTCAGGAGCGGTTCGTGCTCTGCGTGGGAACGGTGGAGTTCCATACGGCGCATAGTGGCTATTGTCCGCGCGGCGGTGAACAGGCGTGTCTGGGGGGTACCTAGGGTCACGGTGAGTGCGGGCACGCGTGGAGAGGGTTAGGCGCGGCGTGTGTGCACGTGTCGGCTGTGGCACTCTGGCGTGCTCTCGGCATGGCTGGCAGAGAGGTCTCTTCGGTCGAGGGGTGGACCGAGGGTGGCGGTGGACGGTCGCCTGTCTCTTTGTCATCGTGGGAGAGGGTGGTGCTGGCTGTGGCGAGCGGTGCTTTGTCGACCTGCACGGCCAGCTCGGGCGGCTCTGCACTGGTGCGCACGGCAGAGGGGGAGTGTGTCCACTGCGCTTATAGGTGCTGGGGGAGACCAGGGGAGAGATTTAAGGCACTAGTGGCGATTGATCATTGCTCAGAACAATAGAAGTTAGGCAATGTTTATTCGTGTCTGCTAGGTGCTCGACCAAATGGCCGCATGAATTTAAGTTTTGAATTTTTGGATGAATTTTGGTGAGTGTCCTGAGTACTTGCTTGATAGTCTACGGTTGCTTGGTGTGGCATCCTGCTAAAACCACTACCAGAAAATCGCTGTGTTTTTGTGCATTGCATCATCATGACCGCATGCTCATGTCATCATGCCACATTGCATTTGAGCATCGTCATCATCATGCATGGTTTTTTCTAAAACTATTTACGAAAGACCTGGTTTTGTTTTCTAAACGCCCCGTCTTTATTTCAAATCAAAACCCCGGGTCTCCGGAATATTTTGTTTCGTCTAAGAACGAATTTCAAAAGCCCCATTTTAAACAAATAAAATATTTATATTATTTTTAGGAGGCAGCCCGCCAGGCCCGAAAACCCGGCCGGCCACCTCCAAACCCTAAATCTAATCTACCTAGACCTGTCTAAACCCAACCATACCCTAACCTAATCTAACCCAGCTCCACCTACTGCAGCCGCCAGGCCCACCCGCAGCGCGCCGCACGCTAGCCCTGCAAGCAACCCACGCGCCTAGGCCCACCCCGCAGCGCCCGTGCGGAACACGCCACCGCGTAGACGCGCGCGCAGCCGCCCCCTGCACGCTTCCCCACCGACCAGCAGCACGTCCCGCCATGTCGCCTCCCACCCTGCCGTCCACCCCGCATAGACACGCGATCCCAGCCCTGCTCCCTTGTCCGTTTCTCCCTAAGAGGGCCCCACCTCCCGTGATCCCGCACGCCAATCTCTCCTTTCTCTCCCTGGGCCTCACCTACCCCCCACGCGAGACACCGCCGCTTCCTTCCTCCTCTCCATCGCGATCCCCAACCCCCGCCTTCGTCCTCTTCCTCGCTTGCAGAGCTCCGCCAGCGGCGCTCCTCCCCACATCGTCCCCGCCGCCGCGACGACGGCAAGGGCTCCCCCGTTGCCGCTCCCTCTCCTGACCCCTGCGATGTGCCCCCAAACCCCGACCCGCCGCCTCGTCGCCGCCGCCAGAGCCGGTCGTCCTCCCGCGTCCGGTCGCCTTCCGCCCCCGCCGGCGCATCTCCGGCCCCCACCACGTTTCTCCCTTGCCCGATGCAGCTAGGCCCTCCTCTGTAGCACCGTCTCCGAGCCACGGCAGGCCACCCTCCTCTCCTCCCTGCGCTCACCCGAGCAGAGTCTCGCTGTTGCGACCCAAGTCCTTTGCCGTCTGCCACCCCGTCGCGCAGCCCCGCTGCCGAGCTCCTCACGCCAGGCTCATCCGACCACTCGTCGTTGTCCTCACTGACGCTGGCGTCGCCCACCTCGGGCACGGCGTTCTCCTCCTCGACCGCATCTTCTTCCATGGACGGCTCTGCTGCCTCGTGACGACCTCCCCAGGAAGAACACGTGCTGTCGTTTTTATTTTATTTTTTGTGGCTGCTATGTCCCTTAGCTTCTTGTGCCTCTCCCTGAAAGGGCTCGTATGTACCAGGGGATCAGGTCAAGACGCCTTATGTTTGCTGCTGCTTAGCTATCTCCGGGATGCCTGGCTATGCCCTAGACTCTCTGCTCTGGTGATGCCTGACATGAGGAAGCCACTCGATGAAGCGTTGCGAGAAGCCGAACCCGACACCACTAGGAGAAGAACCGACAAGTTTTCCGAGTGCCATGCTCTTCTTCATGGATCCTCATGGACTCCTTCTCTGAAGACTGTTCCCGAACCCGATGGCACCCGAGGAACTATCGACAAGTTCTCCGTCGCGAACCCGATCCCCGTCGAACCCTGAGTCCGACCCCGAACCCCCTGAACCCAAGATCTTCTGAACCCAGATGTGTGAACCTTTTCCCGAGCCCCTATTTTATAAATGCTATATATAAAACTTGTTGCATATTAATTGTTCATCTCGCATGCATATCATGTGGGCTGGGGGCATTATGCCGATTCACCTCATAATTACATATGGAGTGTTTATGCGGAATATCTTTGTCTTATTCCGTACTCCATTTAAAACGGCGTAGCAAACTGATGCCTTGTTTCGCCTTGTTAATTCAACATTTAATTTGTGGGGTTTCTAAATCACTCGAACCTATTAATTAATTGTTGGGACCCCGGTTCCGCTTAATATGGCCTAATTGCACCGCATGTGCATCATATCATAATCATGTCGGATCTTCTACCGTAGTATTAAATATTGCATCCGGTGTTTCTTCTAGTGTTTGCTTCTTCGCGGATTAGGCCGATGAGTTGATGCGAGTATTGACAAGTTCTCTGGATATGATCCTTCGGCAGTGTTTCCCAGGCGAGCATTCTCCCCCTTTCTACCTATTTTGCATTTATAGTCTTTATTTCCTCATGTTGATCTATTGCTATCTCCTTTAGTTTCGTACCCGATATATCCCGTGCAGCCTCCATATTGCCTTGGACACCTCCTATTACCTGTTGTTTGGTAGATAGCTGGCCTTGCGAGTCGTAGTTGCTTGCTCAGGTGCGATCTCGTGTTGTCGAGTACCACAGTTGTTGGAATGCTGGCAGATGTTTATGGTTGAGATGATCATGACTTTAAATAGAACTATTAAAATGCTAGATATAACTAATGCAGAGGCATCAGTGGGCAATAGATGTTATATGGTTCTTCCACGCTCACTTGTGTCCAGTAGGACCCTGAGTACTTGATACCTGTTCCTTGACTATTCGCACTATCCACATCCGGGAGACCCTATGGGATCCCCCTGAGCCAGAGCTTGATTCATTTCTATTTCTTGGGGCCACAAACTAGTTTGGGGTTTTATTACTATCCTGTACTTATGCCATGCTTTACTGCTTTATTTACGATTGTGCGTGGAGCACCTGTACTGTTTTGGATTGCGCCATGTTTTCGCGGTATCGACAAGCCCAGTCACACTTTCGGGTTCCCAGTCGTTTACAGTCGTTGTTGCAAACCCTGGGTCCATTCCGGAGCCAGCCAACTTTGTTGCGGGTAGCTTAGTGGGGTGGCCCCCTGAAATATTTTATGAATCCTGTGATTGCTTTGTCATGAAAGCCTCGTTGGGTTTTGAGTTGTTTTTGCCGAGGTTGATCGAGTGTGTGTTGCTATTTGTGCACCCCTGCAGGGTAAAACTTTCTGAAAGCCGTGTCCGTGGTTATGGACGACTTGGAGCACAGTATCTTGATCATAGACAAGCATAACTAAAGTAGTGCTATAAATTTTACTTAATATGTGACTAGTAATCAGATTCTAATACAACAGAATGGATATTAAAAATTCCAACAACTAGTGGATCTAGGGTTCCTCGTGTCATGTTATACCTGCCTAGTAAGTACCGCAACTCCAATGGAATGAAATAAAAGTGCCAACAACTACTGGGTTTGGGATGTCACATGCTAATTGTATCTGACTAGTAAGTACTGCAACTATAACTGAATGGTTAACTAAAACTGCCCACTACTTATGCTATCAGGATGACTCATGCTATCTATATCTGACTAGTAAGTGCTTCAACTTTAATGGAATGAATAAAACTGCCAACTGTGTGAGTTCCTTGGTTTTACTTCCTCGTTTGGTCTCCACGGGGAATACCAGGATGGGTATGATTGGTGTTAGTATAATGTTGGTTCCGAATAGGTATTTCTTATCTCTCTCTAATAGCCGATAGTTAATCGAGTCTCTATAGGATGTTTAGTGCATGATGCGCTGCCGCTTCAGTCCACCATACCGATGTAGGGGAGAGCCGCCGAATTCTAGCCTCGCCGTGTACTGGCCTCAGTTATGAGGCTCCTCTTTTTCCTTTGCCCTTTGTCGGCACCCCTTTTGTTTTAGCAGGTTTGAGATCGACGTCGTTAGTAGGGTTACACTTCCGGCTTGGCCTGGGCAGGGTTATGGACGCCATTGGTTATTCTTCAGGGCTCTTAGCCCCATTTGCATCTTGTCCGTACTCGGACACTGTATCGTTTTCAAGGTGATTTGGATCTTTGTAGTGTATATCTGTAATATTGACTCTTGGAGTCGTGCTGTATATATATCTGTTCTGTGGGTCTCTTCGAGGACTGTTGTGTAATGGTATTACTTCGTTTTCCACCCGCACGAAAGTGCCTGGTGGGCGTCCTTGAATCGTTTCTATGCGGGTTTGGCGGAAAGGGATAAAACTTGCATAGGGCCGATTCGAGGGTGTTACACTTGGGTTTGCCAAGGTGAATTGATTTGAGTGGTTTTTGAAAAATGGTGATCTATGCATATGAACTTCATTCAAGTTTGCAATGTCCTATAAATAGATTTGGAATTTGTTTTTGTTTGTTTGTAAAGTGGGCTTGTGTTCACTTTTACTTGGTCTAGCAAGGGGTGAAAAGGATTGGGAAAGTTTCTGATAGAAATCTTTTACTAGAAACACACAAAGTGGTCTAGTGGATAAGTTTGATCAAAATGACCATTTGCTTATATGATTCATATTTGATTTTCTTTTCTTTTGATTTTGTTTCTAAATGGCCTTTATGATGTAGTATTCATCTTTAAACCATTCCTTATCATTTGTAGCAATCAAACATGGCATTTGCACTCATTCATATACTAATGCAATTCACACATACACTCATATTAAATTTAATAATAAAAGTTTTTGTTAACCCTAAACATGGGTGATTAGAACTTGATAATCTTGATTAATATTTTTGGGGTGGTACAAACCTTCCCTCCTTAAACAAAATCTCGTCCCGAGATTCAGGAAAAACTAGGAACTAAAGAGATTTGGAAATTCAGTCCTAATATAATCTTCTCTCTCCCAAGTAGCTTATTTTTCAGTATGGTTGCTCCACTGGATCTTGAGAAACTTGATACTCTGGGTCCTGGTGGTTCTGAAGGCTTCTTCCAAAATACGAATGGGTACTTCATGATACGTTAGATCCTTGTTGATATCTATGGCTCGATGATCGATGTTCTTGAACACTTCGGTCTTCTCCGGAACTTCTAGGAATTTGCGAAGTAATGAGATATGGAACACATTATGTATGGCTGACATCTCCTCTGGCAGCTCTAGATGATATGATACTTCTCCTCGGCGATTCAAAATCTTGAAAGGTCCAATATATCTGGGGGCTAATTTCCCTTTCAGTTGAAAATGTTGCATTCCTTTCAAGGGTGATACTTTGAGATACACAAAATCTCCGACATTGAAGGTCAGGTCTCGACGTCTCTTGTCAGCATAACTCTTTTGTCTGGATTGGGCGGTCTTGAGGTGTTTATGGACTTTGTGAACCTTCTCTTCGGCTTCTTGTAGGATGTCGGGTCCGAAGATCTGACTCTCTCCTACTTGTGACTAATTCAAGGGGGTTCAACACTTCCTTCCATACAGAAATTCAAAGGGCGCCATTTGCAAACTAGCTTGATAACTATTGTTGTATGAGAATTCTGCGAAAGGTAGACAATCTTCCCATTTTGATCCATATTCTAGCACACAAGCTCTCAACATATCTTCTACGATTCGGTTGACTCTTTCAGGTCTTGATAGGTATAAAATGGGCTACCTTAGATTATCTATCCACTATGACCCAAATAGAGTAATTTCCCCTACTACATGTAGGAAAACCGGTGATGAAATCCATTCCGACAGAATCCCATTTCCATTCTAGAATCTGCAATGGTTGCAAAAGTGCTGCGGGTTGCTGATGTTCCGCTTTGACTCTCTAACAAATATCACACTTGGCTATGTAGCTTCCAATTACTCTCTTCATCTTGTGCCACCTAAATTGCTCCTTCAAATCCTGATACATCTTCGTTCCTCCGGGATGGATATAATAAAGAGTATCATGAGCTTCCTGCCTGATGACTTGTTTCAGCTCGGAATCTGCTGGTACACAGATACGTCCTTTGTACCACAACACTCCTTCTTCATCTTCGGTGAATCCGGGTACCTTCCATGTACCGATACGACGCTTGATTCTATCGATACTTGCATTTCCTTTCTGCGCCTCCTTGATCTGACTGATCAAAGTGGGTTGAAGTTCAATACTAGCTAGGAATCCTGCGCTAACTAGCTCTATTCTGAAATTCTCCATCTCCTCATGCAAACTTGGCTAGGCTTCTTTTATCATGGTGTTTAATCTACATGGCAGTCTACTAAGAGCATCTGCTACCACATTGGCTTTGCCGGGGTGATAGTGAATGTCAAGGACATAATCATTGATTAACTGTATCCATCTCCTTTGCCTCATATTTAGCTCCTTCTGGGTAAAGATATACTTTAGACCCTTGTGATCCGAATAAATCTCACAGCGGTTACCCGTAAGGTAATGACGCCAGGTCTTCAAAGCTAAAACTACGGTTGCTAGTTCTAAGTCATGGGTAGGGTGGTTTTGCTCATGTTGCTTCAGTTGTCTAGAAAGATATGATATGACTTTGCCTTCTTGCATCAACACACATCCTAGTCCAATGTTGGATGCATCACAATACATTGATATCCAGCATAATCGGAATTGGGGATGAAATCAATCTCTTCTTGAGCTCTTGAAAACTTGCTTCACATTTGTCCATCCATTCAAACTTCTGATCTTTCTTCAATAACTGCGCCATCGGTCTTGCAATGCTTGAAAATCCTTCAACAAACTTGCGGTAATATCCCGCTAATCCGAGAAATGCGCGGACTTGGGTTTGAGTGGATGGGGTTTTCCATTCTTCAACATCCTTAATCTTGGTGGGATCGACAGCAATTCCTCCTGCCGACACGATATGTCCTAGGAATCCTACTTCCTTCAACCAGAACTCACATTTTCTAAACATGGCATACAACTGATGTTCTCTAAGGATTTCAAGGATGGTTCTCAGGTGTAGCTCATGGTCTTCTTCTGACTTGGAATAGATCAGAATATCATCGATGAAAAAAACGACAAACTTATCCAGGAAGTTCATAAAAATCTTATTTATGAGATTCATGAAATAAGCGGGGGCATTGGTTAATCCAAAAGACATGACAATGTACTCATACAATCCATATCTGGTGGTAAAGGCGGCTCTTGGGATATCTGTTGCACGAATCTTGAGTTGATGATAACCAGTTCTAAGATCAATCTTAGAAAACACTCTGGCACCGGTCAACTGGTCAAACAGATCTTCTATCTTCGGCAGTGGGTACTTGTTTTTGATGGTGACATCATTCACCTTCCGGTAATCCGTGCACAAACAGTTACCTCCATCTTTCTTATCCACAAACTAAACAGGCGATCTCCATGGCGATGCACTTGGTTGAATCAGACCTTTCTCCAGCATAGCATCAAGTTGCTTCTTCAGCTCCACTAATTTAGATGGGTTCATACTATAAGGTCTTTGAGCTATGGATCCAGTTCCAGGAACTAGTTCAATGATGAACTCGATATCCCGATCTGGGGGCATACCGGGCAATTGATCTGGAAACACGTCAGGTTATTCACAGACTACTCTGACTTGGTCTACGGTTGGTTGGGCTAGACTCTTGTTGCATTTGAATTGACAGGGCGGTGTCTCAGATACATGCTCTACTGATACTCCAGTGCTACTGGTCATGGTTATAGCTTTCTTGGCACAGTCGATTAATCCTTTATGTTTCGACATCCAATCCATTCCTAGTACTACTTCCAAACCTTTGGTTCCAAGTACTTTAGATTAGCATAAAAATCTATTCCATGGATTCTGATAGGTACAGCCTTGCAAATTTTTCTAGCTTTGGTGGTTGAACCAGGTATTTGAAGTATCATAACATGCTTCAATTTTGTTGGTTGAATATTACTAGTGCATGAAAATTCTTCTGTAGCAAACGAGTGCGATGCTCCAGAATCAAACAACACTCTTGCAAGTACTGAGTTAATAGAAAACATACCCAGCACGACATCTGGCGCTTCCTGAGCTTCTTCAGCATTCATGTGGAACAGACGGCCGTTGCGGTTGAGCGAGTTCCCTAGGGAAAATCTCTTTCTAGGCTGAACACGACGTTGCTGCTGAGCAGGTGCATTCACATTGGTGGCTGCTGCAAGGTTCTTGGGGCACTCGTTGGAGTAGTGACCCTTGACTCTGCATTCAAAGAAAGTAATCATGGACTTGTGTTTTCCTGCAATAGGCACAACATTGCTTCCAGTCCTTGGGGCAGTATTGTGGTTGTTGGTGTTGTTGTTGTTGGACTTGGGCGATGCATGGTTGAAGTTACTAGAGTTGCCAGGGTTATTGTGGTGGTTTCCTCCAGACTTCAAGTTTCCTACACCATGATTGGGATAGTTTGGACGGGACATAGGGGGCCTGTTGTTTCTTGGGGCATATCCTTGATAAGTCCAAAACGTATCTACTTTCCCAAACACTTTTTCTATTGTTTTTCCTCTAAACTTGTGTGATTTGGATCAACTAACACAGACTGATGCTGTTTTCAGCAGAATTACCTTGGTTTCTAGTTTTTGTGTAGAAAATCAACTATCAGGAAAAATCATGGAAAATATGCCAAAAATCCTATTTCACCAGAAGACTCACGGAGCCAGAAGACGAGACGGAGTAGGGCCACGAGGGGCCCACACCACCTGGTCGCGCGGGCCAGGCCAGGTCGTGCCTAGGGGTGGTGTGGCCGCCTTGGTCACCCCCTCGACCTCCCTCTTCGCCTAAAAGTAGCCTCTTGACCTAAAAACCAAGGGGGGTTCGACTTTTTCCAGAAAGAGTTCCGCTCCGCCGCCACCACCAGATTTTGTGAATCAGCACCAGAACTCTGTTCTGGCACCCTGCCGAGACGGGGAATTGGAGGAGATCATCGCCACCATTGCTTCTCCATTGACCATCCATGTTTGCCCCATCTATGAGTGAGTAATCCCCTGTTGTAGGCTATGGGGATGGTAGGGATTGGATGAGATTGTTCATGTAATGGCATCAGATTGTTAGGGCATGGTGCCTAGTATCTATTATTAGTGCTTTTTGACTTTGTTGCAACTTGTTATGCTTAATGCTTGTCACTAGGGCCTGAGTGCCATGATTTCAGATCTGAACATGTTATTGATTCATTATGATAGTATTGTTTATGGTCTTACCTGCAAGTTGTATACACATATTGTTGTCTAGAACAAATGGCCCCGAAGTGACAGCAATCGGGATAACCATAGGGAATGGCTTTGATGTGAGGATCACATGTGTTCACGGAGTGTTAATGCTTTGCTCCGGTGCTCTATTAAAAGGAGCACCTTAATTGCCAGTAGTTCCCTTGAGGCCCCGCTGCAAACGGGCTGGCAGGACAAAAGATGTTGTGCAACTTCTCATTGCGAGCACGTATGACTATATATGGAACACATGCCTATGATTATTCAGTACTTGGATGCTTTATCTTATTTATCTGCAATTGCCCTATGTCTTGATTGCCATGTGAATTGTCTTGTTCATGCAACGCCCTTCCATCCATCCCTATGCCTACCGTGCTTTAATCCTACTATTTGCTGATATTGTTACTGTTGTCTTTACTTTTACTACTGCTGTTACTTTGGTATTGCCACTACAAAACTATTGCTACTGATAAACTGATGTGAGCAAGATTGTTTCCAGGTGCAGCTGAATTGACAACTCATTTGTTAAGGCTTATAAATATTCTTTGGCTCCCCTTGTGTTGAACCAATAAATTGGGTTTCACTTCCCTCAAAAATACTGCGATACGCCCCCTATACTTGTGGGTCATCAAGACTATTTTTTAGCTCCGTTGCCGGGGAGCATAGCTCTATTTATCAAGTTAACTTGGAATCACTATTTTTCGCTGCCATCCATCCATCATGGGTAAGTCTCGTTATGGCAAGGTTCCTATTTTACCATCCACTACAAGATGAGGTACGGTTCTGAACACCTCTTTTGCTCTTGATTCACCATTTGTTATGAGTAAGGTCCTTACACTGCCACATACACATGCTACACACACTTCAACTACTGCTGAATCTGAAACTTCTGATACTTATGATGCTTCTTCTACTTTGCTTGATAAAAGTGGTTCATTAGGTCCTTTCCTAGATGCTACGATTGCTAGAACTATAGCTGGAAATACTAAAACTCCTAATGAAGACACTACTACACCTGTTAGTTCACCTGAGCCTAGAGAGAGTTATGATATTGAAGACGGTTATATAGAGATGGCCGATGAATTTATTAAAGAATGTCAAAACACCCATGATAGGAGTGCTATTAAGAGTCTCTTTGAGAGGCGTACTATAAAACCCAAATTGTCTCCTAATGCTAAGTTTGCTACATCTCCCATAAATATTAAAGATAAGGATTATGATTTCTCTCTTGATTTATCTTACATAACTATTGTTGAGAAAGAACTTTTTTGTGGGACTAAGAATGAGAGTGTGGTAGCACATATGACTGAGCTTTCTACCATGAGTGGTTTATTTTCTGATGATATTAAGATGCGCACCTACTTTGTTGCTAATATTTTCCCTTTCTCGTTGAAAGGAGAAGCTAAAACTTGGTTTAATAATTTACCTCCTGGATCTATTGATAGCCCTGATTGCTTAATTAGTACTTTCCTTCAGAAATATTTTTCTCCTAGTGCTAGACATGCCATTTTGCAGGAACTTTTGATTTTAAACAGGGAGAAAAAGAGGTATTGCCTGAATCATGGGCAAGGTTTTGTGCCTTGGTTCATGCATAAGATGGATGTCCAGTACCCAAAAATGAGCTTCTTGATATATTTTATAATAGACTAACTAAGGAATCTAGGACATACCTAGATAGTTGTGCTGATTGTGTTTTCAGGAATAGGACTCCGAAAGAAGCTGAGGAATTAATGGCTAAAATAAGCAAGAACTATGAAGATTGGACTCCTCCTGAACCAGCTATACCTGAGACAACTATACCAGAACCAACTATTCATGTGCCTATACCAACATCAAAGAACAGGGGAGTCATTGAACTAAATGATGAAGTGATGAAGGTAGCTAAGAAATGTCTTAAGGAGAAGGGTATTAAAGCTGAACACGTGAAGAATTTACCTCCTATAGAAGAATTATGTAAACCAATCTCCCACTCATCCACTATTGAGGTACACTCTCTCAAACATTTTGATGAAGGTGATATTCCTTACTCTAAACCTCCTGATCAATCCATAGAAGAATTTGATATTTTTATTGTTAAGCAAGATAATTTTAATAAAAGGGTACAAAATCATCTAATGGAAAACTCTAGAGCTATTATTGAGTTAAAAGATATTGTGGAAAGAACATCTAATGATGTTAAAATGCTTGTTAAACACTTCCAAATGGTTCAAACTCAAATTGATCAGCTTATTAAAGTACAAAAAGACTTGCTAGTTAATGCTGCTAAAGAAAAACATGCTTATGAAATTAGAACTAGAAGTGGTGCTGCTACCCAGGATCCTCTATATCCCGAGGGGCATCCTAAAAGAATTGAGGAGGATTCTCAACAAGCCGAAATTAGTGGTACTTCTCCTAAGAAAAGGAAAAAGAAATGTAAAACTATTGTAGAATCCTCTGAACCTGCTAAAGATCCTAATGGTATATATGTCTCTGATGCTGAAACGGAAAGTGGTAATGAGGAAAATGATGCTCCTGATAAAGAAAAAGTTGAAGAAGAACCTGAAAGGCACACTAAGAATACTAAATACACTAAAGAAGACTTTGTTGCTAAGAAACATGGTAATGAAAGAGAGCCTTGGGTCCAAAAACCTATGCCTTTCCCTGATAAGAAACACAAGTCAAAGGAAGATGAACACTATAATAAGTTTTGTGAGTGGATGAAACCTTTAATTTTGCAAATCCCTTTGACTGATGCTATTAAATTTCCTCCTTATTCAAAATATATGAAGGATATTGTCTCTAATAAAAGGAAGATCCCTAATGAAGAAATTTCCACTTTGCTTGCTAATTATTCCTTTAATGGTAAGGTTCCAAAGAAACTTGGAGACCCAGGGATTCCAACTATTCCATGCTCTATTAAAAATAGTTATGTTAGAATTGCTTTATGTGATTTAGGAGCAGGTGTTAGCGTTATGCCTTTATCTCTCTATAAGAGACTTCAACTGGAAAAACTAATATCAACTAATATATCTTTGCAAATGGCTGATAAATCTACTACTATTCCTGTTGGTATATGTGAGGATGTACATGTTCAAGTATCTCATAATTGCTTGATATTAACTGATTTTGTTGTGCTTGAAATGCCTAAAGATGACAATATGTCTATTATTCTTGGGAGACCTTTTCTTAATACTGTAGGAGCTGTTATCAATTGTAATCAAGGAAAGGTGACTTTTAATGTTAATGACAAGGAGCATACTGTCTATTTCCCCAAGAAGATTGATAGGAATTATGGTTTAAATTCAATTGAACATGTTGAGAGCATTCAAGTTGGAGAAATATATTGTCCCCTACCGAGAGAAAAATATGAAATTATTATGATTGGGACCATTGTTATCAAGGTTGAGGTAACATAATCATTGAGTGGAATACAAAGTGTTGTTTCATATCAAATTGTTTTGGTAACAAGACCTGATCAACCTTGTTAACAAAGGGATTTAAATGAACAAAACAATGTTTTCACTATGATTATCTTCGCTTACTTTAATTTTATCCATTTTAGTTTTTGCTTTCGCTTAGTTTACTTTTTTGTTGCTAGGTGCTTGCATTTTAGAGTGTCTTAGAACTTCTGAAGCTTAGGTTTCGTTTTGTTTTTGCATCATTTCAAAATCACTTTTCTGCAGAAAAATCAGTCATCAATACCTGAAAATTGCTCAAAAATAAAGTGTCTCGAAAAAATCTAGAAAATTCATATTAATTTTTTACGTGAAAAAAGGGGCAAAGAATTGCCTGGGGAGTACCAGGGGGGCCCACCAGGCAGGCACACCACCTGGTGGTGCGGCCAGCCTAGGGGCGCACCTAGCCATGGTGTGGGCCACCCCTGGCCCTCCACTCACTCTCTCACTTGCCTCTACCTTCTCTCTCCCGAGAAAACACCAGCTCATTGCTCGAAATTGCATTCTTGCTGTTCTTGCCCATGATTTTTCGATCTCCTTGCTCAGCCCACCTTTGCTGCTGAAATTTGGAGCAATTCTTCTCCGGTATGTGACTCCTCCGCTTGTCCACGTAGATTTGTGTTTAGTGGATTATATCTTGAGTATTTTGCTGCTGTAGGTGACAGGTTATGAGAGCTTGTAATCTTGTTCAATGCTTAGATATTTTTTTGATGCATGTTTAAGCCTCTTACAAGTCCCTATGAGTAGTTCCATTCATTATGTATTCACTTTGCAATCACTTGTATAATGGATGTTTAAATTTCAGAATATCAAAGATGAACAACCACACATTTGGAGAAATATTTGAGAGGGACACACCTAGGAGGTCAAGGCCTTCAAGATCAACATCTCAGTTTAGGCCTTGATACAATGAAGATCTCATTGCACCACGCTTTGGCAATGAAGGAGATGAGGGAGATGCTCACCCATCTACCTTCCCTTGTTTTACCTTTTTGCAAGCTGCAGGGATCATCAATGATTTCTTACTACTGGTTCAGAGGGTTGGCTTGAACGCATACATGGAAGATGAGAGTGAGCAATATGCCATGATCACCAAAACTTTTGTTGAGAGTTTTGTTTTAACTAACACCCCCTATCAGTCATCTGTCTCTTTCAGAATTTATAATCAGCCTATTACCATGACTTTGGATAGATTTTGCAGCATTATAGGTATAGGTATGACAGGGACCGTGAAGAAAATTCAAGGCCGACCCGCTGATTTGCTGGAGCTCTATCGAAGTGTGACAAATGACAATGACCGCGTAGCTCAGCGCGGGAAGATAAGGAACATCCAACTCTCAGATCTTAGATATTTTGCTTATTATCTTGCCACTAGCATTCTTGGTAGGGAGAACACTAGTAATATTTCCAATTATCATTTAGCCTTCCTCGCTGTAGCACTAAATGATGATACCAAGTACAATCTTGGCTCTCTCATTGCTCGTCGTCTAGCCGCTAGGGGACCTATTTATGGGGGCATTATTGCCTCACGCATGGTGGTTGCACTAGAACTTTCTGTGGATCCTAATGATATTTTGTTGGCACCACAAAGGCTTGATCTTGCTGCTATGAAAACTCATCACTTTGTCACTACTGACTCTAATTTGGACAGCTTAGTATACAGGATGCTGTTTACTGATGGAGACGAGAGGGAAGTTCCTTTGCCACAATCCACTATGTTCAGTATTTACAGGAGGCCATGGTCGCGGTCTAAGGAGAAGGTGGATGAGCAGCTCCGCTTGCTTGGTTTCCACAGGCAGCACCTGGAGGATGTGCCTTCTTACGACTACTCCACGCACTACGGTGGGGCATCCTCGAGCTTCTACCAAGACGAGGGCACCTCCTCGCCGTACCACAGAGACACTTCATCTTGGCCAGCTTGGGATTGATACCCACTTAGGCCAAAAGCCTAAGCTTGGGGGGGGAGGTACACCGACACCACACTCATCTACATATCATGTTTACTCGGTACTTTGTATATCCATGCTTCGTTCTCTTTTTAGTTTTTGTTCTTGCTATGTTTTTGCTTTCTAAAACACAAAAAGACCAAAAATATTTTCTTTGCTTCTCTTTGTTTGCTTCTTTTTCTTCTTGCCTTCGTTTGCCTTTTTCCTTTTAGTTTTGTTTTGATTATTCGAAAAACCTAAAAAAGATTTCGCTTTGCTTGTTCTTCCTTTTGGTTCTTGCCTTTAAAAATCGAAAACACCAAAAATATTTGTTGTTCTTCTTTGGTTTGTGAAGTTTGTTGCAGGGTTCAGCAGTCCTCAGTGGAATTTTGTTTCATGTTATTATTCAAACCATACAAGTGAAGGGCAATAATGAAGATTAATAACAACTTGAGGTGTGGTAAGAGGCTGGTAACAAACTCGATTTGTTTTCATTTTTGTACATATACTCATCATTGTGGGCATGCTTAGTCCGTTCATGTAAGATGTATGTTATTTATGGATGCTTAGTAGTTCTTGATGTCTTATGATTAGCCCCAGCTTACTAATAGTTTGTAGCATGTCATATGAATGTTTGCTTACATTGCTCTATTCATCACTTGGTATGACACTGTGGTATCCTCCTCTGAATGTTTTACTTGAATTGGTTTGGCACATGCGCAGGCATGCATATGACTGAAATAATCAGTTAAGCCTCGATGAATTATTTTTCCTCGAGGGTCTTGAATCACTTCCATGCCATGATTAGTCATGTTTTGTTGCAAGCATGATTATGACAGTTATTGCTCTCTCGTTTGTCGCTCCCTCTATATTGCGAGCCTTCACTTGTGCTGAGTATAAGCTTTACTCGTGCATCCAACTCCCCAAAACCAATATTGCCAAAAGAGTCCACCATATCTACCTATTAGCATCATTGCTACTCCTTGCATATTTATTATGCTATGTTTTCTTCCGAATAAAATGTTTGCTTGTTATGAGAAAGTTAGTTAGTAAAGCTCTCACGAACTTGATGGCGCACTTTTTTTGTTGCACCTAATAAAACTGAACTATTGTGACTGTCCATGAAAGTTATATGCTTGCAAATTATAGGCCGGGAATTAGCAGAACCGTGATGTCACGTGGAACGCTTTCAACACCTGCAAATATATACCCAATTGATATCATGCTCTTTTGTTTACCGATGTTGTCGGTGTGAAATAAAAGGGGAGCTTGTAAGTCCATGGAGTTATGTATATGTGTTAGAGAAACGCCTGGGCCGCTGGTCTAATCCATGCCTAATCATGGTGGAAACCTGCAGCGTAACCATAATGAGCATCTATGAAGCATTCTTCTTATAAAAAAGAGACAGAGATTGCGAAAAAGAAAAGGAGAAAAAAGAAAGAAAAAAAGGATATGAGAAAATAGGAAAGAGATAAAAAAGCACCATTTCCCATGGTAAATAAGAAGATTGCTGAGATGCTCGTTGTCGGCTTGCCTTGTCATTTTGATATGGGGATTCTTCCGTATCATCGGGCAAGGGGTACCCAATTGGCGGTTCTCTATGATACACATGTAATTACTATGACAAGAACTTACCGGTAACTAAAGTTGAGTAGCATGAGGAGCGGCCCTCGTACCCAATGGATATGAGATTTCCAGTTTATGGTCTGTCAAGCATATAATTTGTATTGGACCTCACTTTCACCTTAACCATTTAAAGATGCTCATGATAGGGGCAATGAGAGCTCAAAGCTAATTAGTACCATACTTTCAGCATTTGGAAGCCTTTCAAACTTTTCAAAACCGTTTCACTTCCTTGTTGAGTCACCACTTATTCTATGAGCATTTCCTTGAGAGCATAGTTGTCATTCTTAGTGTAATGTGCTTGTTTCAAAACATGATTAATTGTGTTATGACCTTGATCCTTGTACCTTTGATATCTTTACTTCTAGTCTTCACTTGAACTTCAGAGGTGCCTTGGCATTTATATTTGCTCTACAATCAAAGGCAAGCAAGATACCACTCTATCATACATCTTTATGAGCATTGCAATGTTGCTTGTGTTTATGTTTCATGCTACTTATTATTTTTGAGTTGGAGTATCTTCATAGCTTGCAATGACTATTGAGTGACCTTATTTGCATACTCTTTATTATGAATTCTCTAAGTACTTGATCGTATGCTGAGAATATATACATCATATGAAGCAAATGTGTTCGTGAAAGTTTCTTTTATCGCACTCAGTTTTCAACTAAATTGCTTGAGGGCAAACAATAAGCTAAGCTTGGGGGGAGTTGATACGTCCAAAACGTATCTACTTTCCCGAACACTTTTGCTATTGTTTTTCCTCTAAACTTGTGTGATTTGGATACAACTAACACGGACTGACGATGTTTTCAGCAGAATTACATTGGTGTCTAGTTTTTTTGCAGAAAATCAACTATCAAGAAAAATCCTAGAAAATATGCCAAAAATCCTATTTCACCAGAAGACTCACGGAGCTGGATGACGAGACGGAGTAGGGCCACGAGGGGCCCACACCACCTGGCCACGCGGGCCAGGCAAAGCCGCGCCTGGGGGTGGTCTGGCCGCCTCGGTCACCCCCTCGGCCTCCCTCTTCGCCTATCAGTTGCCTCTTGACCTAAAAACCAAGGGGGTCGACGTTTTTCCAGAAAGAGTTCCGCTCCGCCGCCGCCACCAGATTCCTTGAATCAGCACCAGAAACTCCGTTCTGGCACCTTGCCGGGACGGGGAATTGGAGGAGATCATCGCCATCATCGCCACCATCGCTTCTCCATCGACCATCCTTGTTTCCCCCATCTATGAGTGAGTAATCCCCCGCTGTAGGCTATGGGGATGGTAGGGATTGGATGAGATTGTTCATGTAATGGCCTCAGATTGTTAGGGCATGGTGCCTAGTATCTATTATTAGTGATTTTTGACTTTGTTGCAACTTGTTATGCTTAATTCTTGTCATTAGTGCCCGAGTGCCATGATTTCAGATCTGAACATGTTATTGATTCATTATGATAGTATTGCTGATGGTCTTACCTGCAAGTTGTATACACACATTGTTATCCGGAACCAATGGCCCCGAAGTGACAGCAATCGGGATAACCGGAGGGAATGGCTTTGATGTGAGGATCACATGTGTTCACGGAGTGTTAATGCTTTGCTCCGGTGCTCTATTAAAAGGAGCACCTTAATTGCCAGTAGTTCCCTTGAGGCCCCGCTGCAAACGGGCTGGCAGGACAAAAGATGTTGTGCAACTTCTCATTGCGAGCACGTATGACTATATATGGAACACATGCCTATGATTATTCAGTACTTGGATGCTTTATCTTATTTATCTGCAATTGCCCTATGTCTTGATTGCCATGTGAATTGTCTTGTTCATGCAACGCCCTTCCATCCATCCCTATGCCTACCGTGCTTTAATCCTACTATTTGCTGATATTGTTACTGTTGTCTTTACTTTTACTACTGCTGTTACTTTGGTATTGCCACTACAAAACTATTGCTACTGATAAACTGATGTGAGCAAGATTGTTTCCAGGTGCAGCTGAATTGACAACTCAGTTGTTAAGGCTTATAAATATTCTTTGGCTCCCCTTGTGTCGAATCAATAAATTGGGTTTCACTTCCCTCGAAAATACTATGATACACCCCCTATACTTATGGGTCATCAATCCTGCAGACGGGTTCGGGAGATACTTTGGTGTATGGTGGGATCCAAGCTGGTGCATCATGTGACGCTTATGGTTGTCATTGGCTTGGTTGATCTTCCCTTCCATATGGATAGCCGAGTCCACTAGTTCTTCTAGATCCTCAAAATGGATGTTGACTAACACTGTCTGCATCTCATCATGTAATCCATTCAGGAACCTTTCCTTCTTCTTTGCTTCGGTGCTAATCTCATCAGGGGCATATCTAGCTAAATATAAGAAATTGTCACGGTATTCCACCACAGTCATTCTCCCTTGCTTCAATTCCCTCAACTCATCCCTCATCCTAGTGACCAAACCTTGGCGCACATGGGTCCGGCTGGACTTGATCTTGAATGCTTCCCAAGTCATCGTTTTCCCTTCGTTCATGGTACGAGTGCTATTCCACCAGACTCTTGCATCACCTGCCAGATAATGGGTGGCAAAAAGTACTTTTTCATTGCATTCAACTCCTGCGACCTCCAAATTGTTCTCCATGGTTTGCAGCCAGTCATCAGCATCTAAGGGATCCTCAGACTTACTAAATATAGGTGGGCTGGTATTCTGAAAGTTCTTGAGCTTGGATCCATGGTTATCCTGGTTTCCATGGCCTTGATTATTGTGGCCCATCTGACCTGTCTGTTGAAGAGTGGCTAAGTTAGATTGGCATTCGTCTCTACTAGCTTCATGGTCAGAAATTAACATTTGCAGAATCTGCAGCATTGGGTCCTAAGATGAACTGCTTCCTCTGGGATTTCCGCGAGTCATCTGAAGATTGAGATAGATAATGAGACAAGGGGGAAATTTCTAGGGTTTATAGGTTTGTTTTAGAAACATTAAACTTGGAGTATAACTCCATTTTTGAAAACTAACAACTTCTTCTTATTCATTCATTCATTCATAGAACCCAATACAAACACGCACCACAACATAAATAGAAAACAGATGGTTTTAGGAACCATTTTGCGAAACTACGATACAGTGGGACAGGGTACAACCCACTCCTAAGATAGTTCTCAAGTGCATCTAATCATCATCAATGAAGGCGGAATCATCATCATTAGTGTGGAACTACATGGCCTTGTCCTCCAGGTAGTCGTCATTAGCAGTGAGGTAAGAGTAGAGATCCCCACATATATTTTCACCTTCCTCCTCCTTCGCTTCAAGCTGGATCTCCTGTTCATGGACGGTCTTCTTGAGAGTGGCCACCTTCTTGCGAAGTTGATTGATGACGCGATCCTTCTTGTCATGCTGATGACGAAGTGACTGGCGCTCCTTGGCGAGGATGGCGAGGGTATAGTCCTTCTTGACTGCAATGGCATGGTTGTGGTTCGCGTAGGCACGGGCGTTGTCCAACTCCTTCTATCTATCATACAACATGAAGTTGAGATTATCCACCTGGTGCTTTAGCTCCGGGTGTCTTGGCATCTCCAAGGGCATTCCTATAGAATCACGCCTTGCGTAGTGAGCAAAGCGAGTTCCACTGATCTGGTTGATGTTTTGCCCACACAGACGGGCAAGAGCTTCATGCATAACCCTGGCTAATCCATCTAGCCAGTTGTTCTCCCGAACGCTGAACTGAATCTTCTCTGAGGTGGGTGCTTCCATCTTGCCTCTGAGATCTGCAATTATCGGCCATTGTAGTTCTCCTCCTGGCTGATCATTGAGTTGGGGCCCGAAGAACTCCGGGTGCAGGCGCTCAAGATACTCTGCGAGTGCATGTAGATCCCTCTCAAATATCAGGTGGCCTCTATTTCCCAGCTGGTAGAACTTTCTATACTTGACCTCCATCTATAAGAATTTACGGTGAGCAAGTTAGTGGGGTGATCAAGTGTGTCAAATTTTATGTAGGGTTGCAAGAATTTTTGTGGAACATGAATTTTTTGAAAGAATCTCAAGGATAAGGGTGGGAATAGGTTTTCATAAATACTCACTTCTTTTGTTTTGAAACTAAGTTTTTTCTTTGTACATACGTCCATTCTAACTAGGGTCTCCTATGGTCAGGATGGCTCTGATACCAACTTGTCAACACCCGGATTTTTAATCCTAGATGCCTGTTATGCCATACATCGCAATCCCAGGATTACCATTTTTGTGAGACATAACAGAATTGGTACCACAGTACATCCTCCATTACAAACCATAATAAAGGTCTTACAAATAAAGGATCTCATGATCCAGTCTTAATACAATCCAGGAAGCGGAAAGTAAACATAGTAGGGGCTCCATCTTCAGGGTCATAGGCAAAGCGGACGATGGGAGATGATCCTAGTTGTCATGGACCTCCTGCTATCCATCTTCCTGGTAGTCTTCCTCATAGTCTGGCCACGGGTATAGCCAGGGATAAAGCCATGAGTACTCTTTAAGTACTCACAAACGATCACTAACAAGTAAGGTAGTTATAGTAGGAATCTTAAGCTCTAGGTTTATTTGCAAAAAAGCCAGGTTTATTTCATAAGAGTTCAAAGGTAAAGAACCTAATGAAATTTTCTACATCACCTAAGTGGGAACCTAGTTTTCATGTCCACAACCCTGTTGTGGTCAAGTCAAGGTCATAGTTCAATTCACAAGTCATTTTTTAAAACATCTGACAATGGAACAGTATGGCCACTCCAACTGTCCATGACCGCGGACGCAGCTATTCAAATAGTTTGACACTCTACAGAGGTGGTACACTTTCACCACAAAATTCGATACATCCGTCAGGGATAACCCTGTATGCGGATAATCAATCATAACCTTTCAATTACACACTCTAGTATAGGCACCTCCCTTATGAGCTTGGCCTCCCATCCATGGCCATCTGCCATCCTAGGCACTACATAGGTGGACATTCACATGAGGTAGCCTCATCTCAACCTCTTCCCGCGAGGGAAGCCCTACCCAATTCAGGTATTGTGGTTGCACGGTAAAATTGGAATCGTATCGCATCTGAACCCAAGCATCAGTTTTTATAAAGGGCCAAAGCTCATGCCTCAACATTCTCATCGTCAAATCATTTTGTGTTCATAACACATGTCAAAACATTTCAATAAAATGAACCATCATTCCAAGGTTTTCATAATCATTTTCACCAAGTATTCCCATCTAAAGTGATCAACTTTTATGCTTAGCACTAGCCACTAAAATTGATGGTATTCACTAATGAGGGGTGCTAATCAAGTGTAACTATCCAAATCTAGTTTTATGCTGTTTAATGGCATCTAAGTTTAACTACTTAGGCCTAGTTTTAAGCTCTTTATGGCATTTATCCTATTTTTCGAATACTCACAAATCACTAACTAAAGGTAAAGAACTTTGGTAAAAATAACAGAATAAAGCTTGCAAGTAAAACTTGGGATTGGTATAATAAAGGTTGCATAAACAAAGTATGCCTAATGCATCTTGCATAGGTTATCTTGCAAGGATGGCTCATAGTTAACTTTTAGTGTTAGGCTTGCCTTGAGTACTGTAGTGGTTGAAGTTGTCTTCTTCTTCTTCTTTGTAGTACTCCTCCTCCTCGTATCTCGGGTTGGTACTAGCGTCTATAAATGAATACGAGGTACACAATCACCAAACAATACTTAACTACTTCTATTCAGCACACTAAAGCTCACACTTGATGATCTAGCATCATCACAATCATCACATGAAATAAAGACATAGTCTTATTTATCTTATTTTAGAAAAGGAATTTCTACTCATTGAAATTACTTAAGATTTAATATTCTCCAATTAAAATATGGGATCATATTGACGCATGTCATCACCACATATTCTAATACTTGGGAATGTGATTTGAAGAGGTGGTCATATTTTATAAAGTTTAGAATTACTATTCAATACAATTAAAGTGACTAGAAATGCCTATATAGCATTATTTTAGTACTAGTCAAAGATCGCTTCATGTAAATCTAAATATTTTCACATATTCAGATAGATCTTGTCAAATGTGATTTTTGTGATTTGAAATCAACTCAAAAGCATTTATGGTTGATTTTTCAAAAATATTTGAAGTTGGAAAAGTATCTGCCTTGTTATTTTTCGTATAGGTGATCTATAATTTCAAATGGTTTGAATCCAAGGGGCTTGGATAGATAATTTGAATATATTTCTAACAAAGTTGGAATCATGCAATTTGGTTTAGTGAATCTCTTTGAATTGATTTTTGAATCTACTGACAGAAATTAGTTTTAACTAAAATGGAAAAAGTCTATTTGAATCAATAGGCTCTGCGCGGGAAACTAATTGGGCCGGCCCAGCTACACGGCGCGCGCGTAGCAAGCTGCTGACAGGCGGGTCCTACTTGTCAGCAACTCAATTAACGCGAAGCGGTAAGTTTCAATCTCGGCCGTGTGATTAGAGCGCGATCAACGACTGAGCATCGTCGTCTCCGCCGCACAGCTCCGGCGAGACTGGACCCTAATCGCGATGGTGGGGGTCCGTGGGGGCTCACCAGGGCTCCAGCTAGGGTCGGTGATGGGGGCGAATGAGGTTGTCATCGACGGTGGTTCGAATGGTGGTCGTGGCGGCTCCTGGGGTGGATCCTAGCTCTAGTTCCTCTTCTCCTCTGTAGCGGCGGGCTCCAGTGAAATTCCGGCAATGTGGTGCTCTCCTTGCTCCGGGGAGAGGTGTGGGAGATGTCTGAGAGAGAGGGGGTGGGATGGTGTAGCGAATGAAGGCTGTGATGGCCTCTATTTATACACCGGTGAGAGGGACAGAGCGGCATGGCTCGGGCTCGTCGGCGATGTTGTTACAGAGAGCTATAGGCATGGCTAAGGGTAGGGTTCGACGTGGTGCTTCAGGGCGGTCGTCATGCGAGTGATGGCACGACAAGGGGCGGCCGAGAACGGTCGGGAGTGGTCTGTGCTCTACGCGGGAACGACGGCGTTCGAGACGGCGCACAGTGGCTACGGTCTGCGCGGCAGCGAATGGGCGTGTCTGGGGGTAGCTGTGGTCACGGTGAGTGCGGGCACGCGTGGAGAGGGAAAGGCGCGACGTGTGTGTGCGTGTCGGCTGCGGCGCTCTGGCGCGCTCTCAGCATGGCTGGCAGAGAGGTGGGCGCAGCGATCGCGGGTATTCCACGCCGTGTCTTTGCTCGAGGGGTTGACAGAGGGTGGTGGTGGACGGTCGCCTATCTCCTGGTCATCGTGGGAGAGGGCGGCACTGGATGTGGTGAGCGGTGCTAGGTCAACCTGCACGGCAATCTCGGGTGGCGCTGCACTGGTGCGCACAGCAAAGGGGGAGTGTGTCCACTGTGTTGCTAGGTGCTGGGGAGACCAGGGGAGAGATTTAAGGCACTAGTGGCGATTGATCACTGCTCAGAATAGTAGAAGTTAGGCAATGTTTATTTGTGTCTGCCAGGTGCTCGACCAAATGGCCACATGAATTTAAGTTTTGAATTTTTGGATGAATTTGGGTGAGTGTTCTGAGTACTTGCTTGATAATCTATGGTTGCTTGGGTTTTCCAAGGTGAATTGATTTGAGTGGTTTTTGTAAAATGGTGATCTATGCATATGAACTTGATTCAATTTTGCAATGTCCTTTAAATAGATTTGAAATTTGTTTCTGTTTGTTTGTAAAATGGACTTGTGTTCACTTTTACTTGGTCTAGCAAGGGATGAAAAGAATTGGGAAAGTTTCTATTAGAAATCTTTTACTAGAAACACACACAATCAAACATGGTATTTGAACTAATTCATATACTAATGCAATTCACACATACACTCATATTAAATTTAATAATAAAAGTTTTTGTTAACCCTAAACTTGGGTGATTAGAACTTGATAATCTTGATTAATATTTTTGGGGTAGTACAATGGAATGAAGGCTCGAGCTTCCTCGATGAGGTCAACAATGGATATGTCGAAGAGGATGCTGGCAAGGATGAAGAAAACCCAGATGACCTGGAGGCTAACGACGATGATGAAGTGGAAGCCGATGTTCCCAACCCCCAAGATGTTGTTCCTCCTCTAGCTACTGATGATCCGGATGCTGCTGCTCCTTAGGCGCATAAGCTTTGAACTTGGTTAATTCCCTGGTATGCCGGGCGCATATGTATTAAACAGTTCAAGTTATTTTGCTACTACTATGCTTTTATGTCAAATCTTTTTGGGATAAGTCCTCAAGTTTCATTTTCTCGTTTTCTCAATCTGATGACTCGACTCGCATCTACCATTTTTTGGTGTTCGACTAACGAGT
Organism: Avena eriantha; assembly: GCA_910589775.1. NCBI lineage: Eukaryota > Viridiplantae > Streptophyta > Magnoliopsida > Poales > Poaceae > Avena > Avena eriantha. The sequence continues at coordinate 447,156,567 of OU342742.1, forward strand.
TGGAGATCAGAAAATCAAATTAACAATACTTAAAACCACAAGAATTAGCTCAGAGTGATTCAGCATAATAATCAAGAAAGTAAATACAAGGGATAATCCAAAAAAATGTCGGTTTGATTATTTTCCCTTCCTTAGTCATTTTTCATGTGTCTAGCATTCGCGAGTTTTTTCTCTTGATTGCCAGGAAGCTAATCTTTTGGACAGCACCAAGTCGAAGAGTTAGTCTTTGGTGCCGACACTTACTAACTCGGCCTAAGGGGTAAGAAATTTAAGCCAACCGACATATAAAATGTAAGTATAGAAAAATACAATTACTACTAAGGCATTCCCCGAGTCACTACTCGAGGTGTCGAGGTTTCATTAGTTATCTCATTGCCGACATATAATCCGACATATGAGAGTTCAAGATACATACACTTTAGCTAAGCATAAAATGGACGAAGAAGTGCTACATTCCATGGCCTTTTTGATTCTTCTCTCAACCTATACACCTTATTCTTCTCCTATCTTGAGCATCGATATGATAGTATGCATCATTGTGCAATGACTTTCTCACAATAAATGGCCCATCCCATGGAGGTGATCGTTTATGCATGTCGATAGTGCGTTGTAGTAGCGGAAGCACCAAACCCCCTTCCCGAAAAACTCAGGGGTTTACTTTCCGGCTATGATAGCATCGGAGATTCTGCTGATATATGGAGGATCTGGATAGTGCCAACTCTCTTTCCTCTTCTAGCAGATCAACGTCATTTTTCCTGGCCTCTTGCACTACGGCTTATGTGTATTGGGTGACTCTAGGAAAATCATGCTCTATGTTGGCTGGTAATATAGCTTCTGCCCCATATACCATAAAGAATGGCGTATAGCTAATTGATCAATTTGGAGTTGTCCTAAGCCTCCATAGTACTGTCGGGAGTTCGTCAATCCAACACCCCGCTGATCTTTGCAGTGGCTCAATGAGCCGGGGTTTTATCCCGGACAGTACTAGCCCATTGGATCTCTCCACTTGCCCGTTTGATACGGAATGTGCGACTGATGCAACATCAAGTCTTATCTGTTTATCTCGGAAGAATCAAGCGAATGCTCCCTCGGCAAAGTTTGTGCCATTGTCAGCTATGTGGGTATCCATATCTCAGGATTATATCCTTGAGGAATGATACGGCAGTGGATCCATCACATTTTCTGATTGGCTTGACCTGAATCCATTTTGTAAATTTGTCAACCATGACTAGGATAGGAGTCATGTTTCCACGAGCCGGCTTAAACGACCCAACCATGTCCAAGCACCATACAACAAATGGCCAAGTGATAGGTATAGTCTTGAGTTCAGAGGATGGCATAAGTATCTTGCTTGAATATCTCTGACATCTATTGCATTTTCTTACGAGGACCTCAACTTCTTACAAAGCACTGGGCCAGTAAAATCCATGTCGAAATGACTTGGCGACCAAATCTCTGGACGAGGTATGATGCCCACATTCGCCCTGATGTATATCTCGGAGGATTTCCTGCCCTTTTGCCGAATCAACGCATCGTTGAAGGACACTTGTGACACTTCTTTTATATAATTCGCCATTTATTATGGTATATGCTTTTTCCCTTCTCTGGATCTTTCCGGTGAGGACCTCATCACTTGGTAAACTCCCATCTTTCAAAAAAATCAGAATTGGATGTGCCCAAACTGGTATAGCATGGGTCGGGAAAATTACTTCATCAATTTTCCATTGGCACCGCTGACATAACTTCTGATGGGTTAAGCTAAATAGTACCCGGTTTCTATGAGGCAGTCCCTGGGTTTGCCGAGGCAGTCCTCGGGTTTTCCAAGGCAGTCCCCGAGTTACTAAAACTATTCCCCCAATCAATGTCCATTGGGACAACCTCGGACCCTGGATTGGGCGGGATATAAATTGACTCGGATTCTGGTGATGTGTTGATAGATGGTTTCTAATGCTCAAGAGCTATGCCTGGCGGGATAGCCTGCTGAGATGAACCAAGTTCCAATAACACGTCGGCTACATCATTTTCAGCCTGAGGTTATTTTTTACAAGTCCAATTGACATGTAATATTTTACTCCTTTTAAAGTTATTTTTTAATTTTTATATTGTGTTGATTGAGAATTATGATTTTTTGGGATGGTTTATATTAGTAGAGTACAAACATATATCAGCGAGTTGCAACTAGGGGTACAACTGATGAGTCTGATGATTTTCTTTTGTGACTCTTTCTTATTATGAGTTGCATCTCGTTTTTGCAACTACCACCATTGTGGACATGCAATGGGGGTTACAACTGAGAACTGTTTTGCAGTCGCTTCTATCTATGAGGTTGCATCTTTCTTTTACTATGAGTTGCAACTAGACAAGTAACTTATCTTGGGAGTCACATCTGGGTTTGCAACTGAGAATTATTTCAGGGTCTTTTTTTAGTATGAGTTGCAACTCGACTTATAACTAGATTTCTATGGGGAGTCGCATCTAGGGTTGCAACCGAGAATTTTTTTCACGTTCTCTACTTCACTATGAATCATAAATGGACTTGTAACTAGTTTTTGCGGTTCCCACTTCACTATGAGGTGAAACTGGACTTTAACTGGCTTTCTCTCAGGAGTTTGCAACTGAGCATTATTTATACCATGAGTTACAACTGGACTTGTAACTAGTTTTCTCTTAGGGTGTTGCAAATGGGTTTACAACTGAGGATTGTTTCCTGGTTCTTTTCCTTCACTATGCGTTGCAGCTAGACTTATAACTAGCTTTCTCCCAGGAGTTGCAATTGGGGTTGCAAATGAGTATTGTTTTTTCACGGTCTCGTCTTTACTATGAGTTACAACTTGACTTGTAACTGGTTTTCTCTCAAGGAGTTGCAACCCTAGTGGCAACTAAGAATTTTTTTCGCAGTTCCATCTTCACTATGAGTTGCAGTTGGAGTTGTCACTAATTTTCCTCGGGAGTCGCAACTGAGGTTACAATTGAGGATTTGTTTCATGGTACCAACTTTTACTATGAGTTGCAACTAGACTTCTAACTAGTTTTTTCTCAGGAGTCGCAACTGGGTTGCGACTGGTGATTGTTTCATGTTCCCTTCCTTTTTACTATGAGTTGCAACTGGACTTATAACTGGTTTTATCTCGGGAGTCGCAACTGGGGTTGCAACTGAGGATTTGTTTTTCATGATTCCCTCTTCACTACTAGTTGAACTTGGACTAGTAACTGGCTTTCACTCGGGAGTTGCAACTAGGGTTGCAATTTAGAATTATTTTTACAGTCCCCTCTTCACTATGTGTTGTAACTGGACTTGTAAATGTTTTCTCTCAGGAGTCGCACCTAGGGTTGCAACTAAGGATTTTTTTCACGATCCCTACTTTCTACTATGAGTTGCCACCGGACTTGTAGCTGTCTTTCTCTCGGGAGTCGCAACTAGGGTTGTAACTGAGGATTTTTTTTTCATGGTATCTTCTTCACTATGAGTTGCAACAGACTTGTAACTAGTTTCTATAGTTGGGAGGCCAGCTGGGTTGCAACTGAGGATTCCTGGGCTATCCCCTCTTCACTTGAGTTTGCAACTAGACCTATAACTTGCTTTCTTATCGAATGTTGTAACTAGGACTTGTAATTGATGATTGTTTCGTGGTCCCATCTTCACTATGAGTTGCAAGTGGACTTGTAACTGACTCTTCTTCTCATGAGTTTCAACTTGGGTTTGGGGAGTAGGAGGAGAGAGGGGGATCAAGAAGAAGGAGACCAAATTGGCAGCTAGAGGGACTCGAGGAAGACACGCGGGGATGCTTTAGCCATGGGAAGCTATCTCCACTGTGTACCATGCTAATGGGGAACGACTCGTTGGGGACATGCCCCAGTGCGGAAGTCTCGAGAAACCACGACCTGCTCGCATCAACATCAAGCATTTTCACTGATCCCAGTTGACAATTTGTTGCTCAAGTATCAGGTAACTCAACAGGTTTCGTTTCTTCCCTCCTCATGCGCATGCACTACTTGTTTTAAAAGAAAGATTTCGTTTCTTTTCTCCTCACGCACATGCACCTCTTGTTGTAGAATAAATTGCATATTATTGTTTTAAGACACGCGTTTTTGTCCTCATATTGTGAGTTATTATGGTGGGATTCACTAATTTGTGTGTACTAGTCCAATCATTTTTAGTAATTTCTTCATTAATTTACTTTAATATGTTTTTCTACCATTTTGAACATGACATAGTTGAGGTGGGAGGGAGTGGGGTGTCGTAGGTGCCACTGAATACACCCAACCAATTGCAATTTCCGTGTTGAAATTTTTTATGGACTATAGATTTGTGTCAATATCATGTATACAAATAACCTTGAATTATAATTTCCAAGGGTTAGTTTATTATTTGTTATTTCTTTACATAATATAATTTCACGTGCAAACTTGTTTGTCCTAAAGTAAGAGTATTTGCCAATAACCTGTGCGTTCGAATATTTTATGGGATAGTCATTATCATGGATTTATTTGTGTACATGTTCTTATTGTTGCTAACAACAGCGTTAAAAAGTCTAGTAACAAAATCAATAACAAAAGGCAACATCCCAACAACAAAAGAAAATATCATAACCAAAAAACAAAACAACACAAGACAAAGCTTAACAAATAACAAAGAGTCAAAGAGGCAAAAGAGCTGAAGCCACACTGATGATGTCACTCGACTATGACCTATCTTATGTCATGGTTGACTGTGACTTAGAGACTCCAGGTCTAAAAAAGGAGCCATGTCTATCTCTCCTCGTCGAGTGTCTAGCCCCACTACGCAGCGAGACAACGTGGCATCCATTTGAGGGGTTTGCCCAGGTAAGATCCACTCAATACGTTGGTCGGTGCCGCTTTGATTTGGGAGATCTCGCCTTACCAAATTAGGCAGATTACTACCTTTAGTTGCCTAGACTTGTCAAGTTGAGAGTAATCAGATGATTTCTTGCGGTGTTGAAATAAATGTCACCCTGATTAAATCTGACCGAAATTATAACAAGGCCTGCAGCGTACTTTACTCTAGCAGTTAAATTGGAGATGTCCAATAGGTCTGTTCGCTGAGGGCCGGGGTTGGGCTGAGGCTTGATTAGATCGAAACATTTGAATGTTTTTTATGCTTCAACTCTTCCAAGGTTAGAGGAGATCCTCTCTGAGACCAAGGATGCTAAAATTGAGTTTTCCTTATTTGCATCAGAGTTCTGCTTTAACTGCGTAAAAAAGAGGCCCAAATCAGAGGAATTAAGCTTCAAATGAATCAAGGATTCAAGATCATTTTTCTGCAATTCAGTAAGCAAATCAAAAAGATTCGAAATGCTCTCCTATCTTCATTTCCGCCTAAAAAAAGAAGTGAATATCTTGAAAAGAATAGCTAGCAGCCAAATGATCCTCCAAAAGAAGGCCCAGTCAGCAAACTTCAAAATATTTGAGAAGTTGTTATATGTTGCTTCGTTTGATTGATGAGCCTTATAAATATTAATGGGATAATGAGATGGATATAATATTTTCACCAGACCATATTATAATATGTCAACCTCAAGCATCAAAATTTGAGAAACTAGTTCATGTAGTTTGTGTTGAGATATTACGGTACACTCGTAAACAATAGACATAAAATAGACACGAGGTATATCATAGTGAATTGTTCTTTTTCATGCTAGAGAATATATTTACAATTTATGTTGCCTATGTCTCTATTAGACGTGTTCACATAGTGTTTTATATGTCCTTCCATGGGAAAGAGGCAAAAACCCTGAGAATGAATCTACTACTTTTTTTTTGAAAATGAGCATATACTAATATCATGAGATACCAATTACACACCAAGCCTCTGCAACAACGCATTACCCTATTGGCATTACGGATGCACATAGCCAAAAAAGAAAGAAAAATTATAGAAAAAGGAAAAGTCCCGCTACAACGATCTATGCCTTACAACAGCGGACCAAACACTACTAGAAATCCATCATCTCCAAAAGCGTCGCCTCCAAAAAGGGAACAGTGCACAAGCACCGTCATCACCCTGATCGTCGATCATTGGTTTTCACCCCAGAGAAAGTCCGCGCTTAGAAAACAATGCCTTCAACAAGGCCATTGCCAGGCAAAACCAATTAAGGACATACCTTAGATTTTCACCCCGCAAGTTTGAACTCTAGATTCCTCTTATACTGTCGCCCCACTTTTCGATATCGCTACTCCAAGACCCAGATCACCAACCCCAAACCTCATCGCCACTGGGTTCAAACCACCATTACGAGCCCGAAATCTTGCTTTCCATGTCATTCTTTGTGACTGATTTCACCGTGGGACTAAAGGCATGCCCTTGATGGCATAGATTACAAAGAGGATTTACTCTTGGCATGGCCTGACCTTCATAGATTCGAGGGGGATTTGGGGGAGAAAGCAAAGAACACGATGAACACGCAAGGGGAAATAGATACAAATGCACACCACACCCAATACAATCCGGTTTTCTCTCATTGGTCTGAACCACAAACCCAATAGAATCTCAAGGGAGAGACCAATGGTAGAATCCCATGAGAGAGATTGGCTAGCTCTTGATAGAATCACACATAGGGAGCGAGTAGCAACCAAGTAGAATCCCAAAGTGGAGAGACCAAGCACTACTAGAATTCAGACATGCGAGAGATCAAGAACAAGAAGAGAGCCTTGACGACTTCAATTAATAAGGCCTTGATACAACTCATAGATAAACTATAGAGAGGGGGATCCCATCTAGGGATTTGCACATGCCTCAATTCATCATCGATTCTAGGGTTCCTAGGAGGAGGTGAGGGATTATTTATAGGCCAACCACTAAAACAGGGGTAGTTTAGGCATAAAGGGGAGTTTAGGCGTTACATGGGATGAGGCCCAATCCTGATGCATGCATGCACTGGTAGGTCTGATAGTACCAGCATGGGGACCGGTAGTACCAGCTTGGTGGTAGCAATGGTGCTCGGGGCAGTAGTAACGGGCCTTTGGCGAGCGTTGACCTCCAAGTCCGGTAGTACCGGCAAAGGGGGCAATAGTACCGGTGTCGAGCGCTAGTTCCGGGTTTTGATACCATGAAGACCTGACGAGTTCGTGTAGCTCGTCTATCGAGGCCGGTAGTACTGGTCATCAGGGTCGTAGTACCAGTGACTCCTGCCTCTTGTGTCCCATCTTCCAGGCTTTGTGCTTGGGGGTCTTGGCTCCTTCTACATCCTGGTCCCCTCCTATTGGCATCATAGTCACATGCCTAGTCATATAATATACACTTGGCTCAAGTAGGATCCCATTCAAGTGATGACCAAAGGTAGACAAGATATGGAAGGAGTTCACCTTGGTAGGAATAGTTGGTGTAGCATGATGTGGACCAATGGTGGTTTCCATGTGTTGGGTTGCATCATCTCCCCCCACTTGAAAAATAGTTGACCTCGACGATATCTCGTCATCATTTTGATAGCAAGGAGATATGCCCATTATGTCTTGTGGGATGCTCTCTAGAGGTCGCTTTGTCAACTCGTGCTCAATCGAGAGAAACAATGTATGTGCGTGGTAGATGAATACATCATCCATCATGATGCATCTTCTCTTGTACACATCACCATTAGCATCAAGTAATATATTATCGAAAGCATGGTGATTATGCAAGAAAAAGGTGGGAATATGCTTATCATGGCAAGTATCAAAATCTTCAAAATTTGAGAAAGCTATGGGCGTAGTCTCAATATGAACCATATAATCATTATTACACGCAACAATGGGAGAAAATGAAGAACATGCATGATCAAACATAGGGAAAGAGCAATTGTTCATCAAGTTTGTCACAACAATTGTAGGATAAAAGAAGGATGTGTAGCATGGCATGTCTATGGAAATATCATCTCACTCAAATAATTCGACATGATCAACATTATGCAAAGGAAAAGTGTCACATGAGAACATGAATGAAGCATAATAAATGTCATAAGTAGTGTCCATATCATCACAATTCAGCATGTCCACTAGTGCGATCATGGAATCATCAACACCCATATTCTTACCTTGGTCGTACCTCTCATGTGAAGTGGGTGTTGTGGTAGTAGGGTCCTCCATGTGGGCGACTTCTTCATCATATATGGGGATGTCATCATCTTCATCCACCATGTACATCTTCTCGATAGTAGGTACCATCATCTCTAAGATTGGTGGTTGTTGCTCCAAGGTACCTAGCACATCATGAGGAAACACACTACAGGTAGAGAGTAAGTGGTTCGAAATCGAAATGGCCTCACTTGACCTATCAACTACCACTATCAACTCGCTAGGTGTATCGCTCATGTCCTCAGAGTAGAAGCACTCAATCTCACATATGGTGGAGTCACTCATCTCACATTTGCTCTCACTGAAGTGGGCTAAGTGGCAATAAAACTCACATGGGATTTGTACCACATCATCACTCAAGCATATGGGAATAAACTCGGTTTCCTCAACTCCATGCGCCTCCATTGGTGAAGAGAAAATCCCATGCTCACCATCCTCAACCTTATCGCCTCCAAAGATGGATGCCTTAAGTTTGGATTCATCACTCTCATCACCATCCGAGGTATCATATCTCACATCTTTGGTTGTACCGCAACGATTGTCATCATCCAAAGTTTACACCATGTCTTGAAAGCGTCAACTTCATGAGAGGTCATCTTGATGGGTTCATTCAACTTGGTGAAGTATAGATCCCTAGCGTCCTTCTCATTTGTTGATGATCTCATAGCTTATGTAGGAGGCTTCCTTGAAGAAGGTTTGTCGTGGAAGTTCTTGGCGTTGGAAGCTTCATGGTGTTGGTGAAAACACGTTTTCTTGTTCGCAATCTTTGTCCATGAGGGAGAACCAACGTCATATGAGGTCTTATCTCTTGAGGGTCTTGAAGCTTGTGTAGTGGTCTTCCTCAAAGGATAAGTAGTCTCGTTGATGTTCTTGTAGTTGGACACCTCATGTCGAACTTTTTTGTCGATGTAGCTTGATGGCACGGACAGTATCTTGCTTCCTTGTTCTCATGGCAGAGAGGACTCATATTCCATCTTAAGCTTGTATAGTACATAGAATGGATGCTCTTGATCTCTTGTTGGTGGCGACGCCCTTGTCTTGGCTCATGTGTATTGGCTCTTGTTGAGTTGTCGCGCCTTCTTGAACTTTATGGACAACCCTCGGGGTATGTAGTTCCTCTTGATGGATGCGACTTGAAGATATTGTCATTGTTGGCCTCTTGGGGACGTGCCTCCGCTTGTATGGTGTAGCAGTTCTTGGTCTCCATGTTGTGGAAGAAGTCATCATAGCTCATGAGGGAGTTGCCATAATAGTCGATGAAGTGTTCCGTTTTCTCCATGAATGAGAAGTCAAAGTTCTCATGGTTCCCCATGTGCTCCATGCTTGGGGAGTCATTGTTGGTGTAATACCCCAAGTACTCCAAGCATCCGTAGCCAATGTTGGTGTAGTAATCCATCATGCCATCTATGATTGTGTAGTCATTGTTGTCATGGCTCATCATGGATTCTTCATCATCAGTTCCAGAGTCCCTAGACATTGTGCTCACAAGACGAAGTGTGATATAGTGAAAATTGGATTCAAAGATCCTATGCCTTAGATCATCTTGTAGAAAGTATTGGATCAATGGTAATGACCGAGAGCTACGAAAATGCAAATGAGAAGTGGCGTCGTATCCAAAAACACAAGAATCACCAAACACACATGACTTATGAGGAGCTTAGGTATGGCAAGTGGCATGCAACTTGGAATAACCGGAAACCAAGATATGTAAAGGCAAGTAGAGAACCACGATGATCACAAAGCAAACAAGTTGCTCCACAAGATAGGAATTAAGATCAAGGAAACACACATAGCAATATAAACGGGACTTCTGCGACGGAAAAAGTGCAATAAGAACCAAATTAAGGCCTAGCGAAGACTATAAGCTCATTCCGCACAAGTACAAGGAGAGACAATAGTTCGATTGCACAAAAATTGGAGGGCTACGCGATTTGCAGAATAAGTACCACCTACCAATGTGTCATCAAGCTTGTGCTTCCTATTATACATGGCACTTGTATCTTTATTTTCTTTTTGTTTTTGTATTTCTCTCTTTTTGGTTCTTTCTTTCTTTTTCCTTTTCTTATTCACTTGCTTTTTCTTGTGCCAACAACTATACACAATAAATATATGAGATATTGCTCACAGTTTTTAATCGGAAATCTACAAGGTATCTGATGAGTCCAAAATTGAAGCATTTTTACCTTTCATTTTTGCATAAATAGAGTTGGGATTTTTGTATTTAACTGTGTTGGCACACACCTTTTTTACCTTGTTTTGATAGGATCCTGAATCACTAAGTCCTCTATGAACATATCAATTGGAACTGTCATATTATGCTATAATATAATATATTTAAGTGATAAAAATAATTTTATGAAATTGCCTTCGCACCTGGGGGAATACCAAATGAGAGGATGGCATCTGCCACGATAACGACCAGTGGTACGGGTGGAGCCCACCCGTACCGTTTTCCCGTACTGCATGGCAGCGCGTCCGCCTCGTCAAATACTTTCTCCTGACAAAGACGGTGGAGGGATCCAACATTCACAGCCACCAAAAACTATGAAAAACCACATCTGAAAGTGATTTGAAGGAGGAACTTGGTTGGGGGCAAATCCCTGCTATTTCACGGATCATTGGAGGACATCACATCACCCCCTTCACCACCAACCGTTGCATCTCCATCACCATCGCTGTCACCAATTCTCTCGTTTATTAGATCTGGTTGTAATTCCAGATTTAATTCTGGTTTGCATTAGATCTACCTCCATAATATTATCCATCCATTTGATTATGATGTTGTTGTTGATTGCTTCCATGTGTGAGTAGTTCCTTTGTTCTTGGGGAGATGGAGAAACCCTAGCACTATTATGAACTTGCAATAAAGATGATCTATTCTTATGTCCGTATGATTGACCGGTTTATCATAGATTTATGATTGTGTTTGATCTCTCTCTTTAAATGGTATGTGTAGTTGGTCACATATCATTTGTCTTCGGGGCTAAAGGGAGGGAGAAATCCTTTGGACGTGTTTGGGATCATACCCGGAATAGCTTCGTGACAGATTGGCGCCGGCTTGTGAACTACATGGTCAACGGAGGATAAAGAGGAACTCCCTAAGCTAATTATGATATCCACGAGGAAACCCTTAATTGCGGTGATTTGTATGGGTGATTGCTCTTAGACATCGTAGTGGTTATTTAGAGGTGACCTCACTCTTGGGTCAACAAAGTGGCTTCCTATGAGCCTTGTAGTGAACATCTTATTATGGAGCTCTCTCCACACCTATCATGACACAAGAAGTATGTTATCTTATTTAATAATAATAATATCATGCTATTGGTGTATCCTACATCCCTGAGAATGTTTTAGCCCTATTGATTTCAACCACGCTTTCACTTGACCTTGTTACTTGCTTTCTTTTACTCGTTTTTATTACTTTTCTGCAAGCAACCAAAAACCTTTCAAACACCCTTTACTTGAGATCAAAGGCAGCTTACAAGTATCCTTTGGTAGATAGTAACGAGGGGCATAAAGACCTTTACCAATAGCTCTATGTGGGTTTGATACTTTTACTACGAAACTAGCTACAATTGATCTGTGCACTTGCAGTCATCAAGCTATTTTTTGGCCCCGTTTTCGGGGAGTTAAGAATTTTTGGTATCTGTTCTTAGTTGCTTATTCTACTGATTGTTTTACTAAAGTTGTTTACTAGTTTCAGGTATACACCGTGGGCGAGTACCAACATATAATCCAGCTAAAGGCTGTAAAGAATTCCGGTATGCCCATGGACGCTTGTTTAAAATCCAATAACCTGAGAGGTATGATATTAACCCTATGCTTTTGGATCTTTGACATGCAAAAAGATTTGTAGGAGATGGTATGGAGGATCCGTACGAGCATATAGGGTTCTTTGAAGATATTTGTGGGACTTTCCATATTAATATATTATCCGAGGATGAGGTTAAATCTGCTCTTTGTGTTCAAACACTTATTGATGAAGCCCATTATTGGCATATTCAAAGTCCTAAAAAGATACTAATTCCCGGGAGAGCTTGGCCTCTTCATTTTTAGTTGATTTCTTTCCCAGGACAAAAACTCTTGGAGCAAGACGCATGATCACAAATTTTAAGGGAAAACCTGAAGAAAGCTTGCATGAAGGATATACAAGGTTCCGGTGATTGCTTGATCGCTGCCCCCATCATAACTTCTTGCCTTGGTTGGTGATACATACCTTCTACATAGGTTTGAGAAATGATAATTGGAATAAACTCGACTCCCTTACCAATGGGTCATTCACTAAATTTGGCGTTGAATGAGCCTGGAATTTGCTAGACACAGTTAATAGGATAAAACAAGCTTATTGTGGGGCCGAGCTTAATAAACAAAATACCATAGAGTACAATTGTTCCTGAAGATTTCTAGCTTTAGGAAATATAGAAAAACTACTTGGAAACTTCAAGCTTGACCATCGCATGATTGTTCAATTATTAAAACATATGCAAAATATTTGTAGATCCCAAAATACTGGGAACGCTACACACCACCTGAGGAAGAGAAACAGTCTAAAACTTGCCACAAAGACAAATATTCACAAATGCAAAAGAAAATGTTACCTGAGGAGGAAACCGTTCTTACAAAGGTAATAGAAAGTAAAGGTGAAAAAACTAAAATGATGGGAAGGTTAACTAATGATATGGGAACCATTAAAGAGACCATTGGGATAGTAAAAGAACTTCTGAAACCTGAAATGTTTAAGGATGAAGTAATCATGGTAAGTAAAGAATCTTCCAAAATGATAGGAGGCAAGTTTGATGGTAAAAATATAAGTCAACAAAAAATCCCTTTTTGTTTAGGGGGGGACCACATATGTAGGGTTTTGTGATGTAATTTCTTCTATTAATATCATGCCTTCTGCAATTTATGAAGATATACGTTGCCATGTTGATGAACCTTACCTTGTGCCATTAGAAGCTACTTTTATGCTTTCTAATCAAACTTTGCAGCAGACTCGTGAGATAGTTCGTAATACATGTGTTGTTGTGGGAGCTTTTGTGTACCGAGTTGACTTTCATATTATTGGAATGCCTTTGGACTCCTTCTGCCCGGTTATTTTTGGTAACCATTTTTACAGCTCTATGAACCTTGATATTGATAATAAGAAACAAGTTTTGTATTTACAATTGGGGGAAGAAGTTTTAGAAATAAGTTGCAGCCAATTTACGAAGTTTCCTTATGAAAAGAAGGTTGAAATTAGAGAAAAGAGGACCATTGAAAAATTGGCCGCAATCTATTTTTGCACTCTGCAATCCGAGTTGGAGATAAGTTTGACAAGCGATGACTCTTTTTCAAATGACTCTGCAAAAGAAGGTTTAGATAAAATCCTCAACGTTGCACCAGAAATGGAGACTCACCTTAGAGACGAATTTGAAGAACTTGAAAGAAAAGGGGACGAGGACCCGCCACCTCTAATTTTAAGACCACTCACTCTAGGTCTTAGGTATGAATTCTTGGATAAGGAATGTAAGTGCCCAGTAATTTTAGATGATAAGCTCACTCCTGAAGAAAATAAGAAATTGTTAGAAGTACTTGTAAAACAGTGTGAGCCTTTTGGATACACTCTTAATGACATAAAAAGGATAGATCCTTTCATAGTAACTCACAAAATACCTATGATTGAAGATGCTAAACCATGTGTTGATAATCAAAAAAGGTTGAATCCTAAAATAAAAGAGGTAGTAAGAAAATAAGTTATACGTATGTTGGATAGCAGTATTATCTATCCAATTTCAGATAGTAAGTGGGTGAGCCCAACTCATTGTATACCTAGGGAAGGATGTATAACTATAATTAATAATCATAAGAATGAATTAATCCCCGCTAGAATGATAGTAGGTTATAGGATGTGTATAGACTTCAAGAAGTTGAATAAGGAAACAATAAAAGTTCATAAACAATTACCTCTTATTAATAGCATTAAGGAAAGGATGTATGATAATTCTTCTTCTGCTTTCTTGATGGTTATTCGGGATATTCCCAAATCGTTGTCCATCCTGAAGACCAAGAAAAGCCCATGTTTACGTGTCCTTATGGAACCTATGCTTACCGACTAATGCCTTTTGGTTTATGTAACGCAGCTACTACTTTTCAAGAGTGTGTCCTAAAAATATTTGACAGTTTTGTAGAAAGTTCTATGGAAGTTCTTATGGACAACTTTGTTGTATATGGAACTGGTTTTGAACAATGCCTTTACAATCTTAATAGAGTTTTGCAGCGATGCAGACAGACCAAGATGGTCCTCAATTGGGAGCACTACCGATTCATGGTAAGGGATGGTATAGTTTTGGGGCATAAAGTTTCTAAAAAAGGAATTGAGATCGACGGTTCAAATCTGGTCACCTTAGAAAAATTTCCAATACCACAAGACATTAAGGGCGTAAAGAACTTCCTTGGGCATGCTGGTTTCTATACGTGTTTTATTAAAGATTTTGTCAAAATTGCTGCTCCTCTAGCTCGTCTCTTTGATAAGGATACTCTTTTTGCTTTTGATAGAGATTGCATTGATTCTTTCGAACAATTAAAAATGGCATTAGTGTCAACACCTGTTATCCAACCACCAAATTGGGGTGAGCCCTTTGAAATTATGTGTGATGCTATTAAATATGCTATTGGGGCTGTTTTAGGACAAAGATATGGATCGAACCTTAACATCATTCAATATGCTAGCCGAACTTTGAACGAAGACCAAAGAAATTATGCAACAACTGAAAAAGAATTTTTAGCTATTGTTTTTGCTTGTGACAAATTTAGGCACTATATTATCAATATAAAAGTAATAGTTCACATAGATCATCAGGATTTGAGATACCTTCTAGCTAAGAAAGATGCTACACCCCATCTGATTAAATGGGTCTTGTTACTACAGGAATAAGACCTGTATATAGTGGATAGAAGAGGCAAGGATAATCCCGTTGTCGATCATCTATCGCGAATGGTGGGTATCTTAGAGGACCCCATTCCTATTAATGAATCCTTGCTAAGGGAATACCTTGAAGTTATAGAGTCCCACGACCCTTGGTTTGCAGATTATTCTAATTTCCTTGTAGGTAAGTTTCTACCAAAAGGGATGGATTACAATCAAACAAAAATTCTTTAACAATTGAAAATATTACTTTTGGGCAAATCCTTATTTATATAGGCATGGTATAGAGGGGATGATTAGGAAATGTGTACCCCACCACGAGGTGAGAGACATTCTCAAGGCTTATCACAATAGTCCTATGGAGGACATCAAGCTGGCCTACCCTAGTTAAAGGTGCTCATGAATATGTTAGGTATTGTGATGCCTGCCAACGTATGAGTAATATTGGTAGAAGACAGGAAATGTCCATGAAATATAACTTAATAATAGAAACATTTGATGTCTGGGGCAAGGGTTTTATGGGACCATTTTTCCCCTCTAATGGTTTTACTCATATTCTTGTTGATGTTGACTATGTTACTAAATGGATAGAGGCTATTGATGACTGCAAGTGCACAAATCATTTGTAGCTAGTTTTGAACTAAAGATATCAATCCCACAGGGAGAAGGAGACTGAAGTCTAATAACTCTTGTATTAAATACTACAATAGAAATGCTAGATAAAGTTCTAAAGGACAAGATAAAATGTGAGTATTGCATAAAAGGTGTTTTTGAGTTTTTGGTATAAGAGCACCAATAACTAAAGTAAAACAACTAAACACAGAAAGTAAGTATTGTTGGGAATATGCCCTAGAGGCAATCATGTATGATGGTATTCCCAATGTATTCATAAGCTTATGGTCCATGTATGAACTGCTGATATGTATCATCAAATATCTGATTTGATTGTGGAACTATATATTCATGTTGTTCATACTAATTGTCCTTGGTCATTGAGGTTGTGCTGGACACACAACTTAGACCAATGTGAAATTAGGAAGATGACTAGGTTCCACTTGTCATGGGCATGGAGATGTTATTCCGACTAACACGGATTCGGCTAAAGAGTTTAGCGATTCGGACTGAACCATATTGAGATGCAACGAACAAGTCGTCATTTTCATATCTCAATCAATGTAATCCTTAGACCAGAGGTTATTGCACAATCCTAGTTGAGGATCACCGACTTAGGTTCTGTTAAACGTTGTTCCGTCACTAGGCAGTTATAAAGGCAGAGTTCGGGTCGACTGAGAATCAAGCTGCGTGATGTGAATAACCAAGATGAGATTTTGCCCCTCCGTCTGGAGAGATATTCTCTGGGCCCTCTCGGAAGATATGATTCGGAAAGCATGGCCATGCGTGACTCGGTTAAGTGTTAACCGAGGCAACCAACTAAGAGTTAGTCGGATGAATCACTTATCTCGGATCAAGAAAGAGAGCCGGACTATTTAACGGATGACGATCATTTGCCTATAGTCCGACAAGGTATATCGTGAGGCAAAAGGGACTTAGACGAAAGTCACGTTGAAAGGCATGTCGTCATGACTCTTTGGTACTTGGGAGTTGGCACGTTCTGCTAGGAGCCGCTACCAACTGATCGGTCAATAGTGAGACTCAGATCGTGTCCGGGTCAACATGAGCCTGTCGGGTCACACACTTAAGAGCGGCAGCAAGTTTGGGTTCGACCCAAACGGGAAATCTATTTGTGTTGGACCCAAATAGAGACATGGATTTAGTCAGCAATTGGGACTTGCAGTGGATAATATAGGCCTTTTAGTGAATGGGCCACAAGTGAGTGGAGCCCACTTTCACTCCCTATATAAGCTGGGGCGCAGGTGCTTAGAGGACACGGTTAGGTCACTCCATGTGTTGGAAACCCTAGCTCTAGTCCAGTCCAGTCATGTTGCCGTCATACCGGACCTAGCAGTCCATCGTCGGTGCTCCTCCTCGTACGTGTGGATACTGGCGGAGGTCGTGTATGTTCAGCACTTCGACGATCGTGGATCGGAACGGATCGTGAGGACTGCACTGCATCAAGCGACGTGCTTCATCGATTTCGCAACCGCGCGTCTAGTGGTAATTCTCATGGCCTACTACCTCAGCTAGATCTTGGGATCACCGCGTAGGAAAATGTTTTGTTTTTCTCTGCATGGCCCAACAGTGGTATCAGAGCGTTAGCTTCTGGTTTTAGGCTCGAGATCGTGCATATGTGATATGCGGTTGGCATTAGATTGGATCTAATTACAGTTTTGGTGGTCGATCTATGAGATAGATCAGTTTTCTACAAAGTTGATTGGATCAACTGTACTCGGAGGAATGGATGATCTGGTTTCTGTGATCTAACTGCTAAGGTCGTGGAACGACATACCCCTACCGGTCGGCTTCCGCCATCGGGGTAGACTGTGACACATAAATCCGGATGCGGTGATCGAAGATCAAAGAGTTTAGTCGAATCGGAGTCTGGATCGGATTTGGGTAAAATTATTTTATCCGATGACGAAATCCATGCCCGGAATGCCCAACAGTCGGACCGCCGGCTTCGCCCTGTCGTAGCGCCTTAGATGTCATTGCGAGTTTCACATCGCCGGTAGATATCGTATCTATGCCTAACTTGTTTTTTGCAGGATGATGTTGTGAATGGTATGGCTTATGTGCATGTGATGTGTGTAATCCATACGTGATCTACGTATCATGGTGTTTGTCAGCCGGCTGGAGCCTAGGTGTTGTCATCTTATTGTATAACGACCTGCGTGTCGGATTCTCTATGTAATTTACATTACTAGCTAGTGTAGCTATTTGGAGAATTCGGAAGGCATGCAAGTCGATGTACAAGTCGGCTACATGGTGTAAGGCGGCACGTGACAAGAGTTGACACGAGTCAAATTACAAGCTTTGTGGAGATGGAGATCGCCATGAAGAGAGCCATACCATTTCCCATTATAATTGCTTTATTTTGTGTTATTGTTATGTCTCTGTTTTACCTCTATTAGATAGTTGGTAGAAAGTAATCCCTCAAAGAAGGTCTAGTCGGTTTCCCTGCCAGTGTTGCACCATCACAAGTCGGACATTTTTGGTAGTGGGCTCATAAAATTGAGGTGATATCAATTCTTTCCGACTAGGTGGGTTCGAGTCGGACTCTTACAGGAGAAGCACTTGGTAATCTAGACGGGTCTATCACAACGGTTGTGGGACTCGGGGAAAAGTCATATGGGAGCCGGGGCATGTGATGCCACCCATTCAACATGAGTCGTATGAGATACGATTGGCAAGGAGTTGTCTACCTAGATCACTTGACGGCTAGCGGTGATGCTAAAGCTCACTAGTCGACTTGCTTATTTAGGGTCCTGAATCACTAAGTAACCATCGGAGGGGTGTTGGTTCTAGTGGGAGCATAAGTATTAAAGTGTTTCATATGCTTTCTCTTTTATGGATATATGTCTTAAGTGTTTTGCATATTTTCTGTTGTAGATCAATGGCACCTAGCAATCTTCCTCAGATTTCCGGTTTTGCTTTGAGAACCATCTTAGAGAAAGATAAGCTGAATGGAACTAATTTCACCAACTGGTATCGTAATCTAAGAATTGTTCTCAAACAAGAAAAAAGGGACCGTGTCCTAGACAACCCACTTCTAGCTGAGCCAGATGAGAATGCGACTGTCGCAGCCACCAATGCCTACCGTCGGATTTGTGATGAATCCACAGAGATTAGCTGTCTTATGCTTGCTCACATGGAACTGGACTTGCAGCAGCAGTTCGAGAATGTTGAGGCCTACGATATGATCGAAAGCCTCAAAAGTATGTTCCAGGCTCAAGCAAAGACTGAGAGGTATCAAGTCTCTCAGGCTTTGTTGAGCTGCGAACTTAAGGATGGCGATCCACTGAGTCCGCATGTGATCAAGATAGTTGGTTATGTGCAGTCTCTAGAAAGGCATGGCTACCCCATTAGCGAAGAGTTTGCTACGGACATAATTCTGAAGTCTCTTCCTAGTGCGTATGGCCAGTTCATATCGAACTACCACATGCATGGTATGGATAAGAAGCTCACTGAATTGCATGGGATGCTCAAGCAGGCTGAGGCGGATCTCAAGAAAGGTGCCAGTCAAGTATTGATGGTGCAGAATAAGGCTAAGTTCAAGAAGAGTTCTTGGACTAAGAAGAAGAAGGCAAAGTTAGGAGGTAAGGCTGAGGACCCAGTCCAAAGCGCTTCCTCAGGGACTAAGCCATCTCCTGCAGCCGGATCCACTTACTTCTACTGCAAGTCGGATGGCCACTAGAAGAGGAATTGCAGCAAGTATCTGGCTGACAAAGCCAAGAGCGGAGGTGTGACTTCCGGCTCAGGTACGCTTGTTTGCAATGTTATAGACATTTATCTTGCTGATGCACCTGGTAGTTCTTGGGTATATGATACCGGATCAGTCATTCACATATGCAACTCGTTGCAGGGACTGGTAAGAACTAGGAGCGTGGCAAGAGTCAAGGTTGACATTCGGGTCGGCAACAAAGCAAGAGTTGCTGCGTTGGAAGTCGGCACGATGCAACTTCATTTACCTTCTGAATTCTTAATGGAGCTGAATAATTATTATTATGTTCTAGTGATTAGTCAAAACATTATTTCTGCCCCATGTTTGATGAGACAAGGCTATGAGTCGAATATTAAGAATAATGGTTGTTCTTTATATTTGAATAATATGTTTCACGGCTTTGCACCCGTCTAGGACGGGTTATTTATTTTGAATCTTGAGGGTGAATCTGTCTTTAACATAAATGTGAAAAGGTTAAAACCAAATGATCTGAATATGACTTACTTTTGGCATTGTCGGCTTGGTCATATAAGTTGGAAACGCATGAAGAGGATCCATGATGATGGACTCCTAACTTCGTTCGACTTAGAGTCATTCGAGACATGCGAATCCTGCCTTCTCGGCAAGATGACCAAGACACCTTTTGCAAAGAGTTGTGAAAGGGCATCTGACTTATTGGGACTAGTACATAGTGATGTATGTGGCCCAATGAGCACGACAGCCAGAGGTGGTTATGAGTACTTCATTACCTTCACTGATGATTTGAGTAGGTATGGATATATCTACTTGATGAAACATAAGTCGGATGCCTTTGAAAAGTTCAAAGAATTCCAGAATGAGGTACAAAATCAACTTGGCAAGAAAATAAAGTTTCTTCGGTCGAACCAAGGAGGCGAGTACATAAGCCATGAGTTTGATGACCATCTGAAGAGTTGTGGAATAGTTCCCCATCTCACTCCTCCAGGAACGCCGCAGAGAAACGGTGTATCGGAAAGGAGGAATCGGACCTTGTTGGACATGGTACGATCAATGATGAGTCGGATAGATCTTCCTTTATCATTTTGGGGTTATTGTCTAGAAACTGCAGCGTTCACACCAAACAGAGTACCATCAAAGTCGGTAGAGAAGACACTACATGAGATGTGGACTGGCAAGAAGCCGAATTTATCTTTTCTTAAGATTTGGGGTTGTGAAGCTTTTGTCAAGCGACTTCAGCCGAACAAGCTTACAGCTAAGTCGGATAAGTGCATTTTCGTGATATCTGAGGGAAACCTTGGGTTACTATTTCTACAACCGAGAAGAGGGCAAAGTGTTTGTCGCTCGGAACGGTGTCTTCCTTGAGAAAGAGTTTCTCAATCGGGGAGTTAGTGGGAGCACGGTGCAACTCGAGGAAATTAGAGAGGTACCGACCACTAGCGAGTTGACAAAACCCTTGGAGGTTGAGCCGGTCATGGTACCTGAGCCGGAAACAGCACCGACACTGCGAAGATCGGCCAGATTGCGAAGTGTTCGTGATGTCTTACTGTTAGACAGTGATGAGCCGGCAACTTCTTCAGAAGCGATGGTGGGTTCTGATTTTGAGTCATGTCTTGGAGCCATGAGATCCGAGTTAAAGTCCATGGATGAAAATCAAGTTTGGAACTTGGTTGATCTACCAGACGGTGCAAGACCCGTCGAGTGCAAATGGGTCTTTAAAAGGAAAACTGATATGGATGGAAATGTTTCTATCTATAAAGCACGACTTGTCGCGAAGGGGTTCTAACAAGTTCAAGGAGTTGACTATGATGAGACTTTCTCTCCCATGGCGATGCTTAAATCAGTTCGGATCATGTTAGCTATAGCAGCCTATTTCGACTATGAGATATGGCAGATGGATGTCAAGACAGCTTTCCTCAATGGAAATTTTATCGAGGACGTGTATATGATACAGCCCGAGGGTTTTGTTGATCCGGCCAATGCTGACAAGGTATGCAAACTTCGGAAATCCATTTATGGGTTGAAGCAAGCGTCTCGGAGTTGGAACATTCGCTTTGATGAGGCAGTCAAATCGTTTGGCTTCATCAAAAGTGATCATGATTCTTGTTTATACAAGAAGTTTAGTGGGAGCAAAGTAAACTTTCTGATCTTATATGTAGATGACATATTACTGATTGGAAATGATGTCCAGATGTTGCAAGAGACCAAGGAATCATTGGAAAAGAGTTTTTTGATGAAAGACTTGGGTGAGGCGACTTATATACTAGGAATCCGGATCTATAGAGATAGATCAAGGTGGCTCATTGGATTAAGTCAGAGTACATACTTGGACGAAGTGTTGAAGAAGTTCAACATGGAATCATCTAAGAAGGGGTTCTTACCGATGTCCCACGGCGTAAAACTTAGCAAGACTCAGTGTCCTTCGACAACTGATGAGCGAAGTCGGATGAGTGTGATTCCGTATGCTTCTGCAGTCGGATCCATCATGTACGCTATGATTTGTACTAGGCCGGATGTTTCCTATGCTCTAAGTGTTGTGAGTAGGTACCAGGCGGACCCTTGAGAAATCCACTGGGCAGTGGCTAAAAATATCCTCAAGTACTTGAGAAGGACTAAGGATATGTTCTTGGTTTATGGAGGTGAGGATGAACTCAGTGTAAGGGGTTACACGGATGCGAGTTATCTCACTGACTCGGATGATTCTCGTTCGCAATCCGAATATGTGTTTGTGATAAACGGAGGGGCTGTGAGCTGGAGGAGTTCCAAGCAAGAGACAGTGTCT
Source organism: Avena eriantha (assembly GCA_910589775.1). Classification (NCBI taxonomy): domain Eukaryota; kingdom Viridiplantae; phylum Streptophyta; class Magnoliopsida; order Poales; family Poaceae; genus Avena; species Avena eriantha. Next base: position 447,178,635 of record OU342742.1, read on the forward strand.
GCGTCTACGACAGAGGCTGAGTATATTACTGCCTCGGAGGCGGCAAAGGAAGCCGTTTGGATGAGGAATTTCCTCATGGATCTTGGTGTGGTTCAGGGCTCGTCCAATCCGTTAGACGTGTATTATGACAATAATGGTGCTATTGCACAAGCCAAGGAACCTAGACAACAACAGAAGAACAAACATATACTCATGTGGTACCACCTTATTCGCCAGTTCGTGGATCAAGGTGATATCAAGTTATGCAAGGTACACACGGATGCAAACATTGCGGATCCGTTGACAAAGCCACTTCCACAGCCGAAGCATGAGGCGCACCTGAGAGCTATGGGCATTAGATGCCTAGACATGTGATGTCGGATGATTGACTCTAGTGCAAGTGGGAGACTGTTGGGAATATGCCCTAGAGGCAATCATGTATGATGTTATTCCCAATGTATTCATAAGCTTATGGTCCATGTATGAACTGCTGATATGTATCATCAAATATGTGATTTGATTGTGGAACTATGTTCATGTTGTTCATACTAATTGTCCTTGGTCATTGAGGTTGTGCTGGACACACAACTTAGACCAATGTGAAATTCGGCAGATGAATAGGTTCCACTTGTCATGGGTATGGAGATGCTATTCTGACTTACATGGATTCAACGAAAGAGTTTAGCGAGTCAGACTGACCCATATTGAGATGCAACGAACAAGTCGTCATTTGCATATCTCAATCAATGCAATCCTTAGACCTGAAGTTATTGCACAATCCGAGTTGAGGATCACTGACCTAGGTTCTGTCAAACGTTGTTCCGTCACTGGGCAGTTATAAAGGCGGAGCTCGGGTCGACTGAGAATCAAGTTGCATGATGTGAATAACCAAAATGGGATTTTTCCCCTCCATCTGGAGAGATATTTTCTGGGCCCTCTCAGAAGATATGATTCGGAAAGCATGGCCATGCGTGACTCGGTTAAGTTTTAACCGAGGCAACGAACTAAGAGTTAGTCGGATGAATCACTTATCTCGGATCGAGAATGAGAGTCGGACTATTTAAGGGATGACGATCATTCGCCTATAGTCCAACAAGGTATATCATGAGGCAAAAGGGACTTAGACGAAAGTCACATTGAAAGGCATGTCGTCATGACTCTTTGGTACTTGGGAGTTGGCACGTTCTGCTAGGAGCCGCTACCAACTGATCGGTCACGAGTGAAACTCGGATCGTGTCCGGGTCACCATGAGCCTCTCAGGTCACACACTTAAGAGCGGGAGCAAGTTTGGGTTAGACCCAAACATGAAATCTATTTGGGTTGGACCCAAATAGAGACATGGACTTAGTCAGCAAGTGGGACTTGCAGTGGCTAATATAGGCCTTTTAGTGAATGGGCCACAAGTGAGTGGAGCCCACTTTCACTCCCTATATAAGCTGGGGTGCAGGTGCTTAGAGCACACGGTTAGGTCACTCCATGTATTGGAAACCCTAGCTCTAGTCCAGTCCAGTCCTGTCGCCATCGTACCGGACCTAGCAGTCCATCGTCGGCGCTCCTCCTCGTACGTGTGGATACTGGCGGAGGTGATGTACAGTCAGCACTTCGACGATCGTGGATCGGAACGGATCGTGAGGACTGCACTGCATCAAGCGACATGCTTCATCGATTCCGCAACCGCGCGTCTAGTGGTAATTCTCGTGGCCTACTACCTCAGCTAGATCTTGGGATCACCGTGTAGGAAAAAGTTTTGTTTTTCTCTCCGTGGCCCAACAAGTATCGCATATGTAGGAGAGATAGGAACTACAATAGGGAAAAATCATTCTCAGGGAGTAGGGGATACACCACTAGCATTATAAAGAGCTAAGCTAAACATTATTATCATGAACATTCTCAACTATGTATGTGTGGGAGGAACTCCGTGTTTGGACAAATAGGTAACAACCACTGCTCACATCATCCTCATAACAACAACAGTCAAGAATCGACATTAATCGAATTACTCCACTATTAAGGGACTTAATCCCGTAGGACGTATCCCATGGCATGGATAGTGTTCCGTGAGTTTCGTCGGTTCCCAAGTTCATACGTAAGGAGTGCACACAGCTTTATAGTCACTTTAAGTGCTAACACACCTCCGTCTACCAACAAGTAGTTCCCTCCAGCAAGTCCCCATAAGAGGCAAATATTGAGAGGTCGACTTCTCCCAACATCAAGATGAATACAATATAACACATGGTCACAGCGATGAATATCATAATAAACTTTATCTTATTTCAATCTCATACTAGGGTTTCTCCATCTTCCCAAGAACAAGAGATCTACTCGAACATGGAGGCAATCAACATCATGGCAATAACAATGGAATCTATCATAGATGAATAGTACTTGTATAAATCCACAATGAGTACGAAAATTAGAACAAGATCTAGACAAGATGTAGATGGGCTGGATGAAGATGGTGGTGATGCAGCGGTTGATGATGAAGATCGATGACTTAGCCTCCCGAATCTACGCAGGGCGAAGATGGATCCTCGGTAGATGAGTTCCCCCTCCAGATGCCTTCTGGAGGTGATGTTTCGGCGATTTCTGGTTGTTCTGTATGTCGTCTCTCTGATGCAGTTGCATGGGGTGAAACTATTTGAGGAGGCGGTGGCGGCGCCAACTATACAGCCGGAAAATTTATTCCCGTCGTATAGTTGGTCGTTAAACCGTCTGTACGCCTTGTTCGCTTCGGGTTTTCTCTGGTATTATTGATATTTCCCAAATAAGCGATTTACATTGTTTTTTACTCCTTTTATCATCAGTACAACTGCTTTAAGAATTGTGTCCATTGTATCCATCATCTGTCCTGATCCTGGTGAAAACAGACATAAAATGTGTACGCGAGCACCGTAAAATACCAAGATCCTACATCTACAATGCAAAATAATAATATAAAATATGATGCAAATATGCACTCATCAACTTCCCCGAGCTTAGACTCTTGCTCGTCACGATCAAGTTAGCTTAATGGATGTGATCCTCATATTCATGAAGCTGAGTCGATAAAATAAATGAGGCAGTTGCAGCATGTATTTATCATATATGATACATAGGAATAAGTTCATGAATAGTACCTTACTCAAACCATCCGAATAATATTAGCAGGCTTCCACACCTTAGCATTTAGTAGTTCACAAAAGATCACTCTCAATATGATGTAAAAGTATTTAGGTCAACTGAATGAGTTAGCGAGGTAGTCCCAAGTGTTTTAGAATTAACATATTCACTTGGGATTCAAAATCTCAAAATATCTCTTTGTCATACTACAATATAGTGGTGTATGCCTATTTGCTCTTTGCACATTCGCTCTTTTTCTTCTTTCTTTTCTTCTTCTCTTTTTATTTTTTTATATATGTTCACACTTTTGTTTAAGTGTTGTGCAAAGGATCTAGCCATACATTCCACTTCATGTAGGAATTCAAAGTTTAACGATCTCAATTACCAAATTCCAATTGGATATGAAGCATCTTTATGACTTGAATATTCTACCTCGACTTGTTCTCACTCTATTTTTGATAACACTCTTAATTTTCCTTTGTTCCAGGTTTTCTTTTTTCAACTCAACTGGTTAGATAAATTTTCTTTCTTTGTAAATCAAACCATGTACTTACAACAAATTGACCAAATTATCTTTGTATGTTCCATTAATACCAATGGTGTGGAAGATTCCTATTGCTATCATCAAGTGCAAGTAAAATTATACTCAAGCCATTCATATATCCAATAGGACAAACACAAACTCAATATTGCTCCATATATGATAATAAACTCGGAATTTCATAAAAGGGATCGACTATTCCTGAAGGGAATTCTAATGATTATTTATAGTTTGAACTAATGCAAAGCTAAAATAGTAATGTAAAGCTTATAAGATAGATTACAAGGTCTTAAAGTTCTCCCCGAGCTTGGAATCAAGCCAGGCAGGATCAAATAATCCCTTGCGATTATTTGATACCGTGATTATTGTAGATCACTATGGTGCCATGGCACGCGGTATCTTCTCTTCATGGGCCATCCTGAGGCGGAGGGATTGATTAATAGCCTCTAATTCTTTAACACGCAGCTTGTTGAAAATATTATTCCTCTCCAGCACTTTCACTTGTTCTCTGATGAGCTCATTATTGTCTTGAAGGGTTTGGATTGCCTTAAGACTCATAGAAAAACCTGATCTGGTTGTCTGCTTAATATCTTCATCAAGTTTGTCAAGATAAAGTCGCAGCAACCGAAGATGCTTGGGTGTCCCTAGAGTCTCCTTGTCCATCTCTTCAATCTTCTGCTCAAGGGATTTCAACTCCCTCTTCTGACGCTCATTGTCGGTGTCGAGGAACTCCAAAGGGACAATCTTGATCTCCTTGCCTTGCTAGCTATTGCTCCTAGTCTCCATAGGAACTCCTTGTCCTAAGCTTTTCTCCCTTGGTTTGCGTGTCCTCAAGTATGAAGAAGAGATAGATTGGTTCCTGTAGATAATGATTAGACAGAGAGACAATGGTAGTATATAAGGGGGTCAAAGGTTGGTAAAACTCATGAGAAACACCAAATTCACACCCAAGAAAATAATCTTAACGGAATAGGAAAAGAAATCGCAGGTTTGGAGGAGTTCTGCTGCGTAACGACCAACTATACGGGCGAAGCCCGTATAGCTCCGGCCGTATAGTTGTTGGGTTCACAGCATAGAAAACAAAAAAAATCCTACGATGAGAACTATACGCCAAGATCTATCTAGTAGATACAGAGCAACGGGTGGATATACATCCATAGAGAACTTACCCTCGAAGACAACTAGCTTTGTTAACGAGTAGGAACTCGTGGTGGATGTAGTCGTACGCTTGCCGATCTCAAGATCTTGTGGAAGTCCGAGCGCCACAAATCAGCAGCGCATCCATCCTCGCACACACGTCCAAGCCACCAGACAACCTCCACCTCCTCTCTCTAGTGAATCAGTGGAAGCAACAACTCCTTCCAGACGCAAGGCTATCAGGAACATGTATCTCGCTAATCCGAGACCATGGGGAATATCTAGAGGGGGAGAGAGATCCTTCACGAGGAGGTGTGTTTTGTGAGGGAGGAGAGGGGGGGCCGTTTATAGGAGAGTGGGGCTCCTCCCCTCCCATGACCGGCGGCCAAGGGGGGTGCCCCCACCTCTTCCTCATTCATGTGGTGGAAGCTCCACTCACATCAATTTTGACTCCACCCAAAATTCCACTCACATGCATTAAATATCCACCAAATTTAATGCAACTCTCAATAAATAAAATTCTTTTATTTATTTTATTCAGAATTTGGTTAATTACTTTAATTAACAAACATTCACATAAAACACCTTGCAACATTTCAATATCACATGCAGAACCACTTTCTGCAATTTCACCCGAAACAATTCCGGTTTCCATCGAAACAATTCCTGTTTCTATTGAAACAATTCCTACGCTTTGCAATCCTTTTGTCTGAAACATATGTGCTCCAAATGGTGTCCGGCAACCCTTAAGTGTGTCACCCTACAGTTCGCGAATACTGCAGACATGATTGAGACTCCTCTCAGATCAATAATCAGAAGCGGGACCTGGAGATCCATACTGACTCCTGCACATTCAATGACGACTTCTATGATCATGAGAAGCTTTAAAGCTATTAACTTAATCCCTTTGTATCATGATATAATACATCTCCGAGATTCGATCATCGGTATCCAAGTACCTAGTTTGATCTCATTACTGACATGCACTCTTTTCTCGTTCCCATGATATAACATTCTAGTGATCACATCACTTGTTTGCAAGCTATCTTAATGTGATATCACCGAGAGGGCCCAGAGTATATCTATCCGTCATCGGGATTGACAAATTCCACTCGTGATCCATGAGCCTCAACATAACACCTTTGTAGCACTGAACCCACCTTTATAGCCACCCTGTTACGGTGTGACGTTTGATGTTATCAAGATACTCTTCCGGTGTTAGCAATTAACATGATCTCATGGTCTAGGGACTAAGACCACTTCGTATGATGTTATAGCAATATAAACATAATGACTTTGATCATCATGCTATACTTTGGATGAATGTTCATCACATCATTTCACAAATACTGTGACCTTGTTATTAAAAACATCCAATGTCCATGATCAGGAAACTTTGATCATCTTGTTAATCAACGAGCTAGTCTATAAGAGAGGCATAACTAGGAACCCTTTTTGTTTATTAAACACACATGTATTGACGTTTCCTATCAATGCAATTATAGCATGCAAAATAAACATCTATCATATACAAGGAATACATAATAACAACTTTATTATTGCCTCTCAGGACATATTTCCTTAAGTCTCCCACTTGCACTAGAGACAATAATCTAGTTTACATAGTGATAAATCTAACACCCATGGTGTTCTGGTGTTGATCATGGTGCCCTAGGGAGAACTTTAGTCAACGGATACGCTACATTTAGGTCCGTGTGTACTTTACAAATGTTTATATCTCCATCCTTGACATGCTTGCGGATGGAGTGAAACCGGCGCTTAATATGCTTGGAATTCTTGTGAGACCTTGGTTCCTTGGTGTTGGCATTGGCTCCATTGTTGTCACAATAGATCACCATTGGGTCCAATGCACTGGGAACCGCACCTAGTTCCGTTATGAACTCCTTCATCCAAACCGCTTCCTGCGCCGCTTCTAAAGTAGCAACATATTCCGCCTCCGTCGTTGATCCAGCCACCACAGGTTGTGTGGAACTCCTCCAACTAACTGCTGCTCTGTTGAAGAGAAATACGTATCCGGATTGAGACTTAGAGTCATTTGGATCGGTGTCAAACCTAGCATCGACATAACACTTAGCGACTAGCTCTTCTTCACCTCCATATACAACAAACATATCCTTCGTTCTTCTTAAGTACTTAAGGTATTCTTAACTGCTATCCAGTGTTCCGAAACTGGATCAGATTGGTACCGACCAGTCAAACTAATAGCATGTGCCACATCCGGTCTTGTACATAGCATGGCGTACATTATAGAGCCTATGGCTGAGGCATAGGGGATCTTATCCATTATCTCTCTTTCTTCCGCCGTAGCCGAACTTTGAGTCTTACTCAATGTCTTGCCTTGCAACATAGGTAAGAACCCCTTCTTACTTTGTCCATATTAAACTTCTTTAATATCTTATCAAGGTATGTACTCTGCGATAGCCCAATTAGGCGCCTTGATCTATCTCTATAGATTTTAATACCTAATATATATGAAGCTTCACCAAGGTCTTTCATCGAAAATTTGTTGTTTAGATAACTTTTAACACTGTTTAAAAGATCTGTATCATTTCCAATCAATAATATGTCATCCACATATAATATCAGAAATTGCACATTGCTCCCACTCACTTTCTTATAAATACAAGCCTCTCCATAAGTTTGGACAAATCCAAACTCTTTGATCACCTCATCAAAGCAGAGATTCCAACTCTGGGATGCTTGCTTCAGTCCATAGATGGATCGCTGAAGTTTGCATACCTTATCAGCATCCTTAGGATCGACAAAACCCTTAGGTTGTATCATATACTACTCTTCTTCAATATTACCATCGAGGAACGTAGTTTTGACATCCATCTGCCATATTTCATAATCGAAATATGCAGCAAGTGCTAACATAATCCTAACCGACTTAAGCATCGCTACGGGAGAGAATGTCTCATCGTAGTCAACTCCTTGAATTTGTCGAAACCCCTTTGCGACAAGTCGAGCTTTATAGATGGTCACATTACCATCAGCATCAGTTTTTCTTTTCAAAATCCATTTATTCTCAACAGCCTTTCGATCATGAGGTAAGTCCACCAAGGTCCAAACCTGGTTTTCATACATGGATTCCATCTCGGATTTCATGGCTTCTAGCCATTTGTTGGAATCCGGGCTCATCATCGCTTCTTCATACGTCGCAGGGTCATCTATTTCATCAACCATGAAATTCATAACAGGATTGCCCTATAGTTCAGGAGTTGCACGTGTCCTGCTTGACCTGCGAGGTTCGGCAGTATCCTCTTTTGGAGTTTCATGATCATTAGCATTAGCTCTCTCTTCATCAGGTGAAGTCAACTCCGAAACAACTTCTGGTGCTGTGCCACTCGCCAATTCATGAAGAGAAGATTCAATAACCTCTTCGAGTTCTACCTTCCGACTACTCACACCTTTCGCGAGAAACTCCTTCTCAAGAAAGGATCCATTCTTGGCAAGAAAAACCTTGCCCTCGGATCTATGATAGAAGGTATACCCAATCGTTTCCTTAGGGTATCCTATGAAGACGCATTTTTCCGCTTTGGCTTCGATTTTATCCGGCTTAAGTTTCTTCACATAGACATCACATACCCAAACTTTAAGAAATGACAGCTTAGGTTTGTCTCCAAACCATAATTCATACGGTGTTGTTTCAACGGATTTTGATGGTGCCCGATTTAAAGTGAATGCAGCGGTTTCTAGTGCATAACCCCAAAAATGACAGTGGCAAGTCAGTCAGAGACATCATAGATCGAACCATATCCAATAAAGTACGATTACGACGTTCCGACACACCATTACGTTGTGGTGTTCCGGTAGGCGTGAGTTGTGAAACTATTCCACAGTCTTTCATATGTGTGCTAAACTCGTAACTAAGATATTCTCCTCCATGGTCGGACCGCAGAAATTTGACCTTTATGTTACGATGATTTTCCACTTCATTCTGAAATTCCTTGAACTTTTCGAAGGTTTTAGACTTATGTTTCGTCAAATAGATATACCCGTATCTACTCAAATCATCCGTGAAAGTAACAAAATAACGATATCCACCTCGCGCCGACACACTCATTGGTCCACACACATCAGTATGTATGATTTCCAATAAATCTGTCGCCCGTTCCATTGAACCGGAAAACGACGTTCTAGTCATCTTGCCCATAAGGCATGGCTCACATGTATCAAATGATTCAAAATCAAGTGATTCCAAAAAGAATGGAGTTTCTTCATGTGTTTAACGCCAATATGACCTAGACGGCAGTGCCACATATATGTAGATATATCATTATCAAGTTTAATCCTTTTAGCATCAACATTATGAATATGCGTAATACTACTATCGAGATCCAACAGAAATAAACCATTCAACACAGGTGCATGACCATAAAAGATATCATTCATATAAATCGAACAACCATTGTTTTCAGATTTAAACGAATAACCACTTTGCATCAAACACGATCCGGATAGAATGTTCATGCTTAGTGCAGGCACCAAATAACAATTATTCAGATTTATAACTAATCCCGACGGCATATGGAGAGGAAGCGTTCTGACGGCGACCACATCAACTCTTGATCCATTGCTGACCCGCATCGTGACCTCATCCCTTGCTAGTTGTCACTTGTTCCGCAGCCCCTGAATCGAGTAACATATATTAGCAACCGATACCGTATCAAATACCCAGGTGCTACTACAAGTACTAGTCAAGTACACATCAATAACATGTATATCACATATACCTTTGTTTGCCTTGCCGGCCTTCTTGTCCGCCAAATACTTGGGGTAGTTGCGCTTCCAATGGCTAGTCCCCTTGCAATAGTAGCACTCGGTATCAGACTTATGGCCAGCTCGGGATTTCTTTTCAGGTGCGGCAACATATTTACCGCCCTTCTTCCCCTTCTGCTTGCCTTTCTTGTCCTTCTTGAAACCGGTGGTCTTATTGATCATCAACACTTGATGTTTTTTCCTAATCTCCACTTCTACAGTCTTAAGCATTGACAGAAGCTCGGGAAGAGACTTCTTCATGCCCTGCATATTATAGTTCATCATGAAGCTCTCGTAGCTAGGTGGCAGAGATTGGAGAACACGATGTATGCCTAAGTCAATGGGAATCGTTATTCCCAAGGACACAAGCTTATCGGCGTACCCAGACATTTTGAGTACGTGCTCACTAACGGAGCTGTGCTCCTCCATCATGCAGCTAAAGAACTTTTCAGAAGCATTATAATTCTCTACAGCAGCATGGGTATCGAAAATCATTTTCAATTCTCCCATGGTATCAAAGGCATTGCCATTTTCGAAACGCTTTCGAAGTTCTTGCTCCAGCCCATATAGTAAGCCGCAATGAACTAAGTTGTGGTCCTCCTGACGAGTTATATAGACATTCTTTTGCTCGTCAGGGGCATCAGGAGCTGGTGGGGGCCTAGCGGCACCTCTAGCACATATTGCTTTCGTGCAGCAGTGAGGAGAATCCTCAAATTCATAGCCCAGTTGGTGAAGTTGCTACCATTCGTAGCAAGTTTCTCTTTCTCCATGAACACATTGAAATTAAAAGCAGGTGGTGCCATTTACAACAGAATTTGTAAAGTTTATTTAAACTAAGTTTATGATAGATTGAGTTCAACTAATCCAAATTACTAATGAACTCCCACTCAAAAACGACATCCCTCGTGTCTTTTTGGTGATTACATGAACCAAATCCACTACACCAAGTCCGATCATCACGTGAGTTGGTGTAGCTTCAAGGGCGAGCATCTATATGGGCATCATATCAACTATATGACTCATGCTTAACCTTTTGGTCCGTGTTCCGAGGCCATGTATGTACATGCTAGGCTCGCCAAGTAAGAACCTTAGTATTCGTGTGTGTAAAAATGTCTTACACCCGTTGTATGAAAGCGTAGAGTCGAGAACACCCAATCATCACGTGATGTCTCGAAACACGATCCATAGAACGGTGCATACTTAAGGAAGAACACATTTTACTTGATATCTAAATGAGGGATCATCTTACAATGCTACCAAAAGCGCCAAACTAGCAGTATAAGATGCTAACATCTAATGTGTAAAGTGAGATGATATGGTCGATGCATTTGATCTCTATCATTTGCATCGTGGTATGATCTCTATCATTCATTTGTGTGTAAGGCCAAGGTCTATGGAACTTACACGTTGACTGTGTTGTAAGAGTATCTATCATACATCTACTTACAACAATACCATATCAAGACACTAGCCCAGCAACGATCTAAACTAGACGCCTCTAATTTATCAATTGCAAGTTTTACGTGGCTTAGGGCTTTCAAAGATAGAACCGGTCTTACCTACGAACATGAACCACAACGAGGATAACCAAGTTATTAGCAACTCCTTGTAAATCAGATATTGACTATAGTAGGAGAGACAGACACCCGCTAGCCACTTCTGCAAAACTAGTTGCATGTCAGTCGTGGAACCGGTCTCATGTACGATGACATGTAAGGTTGGTCCGGGCCGCTTCATCCCACTATGCCACCAATATCCAAAATACATAGAAGATGCAATAACATGATCATCATCGCCCACATATAAACATATGTGTACTACCCGTGCAAAGCACCTACGCATAGATCAGGCTCTGATACCACTGTTGGGTTCACAGCACAGAAAACAAAAAATTCCTACGATGAGAACTATACGCCAAGATCTATCTACTAGATACAGAGCAACGGGTGGATATACATCCATAGAGAACTTACCCTCGAAGACAACTAGCTTTGTTAACGAGTTGGAACTCGTGGTTGATGTAGTCATACGCTTGCCGATCTCAAGATCGTGTGGAAGTCCGAGCGCCGCAAATCAGCAGCGCATCCGTCCTCGCACACACGTCCAAGCCACCGGACAACCTCCACCTCCTCGCTCTAGCGAATCAGAGGAAGAAGAAACTCCTTCCAGACGCAAGGCCATCGGGAACATGTATCTCGCTAATCTGAGACCATGGGGAATATCTAGAGAGGGGAGAGATCCTTCACGAGGAGGTGTGTTTTGTGAGGGAGGAGAGGGGGGCCTTTTATAGGAGATGGGGGCTCCTCCCCTCCCATGACCGGCGGCCAAGGGGGGTGCCCCCACATCTTCCTCATTCATGTGGTGGAAGCTCCACTCACATCAATTTTGACTCCACCCAAAATTCCACTCACATGCATTAAATCTCCACCAAATTTAATGCAACTCTCAATTAATAAAACTCTTTTATTTATTTTATTCAGAATTTTGTTAATTACTTTAATTAACAAACATTCACATAAAACCCCTTGCAACATTTCAATATCACATGTAGAACCACTTTCTGCAATTTCACCCAAAACAATTCCGGTTTCCATCAAAACAATTCCTGCACTTTGCAATCCTTTTGTCTGAAACATTTGTGCTCCAAAATGGTGTCCAGCAACCCATAAGTGTGTCACCCTACGGTTCGCGAATAATGCATACATGATTGAGACTCCTCTTAGATCAATAATCAGAAGCGGGACCTGGAGATCCATATTGACTCTTGCACATTCAACGATGACTTCTATGATCGTGAGAACCTTTAACGCTGGTAAGTTAATCCCTTTGTCTCATGATATAATACATGTCCGAGATTTGATCATCGGTATCCAAATACCTAGTTTGATCTCGTTACCGACATGCACTCTTTTCTCGTTCCCGTGATATAACATTCTAGTGATCACATCACTTGTTTGCAAGCTATCTTAATGTGATATCACCGAGAGGGCCCAGAGTATATCTATCCGTCATCGGGATTGACAAATTCCACTCGTGATCCATGAGCCTCAACATAACACCTTTGTAGCACTGAACCCACCTTTATAGCCACCCTGTTACGGTGTGACGTTTGATGTTATCAAGATACTCTTCCGGTGTTAGCAATTAACATGATCTCATGGTCTAAGGACTAAGACCACTTCGTATGATGTTATAGCAATATAAACATAATGACTTTGATCATCATGCTATACTTTGGATGAATGTTCATCACATCATTTCACAAATACTGTGACCTTGTTATTAAAAACATCCAATGTCCATGATCAGGAAACTTTGATCATCCTGTTCATCAACGAGCTAGACTATAAGAGAGGCATAACTAGGAACCCTTTTTGTTTATTAAACACACATGTATTGACGTTTCCTATCAATACCATTATAGCATGCAAAATAAACATGTATCATATACAAGGAATACATAATAACAACTTTATTATTGCCTCTCAGGACATATTTCCTTCAATAGTTTGTTCTGGGAAGATATTTCCAAATATCTCGAGTCTAGGTCGGTTAAGTTACCGACTTGGAACTGACAATACCTTTTTTTAATAAATCGGAAAAACGAAAAAGTAAATGAAGATGTCAGAGAGTTTAACGACCAACTATACGGTCAGAATTTTATGTTCGGTCGTATAGTTGCGACCGTATAGATACATACATCAAAAATGGAAAGTGCCTGAGAGTTCAACGACCAACTATACGGCTGAAATTATTTCCTCCAGTCGTATAGTTTCTCCCATATAGATCCAGACATCGGAAACAAATTTGCAAAGAAGATACAAAGAGTTTAACGACCAACTATATGGCAGGAGCTTTCTCTCTGGTCGTATAGTTGCGCCCGTCTAGTTGGTAAAAACCCTCAGGAACTTCAGAAAAACACGAAGAATTCAAAGGAGAAAATTTTATGAGTAAAATATGTGAAAATAAATCACTTATTTGAGTAAGAACACTTACCTCGAACTTACCATTTACCTATTCAGGTATGACAAGCTCCTACATCAACAAAGACTTCTTCTCTTTTGGAGGGATTGACCTTAGTTCATTGAATAATTCTCGTAAGCGAAAATCACTAGGACTAAAGTCCCTCTTGATAAGATTGGTGTCTTGCTAGGAAAATATGGATACTGCATCCAACATCTTTATTCCTTGCCTCTACATGATCTGTAACTCAAATTCTTGAAGTAAAAGAATCCAACGGATCAGTCTTGGCTTATGGTTCTTCTTCTCAAGGAGTTCTTTTAAACCATCATGATCCGTATGAACTCTTACTTTTGCATCAACTATATAAGAACGAAATTTATCGCAAGAGAAAAATACAGCAAAAAGTTCCCTTTCTTCCTTAGGATAATTCTTTGAGCACTATTAAGAGTTCTACTAGCATATGTGTAATATTAAATCTACGACCTATGTGTTGTCCCAGAGTTACTCCTACAGCATCATCACTAGCTTCACATATTAAGTCAATAGTCATATCTTAAATCTTACTCCCTTTTGTAGGAGGTTAGTCAAAGGTTTAGATATTCTAGAGAAATTTCTAATGAACCTTCTATAAAAACCCACATGACCAAGGAAACTTCTTATAGCTTTTATATCCCAAGGTTGTGGCATTATCTCTATGGCCTTAACCTTAGCTCTATCTACTTCAATTACCTTATTTGATACCTTATGTCCAAGGACTCTACCTTCTTTGACCATAAAATGGCACTTCTCCCAGTTTAGAACTAGGTTGGTTGCTTTGCAATGCTGCAAAACTCTTTTTAGATTATCCAAGCAACTAGTAAACAAAGTTCCATAGACAGAAAAGTCATTCATAAATACTTCCATTATCAGTTCTATAAAATCCGCAAAAATAGCAGTCATGCATCTTTGAAAAGTAGCTCCAGAATTACATAAACCAAAAGGCATACGTCGGTAAGCATGTAAACCATAAGGACTAATGAAAGTTGTTTTAAGTTGGTCATCAGGATGAACAGCTATTAGAGAAAAACCAGAGTATCCATTCAAGTAGCAAAAATGAGTGTGGTTTGCTAACCTTTCTAAAGTTTGATCTATGAACGGTAAAGGATAGTGATCTTTCCTAGTTTATTTATTCAATTCCTGAAATCTATGCACATCCTATGTCCAACAATAGTTCTAGTATGTTTCAATTCATTGTTTTCATTAGGAACAACAATAAAATCGCCTTTCTTAGGGACACAATGAACATGGCTTACCCATTCTGTTTCTTTAACAAGTTAGACTATATATGCGTCCAATAAGCGTACAATTTCTTTTGTTACCACTTTCAGGCTTCAATCTTCTATTGAATTCCACAACTGGTTAAGCACCTTCTTCCATGAATATTCGATGAACGGTAATCATGGGACTAATGCCCTTCAAATCATCAATTGTGTACCCAAAGGCCTTGCGATGCACCTTAAGTATTTTCATGAGTTCTTCTTCTTCTCCTGAAAGTTTAGCACTAATAATAACAGGAAATTTATTTGTATCATCTAAAAATTTGTATTTAAGATTATCTGGTAGTGTCAACACCCAGATTTTTAAGTCTAGATGCATGTTATGCCGTAGATCGCAATCCCATGATTACCATTTTTGTGAGACATAACAGAAGTAATACCACAGTACATCATCCATTACAAACCATAATGAAGGTCTTACAAATAAAGGATCTCATGATCCAGTCTTAATACAATCAAAGCAGCGGAAAGTAAATGTAGCAGGCTCCTTCTTCATGGTCACAGGCAATGCTGACGATAGGAGATTATCCTAGTTTTCATAGACCTCCTGTTGTCCATCTTCCGGGTAATCCTCCTCATAGTCTGGCCATGGGAATAGCCAGGGACAAATCCATGAGTACTCTTTAAGTACTTGCAAACTATCACTAACATAATTAAGGTAAAACTTGTAGGAATCATAACCTCTAGGTTTGTTTGCAAAAAGCCAGGTTTATTTCATAAAGCCTTAAGAGTAAACACCTAAGTTTAGTTCTCTACATTACTTAAGTGGGAACTTAGATTTCATGTCCACAACTCTGTTGTGGTCAAGTCAAAGTCATCTTTCAAGTCACAAGTAATTTTGAAAACATCTGACAACGGAACAGTATGGCCACTCCAACTGTCCATAACCGCGGACGCAGCTATTCGGATAGTTAACACTCTGCAGAGGTTGTACACTTTCACCACAAAATTCATTACATCTGTCAAGGATAACTCTGAATCATCGTACTTGATAATCAATCCTAACCTTTCAATTACACACCCTAGTATAGGCACCTCCCCTATGATCTTGGCCTCCCAGCCATGACCATCTGTCATCCTGGGCACTGCATAGGTGGACATTCATCACGAGGTAGCCTCAGCTCAACCTCTTCCACCAGGGAACCCATACTAAGACATATAAACTTCCAGTCAAGCCCTACCCAACTTAGGTATTATGGTTGTATGGTAAAATTAGAATGGTATCACATCTGAACCCAACCATCAGTTTTTATTAAAGTCAAGGCCCATGCCTCGACATTTTCATCATCAAATCATTGTGGATCATAACACATGTCAAAACATTTCAATAGAATGAATAATCATTCCAAGGTTTTCATAATCATTTTCACCAAGTATTCCCATCTAGAGTAATCAAGTTTAGTTTAGCACTAGCCACTAGTATTTAGGGTATCACTATTGGGGTGCAAGTAAAGTATAAATATCCAAGCTACTTCTATGATCTTTATGGTATCC
This sequence comes from Avena eriantha, assembly GCA_910589775.1. Taxonomy (NCBI): domain Eukaryota; kingdom Viridiplantae; phylum Streptophyta; class Magnoliopsida; order Poales; family Poaceae; genus Avena; species Avena eriantha. Next base: position 447,194,946 of record OU342742.1, read on the forward strand.
ATCATATTTTCCACTGATCACAATTCATTATCTAAATAAGAAACTGTAGTAAAGGAAAAAAGCAAAGCTTGGAGTAAAACTGGGAATTGGTAAAGTTGCATCTCAAAGGTTTGAATAGGGTATCTGTACAAGTTAGCTGGCATACCTAAACTTGCAGGAATAGCTTGCATAGTGGCATTTCCTTGAGTAGTGCAGTCGTTGAAGTTCTCTTCCTCTTCCTCGAAGTACTCCTCCTTGTTGTAGCCCGGGTCGATACTAGCGTCTATAAATACATACAATGTACACAATCACCAAAAAACCCTAAACTACTTCTATTTAGCACTAAAGGGCTCATATTAGATGATCTAGCATCATCTCATTCATCACATGGAATACTAACACATTCTCATTTATCTTATTTGAGAAAAGTAATTTCTACTCATTGAGAAATACTTAAGATTTTCACCAATTAAAATTGTGGATCATGTTAACACATGTCATCACCATCTATTCCAATACTTGGGAATATGATTTAAAATGGTGATCATATATTACAAGATTTAATATTATTATTTAATAATATTAGAGTGACTAGAAATGCCTATATAGCATTCTTTTAATACTAAGCCATGTTTCATAGTTGTAAAACCAAATATTTTTACATATTCAATTACAGCATGGCAAATTTGATTTTTGAGAGTTGGAATCAACTCAAAAGCATTTATAGTTTATTTTCTAAAAATGTTTGAAGTGGCAAAAGCCTCTGTCTTGTTATTTTTGGTATAAGTGGTCTATAGTTTCAATTGGTTTCAATCTGACAGGAGTGACTAGATATTTTCAATACCTTTCTAGCAAAATTGGAATCATGCATTTTGGATCAGTATATCTCTTTGAATTGACTTTTTTAATATAGCTACTGAATAGAGTTTTAACTAAAATAGAAAAAGTCTATTTGAATTCATGGGCTCTGCGCAGGAAAAGAAATGGGCCAGCCCAACTGCATTACGCTGGCGCAGCGGGCTGCTGACAGAACGGTCCCATGTGTCAGCGACTAATTCTAACCGAAATAGTATCAAGCAATCCTAGCCCTACGATTAGAACAGGATCCTACGGCTGAGGTTCGTCGTCTCCGTCGAACAGCTCCGGCACGAAACGAACCCTAAAACATCGGTAGGGGTCGCTGGGGACTCATTAGGGCTCTAGCTAGGGTCAGCGATGGGGGCGATCGGGGTTGTCGTTTACGGCGGTTCGAGGCACGATCACGGCAGCTCCTGGGGTGGCTCAAATCGACAGCTTCCTTCCTCGACTACAGCGACAGACTTTGGCCAAATTCCGGCGTTGTGGTGCTCGCCTTGCTCCGGGGAACGGTCAGTGAGGTTCCTGGGTGAGTGGGGAGTGGAATGGTGTGCAGAATGAGGGCTAGGGTGGCCTCTATTTATACACCAAGGTTGGAGTCAGGGCGGCATGGTCGGGCTCCTCCGGCGATGCTGCTACAGGTCTCGCTAAGTATGGCGGAGGGCATGGTTCGATGCAGGGTACTACGGCGATCGTCATGCGCGCGACGGCACGGCAAGGGGCGGTCTCAGCTGGTCGGGCGACGTCGGCACTCTGTTCGGGTACGTGGGTGTTCGTCACTCAGTATGGTGGTCACGGGGCGTGCGGCGGTGAACGATCATGTCTGGTAGGTCACTGGTATCACGACGACTGCGGGTACGAGCGGAGAGAGCGAGGCATGGCGTGTGCGTGCGAGGCAGTTGTGGCGCTCCATCGTGCACTCGGCATAGAAGAGGCTTAAATGGGCGCGGTGATTCTAGTGTCTCCACTTCTCGCCGTTGGTCAAGGGGTGGACAGGGGGTGGCGGTGAGGTCACAGCTATCCTCTAGGTTTCGTGGCAGAGGGCGGCGCGGTGTGCAGCTACTGGTTCATGCTCGACCGGCATGGCTGGCTTGGTATGGGCATGGCACTGGTTAATGTGGCTAGTGATGCCTCTCCTCTGCACGGCCAAGTACCAGGGTTGATCATGGATAATTGAATGGGATGATTGCAGTACATGAGATGAGCAATGGATAGCTCAAAATAGTGTATAGTGGTTGAGGTTGTACTGTGCCTGCCAGGTGCTCGACCAAAAGGCCGCATGAATTCAACTTTCAAATTTTTGAATGATTTTTGGTGAGTGATCTGAGTACTTGCTTAGTAGTCTATGGTTGCTGGAATTGGAAAGTGGAATTTGTTTGAATGGTTTTTGAAAAGTGATGATCTAGGCATATGAACTTGATTCAATTTTGTAATGCCTCTTAGATAGATTTGAAAATAGTTTCTGTGCATTTGTAAATTTTGCTTGGATTCACTTTGAGTTGGTCTAGCAAGGGGTGAAAAGAATTGGAATTGTTTCTGTTAGAAATCTTTTACTAGGAACACCCAAAGTGGGCTAGTGGTTAATAATGGCAAAAGTGACCATTTGATCATATGTATTATATTTGATTTTATTTTGATTTGATTTTTCTTGTAAGTGATCTAGATGATGTTGTAAACCTTTTTAAACTAATCTTACCATTGGTAGCAATCAAATATGGAAATTTCAATCATTCATTCAATAATGGAATTCACACAAGCACTCATATCAAGTTTAATAATAAAAGTTTTTGTTAACCCTCAACTTGGGTGATTAGATCTTGATAAGCTTGATTAATATTTTTGAGGTGTTACAGGTAGAGTCTTCAATTCTAGGGGCGGTAATTCCTCGTCCCCTCTCTTTTCTGGATCTTCAAAAGCCTCATTAGTTGGAGGCCCTATAGTGGGAAGTGAATCGAATTCATCCGCTAGTTCTTCTAGGGTCTTTTCCTCCATAACTATTTCTTCATAATTTAAGTCTTCATTTGTTTCTTCTTTTTGATTACTAAAGAAGAGAGCTGACATTTCCTCAATATTTTTCTCTTTCTCTTGTTCTTGTATTTGTGGAGGCCTGTCTTTAAATTTGGAAAAGTAGAATTCTTTTTCCGCTTCCCCAAGCTTAAGAGACACAATCTCCTTTTTGAAATCAACATTGGCACCTACATCACTCAAAAAGTTTCTTCCAAATATAATTGGGCAAAGAGTGTCAGCTGGCATATCAACAATTACAAAATCTATAGGAAAGTTTTTGTTGCCAATTGTGATAGTTGCATCTTCACCTACTCCCATTGGAATTCTAAGAGTTTTATTGGCTAACATTATTGCGATATCAGTATTTTCAATTGTAGCCGGTTCTATTTCTTTTTTTATTTCTAAATAGAAATCATAAGATATAACATTAACTTCGGTGCCAAGATCGCATAAACCATAATGCGAGGTTTCTTTAAATATGTAGGGAAGGATAGGCTTACCCACATCTTTTACCTTTGTTTTACCTTCAACCAATACGGAAGTATCTTTATCAAGTTCAACTATGTTACAATGTGCATACATAGACATAATTGCTTCCTTGGTTACCTCTTCATCTTTGGTTTCTTCCAGATGTTCCACAATTTCTAGCATAATTTTTGCTTCCTTCTTTCTTGTACTGCTTTGGCCTGTTCATATTTAGAAATATGCTTTTGTGCAGTGTTAGGGAAAGGTATCTCATATGTTGGTTCTAGGGAGGCCAGTGTTGCTTTAACTTCTCTTTTCTTCTTAGGTTTGGGTGGTGGATCATACTTGACCAAACCCTCTTTTAGAGCTTTGATGTGTTCTATAAAAGCTTTAACAACTTGCAACACAATATCTAAATCCAAATAAAGTTCCTTAGATAATTCTTTAACATGCCCCTTTTTCTTATAGTCATGAATACATGATCTATTTCTACGCCTCTCTCGCTTCCTAGACCAAAATTCAACGAAACTCTATGATCGCAAATTCTATTAAGTAAAGCCCAGGCTTTAGTTATAGGAAGATTCATAAAGGCTCCTTCCACGAAAGAGCCTAGTTCAATTTTATTAGGTTCAATTAAACCGCCTTAAAAGATATGCAATAAATACCATTCAGGCAAATCATGATGAGGACATAGATTAAGTAAATCTTTAAATCCGATATAAGCTCTTACTAGTCCTTCATTAGGACGGTTCCTCCAAGTCATTATAAGACGCCTGATTCCAAAAGATTTTGATAATGGGTAATATTTGGCTAGAAATTCATAGGCTAAATTATCCCAAGTCGTAGTGGCTTCTAGGGTAGAGATTTATACCATGACAGAGCTGAACTAGTCAAAGTCTGACTAAAAAGTTTAACCCTTACCTCATTAGCAGTATATCCTGTCAATTGAAAAGTGCCACATATATCTTAGAAACATGCAATATGCTCATATGGATCGGGATCTTCTTCATCCCTAGTAAATTACTTCTTGTGTTGAATACCAAATGATAGAGGATTTATTTCAAACCCCCTAGTCTTCTTGTTGGAGTTGTCTCTTTTATAAATATCATAGGGCTTTCCAAAGTGGCTGAGTGGGTTAGCACTAGTCATATGCTCAAACTCCATCATGTTGGTGGAAACTTGTAACACAAAACAAAACTTAGCAAGACAAAAGTAAATAAGTAAAAACTAAAAGACCTACAACGCTTAGCTCCCTGACAACGACGCCAGAAAATAGCTTGATGACTACAAGTGTATAGGTCGTTTGTAGCTAGTTTTGAAATAAAGATATCGATCCCGTAGGGAGTATGAGACTGAAGTCTAATAACTCTTGGATTAAATACTATAGTAGAAATGCTAGATAAAGTTCTAAGTGACAAGATAAAATGTGTGTATTGCGTAAAAAGGTGTTTCGGGGTTTTTGGTATAAGAGCAACAATAAGTAAAGTAAAACAACTGAACATAGAAAGTAAGTATCGCGTACGTAAGAGAGATTGGAACTGCAATAGGAAAAAAGCAGTCTCAGGGAGTAGCGGATACATCACTAGCATTATAAAGAGCTAAGGTAAAAATTATTATCATGAACATTCTCAACTATGTATGAGTGGGAGGAACTCCGTATTTGGACAAATAGGAAGCAACCACTGCTCACATCATCCTCATAACCACAGCAGTCAGCAATCGACATCAATCGAATTACTTCGCTATTAAGGGCCTTAATCCCGTAGGACGTAACCCATGGCATGGATAGTGTTTCATGAGTTTCCTCAGTTCCCAAGTTGATACGTAAGGAGTGTTGTAACATCCCAAAAATATTAATCAAGCTTATCAAGCTCTAATCACCCAAGTTTAGGGTTAACAAAAACTTTTATTATTAAACTTAATATGAGTGCATGTGTGATTTGCATTAGTGTATGAATGCTTGAAATTGCCATGATTGATTGCTACAACTGATAAGGCTTAGTTTAAAAATGAATACTACATCATCTAGATCACTTACAAACAGAATCAAATGAAAATAAAATAAAATATAGATCATAGGATCAAATGGTCATTTTGGCCAAACTTATCCACTAGACCACTTTGAGTGTTCCTAGTAAAAGATTTCCAACAGAAACAATTCCAATTCTTTTCACCCCTTGCTAGACCAACTCCAACTGAATCTAAGAAAACTTTACAAAGTGGCAGAAACTATTCTCAAATCTATTTAAGAGGCATTGCAAAATTGAATCAAGTTCATATGCCTAGATCATCACTTCTCAAAAACCATTCAAACCAATTCCCCTTGACAATCCCCAACCATAGACTACTAAGCAAGTAAGAAGATCGCTCACCAAAAATCATTCAAAAATTTGAAAGTAAATTTCATGCGGCCATTTGATTGAGCACCTAGCAGGCACAGTACCACCTCAACCACTATACACTGTTTTGAGGTATCAATTGCTCATCTATTGTACTACAATCAACCCATTCAATTGTCCATGATCATGCATGGTACTTGGCCGTGCAAATGAGAGGCATCACTAGCCACATTGACCAGTGTCATGCTTATACCGAGCCAGCCATGCTGGTCGAGCACGAACCACTCGATGCACGCCATGCCGCCCACTCCCACCACACCTAGCAGCTAGCCATGACCTCACCGCCACCCCCTATCCACCCCTTGACCCAAGGCGAGAAGTGGAGACACTAGAAATCGCGCTCCCATTTAAGCCTCTGCCATGCCAAGAGCACGACGAAGCACCGCAGCTGCCTCGCAAGAACACGCCATGCCTCGCTCTCTCCGCTCGTACCTGTGACCTCCTAGACATGATCATTCACTGTTGCGTGCCCCATGACCACCGTACCGAGTGACAAACACTCGCGTACTAGAACAGAGCACCAACGTCACCCAACCAAAAGAGACCATCCCTTGTTGTGTCGTCACTCACGTGACGATCTCCATAGTCTGCTGCACCAACCCATGCGCTCCGCCATGCTCAACGAGACCTATAGCAGCGTTGTGGGAGGAGCCAGACCATGCCGCATTGCCTCCACCCTTGGGGTATAAATAGAGGCCACCCAGACCTCATTCTCCACACCATTCCACTCCCCACTCACCCAAGAACCTCACCGACCATTCCCCGGAGCAAGGCAAGCACCACGACGGTGGAATTTGGCCGGAGTCCATCGTTGAAGTCGAGGAAGGAAGCCGTTGATTGTAGCCACCCCAGGAGCTGCCATGACCGCCAATCGAACCGCCATCATCGACAACCCCATTCGCCCCCATCGCTGACCATAGCTAGAGCCCCGGTAAGTCCCTAGCGACCCCCACCGCCGCGTTAGGTTCGAGTCTCGCCAGAGCAGTTCGATGGAGACGACGAACCATAGTCGTAGATCCTAGTCTAATCGTAGAGCTGAGATTAAAAGATACGGTTTCGGTTTAGATGAGTCACTGACGCGTGGGACCATTCTATCAGCAGCCCGCTGCGCCAGCACTATGTAGTTGGGCAGGCCAATGTCTTTTCCCACGCAGAGCCCAGTGATTCAAATAGGATTTTACCATTTTAGTTAAAACCAGATTCTGTCAGTAGATTCAAAATTCAATTCAAAGAAATTCACTGAACCAAAATGGATGATTCCAATTTTATTGGAAAGGTATTGAAGTTATATAATCACTCCCATTGGATTCAAACCATTTAGAATTATAGATCACCTATACCAAAAATAACAAGACAGAGACTTTTGACCCTTCAAACATTTTTCTAAAATAAAATATAAATGTTTTTTAGATGATTCCACCTCTCAAAAATCACATTTTCCATGCTGTACCTAAATATGTAAAAAGATTTTTTTTTACAAAAATGAAACATGGCTTAGTAATAAAAGAATGCTATATAGGCATTTCTAGTCACTTTAATATTATTAAATAGTAATATTAAATCTAGTAATATATGATCACCATTTTAAATCACATTCCCAAGTATTGGAAAAGATGGTGATGACATGTGTCAACATGATCCACTATTTTAATTGGAGGATATTAAATCTTAAGGATTTAAAATGAGTAGAAATTACTTTTCTAAAATAGGAAGATTAAGAAAATGTGAATATTCCATATGATGATTGAGAAGGAACTATATCATCTAGTATGATCCCTCGTGTGCTAAATAGAAGTAGTGAAGTGTTGTTTGGTGATTGTGTACATTTAATGTATTTATAGACGCTAGTACTGACTCAGGCTACAACGAGGAGGAGTGCTTCGAGGAGGAAGAGAACTTCAACGACTACAACAACTGCACTGCTCAAGGCAAGACATCACTAATGCAAGCTATCAGTGCAAGTTAGAACTATGCATGCTACTTGTGCAAACCCCTTATACCAGATGCACTAGGCATACTTGGTTACGCAACTTTACCAATTCTCAGTTTTACTCCAAGCTTTACTTTCCCCTTTACTACGGTTTTTACCTAGTTAATGAATTGTGATTAGTGGAAACTAGATTGGATCCTATCAAGATCATAGGATTAGTCTTGGATACTTATACCTTATTAGCACTCCCAATAGTGATACCCTCAATACTAGTGGCTAGTGCTAAGCATAAAAGTGGATCACTTTAGATGGGAATACTTGGTTAAAATGATTATGAAATCCTTCGAATGAAGATTCATTCTATTGAAATGTTTTGACATGTGTTGTGAAACACAATGGTTTGACGATGAAGCTGATGAGGCATGAGCCTTGACTTTAATAAAAACAGATGGTTGGATTCGGATGCGATACCATTCCAATTTTACCATACAACCACAATACTTGAGTTGGGTAGGGCTTGATTGGAACTTTATATGTCTTAGTATGGGTTCCCTTGCGGAAGAGGTTGAGCTGAGGCTACCTCGTGATGAATGTCAACCTATGCAGTGCCCAGGATGGCAGATGGCCATAGTTGGGAGGCCAAACTCATAGGGGAGGTTCCTATACTAGGGTGTGTAATTGAAAGGTTAAGATTGATTATCCGCATACTAAGTATGATGATTCAGGGTTATCCCTGACGGGTGTATCGAATTTTGTGGTGAAAGTGTACCACCTCTATAGAGTGTCAAACTATTCGAATAGCCACGTCCGCGGTTATGGACAGTTGGAGTGCCCATACTGTTCTGTTGTCAGATGTTTTCAAAATGATTTGTGACTTGAAAGATGAGTTTGACTAGACCACAACAGAGTTGTGGACATGAGATCTAAGTTCCCCCTTAAGTGATGTAGTGATCTAAATTAGGTCTTTAATCTTGAAGCTTTATGAAATAAACCTAGCTTTTTGCAAACAAACCTATAGCTTATGATTCCTACTAGCTTTACTTTTACTTATACTAGTGATAGTTTGCGAGTACTTAAAGAGTACTCATGGCTTTGTCCCTGGCTATTCTAATGGCCAGACTATGAGGAGGATTACACGGAAGATGGACAACAGGAGGTCTATGAGAACTAGGATCATCTTCCATCGTCAGCATTGCCTGTGACCCGGAAGATGGAGCCTACTATGTTTACTTTCCGCTGCTTTGATTGTATTAAGACTAGATCATGAGATCCTTTATTTGTAAGACCTTGTTATGGTTTGTAATAGATGATGTACTGTGTTACCACTTCTGTTATGTCTCACAAAAATGGTAGGATTGCAATGTATGGTATAACAGGCATCTGGACTTAAAAATCCAGGTGTTGACAAGTGCCAACAGATTTATAGTCACTGTAAGTGCTATCACACCTCCGTCTACCAACAAGTAGTTCCCTCCATCAAGTCCCCATAAGAGGCAAATATTGAGAGGTCGACTTCTCCCAACATCAAGATGAATACAATGTAACACATGGTCACAACGATGAATATCATAATAAAATTTATCTTATTTCAATCTTATACTAGGGTTTCTCCATCTTCCCAAGAACTAGAGATCTACTCGGACATGGAGGCAATCAGCATCATGGCAATAACAATGGAATCTATCATAGATGAATAGTACTTGTATAAATCCTCAACGAGTACGGAAATTACAACAAGATCTAGACAAGATGTAGATGGGATGGATGGAGATGGTGGTGATGCAGCGGTTGATTATGTAGATCGATGCCTTAGCCTCCCAGATCTACGCAGGGCAAAGATGGATCCCGGTGGATGAGGTCCCCCTCTAGATGTCTTCTGGAGGTGAGGTTTCGGCGATTTCTAGATGTTCTGAATGTCGTCTCTCTGATCCAGTTACATGGGGTGAAACTATTTGAGGAGGCGGTGGCGGCGCCAACTATACGGCAGGAACTATATGGCTGGAAATTTTGTTCCCGCCATATAGTTTGTCGTTAAACCATCTGTACGCCTTGTTTGCTTCGGGTTTTCTTCTGGTATTATTGATATTTCCCAAATAAGCAATTTACATTGTTTTTTACTCCTTTTATCATCAGTACAACTGCTTTTAGAATTGTGGCCATTGTATCCATCATATGTCCTGATCCTAGTGAAAACAGACATAAAATGTGCACGTGAGGCCGTAAAATACCAAGATCCTACATCTACAATGTAAAATAATAATATAAAACATGATGAAAATATGCAATCATCAGCTATACCCACTTCTCATGCAGGCCTATGAAAATGCTAGAATATTCAAGGAAAAGGTAAAGAAATGGCATGATAGAAAGTTAGAGGGGAAGGAATTTAAATCTAGATATAAGGTTTTGCTCTACAACTCTAGGATTAAGATCTTTGCAGGTAAATTAAAATGTAGGTGGGAAGGACCTTATGAAGTAGAGGAGGCATAATCTTTAGGGGCAGTAAGATTGAAAACCAGTACACCCTCTTCTTCATCGTCGATCGTTAATGGGCAATAGTTGAAACATTATAGAGCTGGAGAGGTTAACACTGTGGAGCTGATCTCTTTAATTTCAGTCGAAGAACATAATAAGCAAAGTAAGGTAATAAAGTTTTAGTTGCTTAGTTTTGCTATTTTGGAAACTTTTTAGTCGATCTTGTCTTGTTCATTCCTCTCCATTTGCTTTTCTTGAGTTTCGAAGTTGTTTTTTGACCTGGTACGGGCAGACAGTACGGGCAGGTGCGCCCGTAACAGTGGTCATTAAACGTTCGGAGTGCTAACTCTGTTTTTGCCGATACGGTACTGTTAGATTGTATGGGCATAAGCGCCCGTACCGATGGTCGTTACTGGCTCTTCCTTTTCCATGTCTATTCGACATATTGTGTTGATGTGTTAAAAAGAGAGAATGAACGAAAGGCGGTAAGAAGTCCATACGGGTTCATGGTATGGGCGGGGCCCACCCATACCATTACGCGCGACCGACTTCAACCCTCTTATCTAGGGTTTTCATCCATTAATTATCACCTTTTCTTCTTCCTTGTTCTTCTCTGTCATATTTAAAATCTCAAGTTTTTTTCCCCCTTTACAATGAAACCTCTGATCTCACTTGATCACTCAAGTACAATGCAACCTTTTCATATCAAGCAGGTCTGGACCAAGAAGGGAGGTGTTGGGGATATACTTTCCGGGTATCCTCACAGTTCCTCGCTGACCAGGGTGGCCCACTTCGGGTTAGAGCTTTGCTTCACGGGCGGCCCAGTCAGGGAGAAAGACGGAGTCTAATCCGGCTATGGGAAGGCCCAGAAGACTTACCGACTTAGGCCCATAATGTTACTTGTAGTTCAAGATGTACTCTGTAACCAACTCTTAGTCATAGCCGGATAGATCTCTCCTGTAAACCCTAGGCCGGATATCTATATAAGTCGTCCTAGGGAGAGCCTTTAGGGCACAACCAATCCATTAGACCCTCAACTCGCACAGGCGAAACCCTTGTAACCCATATTCCGGCTCTGCCGTATTACTGGATTGCTAGCAGGAGTAGGATCCGTCCTAAGCCGGCGGATTCGAACCTGGGTAAACTTGTGTGCTCACCGTCCCGGAATACCGTACGTCTCACACCCCTCTCTTCCGCACGCCTCGAGGACCCCCTCATGGCGTACTTGTCCTCAATCCGGCGACAGTTGGAGCCCACCGTGGGGCAAGTGAGCTTCGGATCTGCGTTCCGAGCGGAATCTGCAAGAATCAGAATCGGCGAGACCATCGTCGTCGGTCGCATCCTCTACGCCAGCGACGTCCATCTCATCATTCTCGACGAGACTTGGATTCCGGCTAGGGAGGTCGTGACTGCCTACACAATCATGTCTTTTGGCGAGATCGATGTTTACATTGTTTTCGCTGAACCTGCCCAACCCACCTCAGCGGTGATGATAGAGGCAGAAGAATTTTCTTGGTCCCCTTTGTCCACGGAGGCGACAGAGTTCCGGATCTCAGAAAATCCTAATCCCACCTAGCCCGCACCAGTTGCGGAGATAGTGGAGAAATTCAAGCCTGTAGAAGACCTAGCGGACCAAGTCGAATCTGGAGTGGGTCTCCCTGGAGAAGCCGGATCCTAGATTGACCCACCCGTGGAAGTCAAAATCCAGGAGGAGCATATCAACGACACTGATTCCGGCTCTAACGACACCAGGACAGACATGCCTTTCCTAAGGTACACACTAAGACATATGATGCTTCAAGGCGAAAGCGCAGATGTAATCCTCGAAACCATCAAATTTTTTGACATGGCTGATCACGAAAGCCGCAGGTACCTTAGGAAGCACGCGTCGCACTTCGTCGGATACATGGGATCCGGATCCGGCTCTGCCGATGCCGGAGAAAACACCGACTCTGTGCTGGGGGCAATTGGAACAAACGCCAACGTACCCGCATCCTCGGATGAATCGATGACATCAGCAGATTTCCGAAAGTTCTCCGCGGAATATGAATAGGAGTATAACTCCAAAGCTGCAGAAGAAGGAGAAGCCATGAATGAAGGATCTGGGGAACACTCTCCCAAAGTGCATGATGACATGGACGTCGGAGATAATCCAGAGGTTCAGATGTCTGAAAATACCACGATCAGAGTTTGACTCCGGAAACGGACCCAAATCCGTCTTTGCTGCCGGCACTGCCAAGAAGGCAAAGAAGAAGAACAAAAAGAACAAGACCACGGAAAAAGACCCTCTGACAGAAGAGGTGATTGCCGAGGAATACGAAGAAGACTCGGATGGAGCACTTGTCCCAGATGAGCCGAAAAAAGAAGCATCGGTGGATGGACACGTGATCACCAAAGGTGCACGTAAACTCATCGATGTCGCATTAACCACACCTATCCCTACAGCTGCAGAACTCACTCCGGATGAGCTGGACGAAAGGGCGCAAGACCTAGAGGCAAGTCGTCAACAACTCCTCGATGAAGACAAAAACATCGAGGTGGAGAAGAAACGCATGTCAACTAAGGACTACATGTCTCGATTGCATCACAAAGACACGGAAGTGTCACACCAATGATGACCAATTCCCATGTGTCCGTGCCGTCCTTTTTGGAGATGAGATGGGGAAGCCACGGAAAGATAGCAACGGAGACTGGGTATACCCAACCCCAGTACAGAATACCGTGGCAGCCCTAGGAATTCTATCGGCTAATCCAGGACCAGAGGAGATCCGTTTGGGTATCAAGCTACTCAACAAGGGACTGGAGAAGCAAAAGGTCGCCCTGTCCGGAAGTCAAAAACTGGTCTCGGATTCTGACCAATGTCGCACAGATCCGGCATGGGCTGGCGTAAGATCCCATTATGTCCGAGCACAGTATCATCACCCCGAACACCGGGAAGACAATTATTCAAGAACCGGATCATCAGGACAGCATTACAGAACTGCGCGTAGCTGGAGCAACGTTGCTCCAGCGGCCGAGAAAGATGCCATCGCTGCACTAAATCCGAAGAACCCTCCCCGACGAGAATCTAACGATCGAAGGGAAGAAGATAAAGAGAAACGTCGGGAGGAGGATTGTCAAAGAATGCCACCTCCTAGACATGAAAGCCGTCCGGCTGATCCTCGCCATGGTGGGAACGACGGACGAAGGAATGACGGAAACCATGCTGGGACAAGCCGGCAAGGGGCTCGTCATAGTCAAGATCCTCCCCGGAACCGGAATAATGATGCTCCGGACGGAGGCCGGCGATCAGCTGGAAACAATTCAGCTGCCCCACCCCCTCCACCAGGCATTTATCATAACGGCCCCCAAGGAGGGCAAGGAGGGCGACATGGCGGAGGAGGTGGTGGAAGAAGCCGAAGTCCGGCTCCACGGCACCGCAGCCACAGCCGGCATTCAGGACGATCTCTATCCCTGGACGACGCAAGGCACAGGATCAATTCCAACATAGAGGCGCGGCGCTATGAAAACGATGATATGTACGTGGGCCCAAAGTGCTTCGGACCACGCATCAGAGCTACAAGATTCCCGGAAGGATTTGCTATCTCAAGGCACATCCAAGCTGACGACGGTATTGCTCGGACAGATACCTAGCTTCAGGATTTTTTTCCAAGCTTGTTGCATCGCCAGAGGCGGAAACAGCCTGCTCGCAACCCAATATCTCCCACTTATGTTGCGGTAGACAGCGCGATCATGGCTCAATGAACTTCCGGAAAACACCATCCAAAACTGGTATGACATGCAAAGTGCATTCTTTTGGAATTTCGAAGGCACATATCGGAGGCCCTGTTCGGACGAAGACCGACAGCGTTGCACCCAGAAAGCCGGAGAAACCTGCTAGGATTACCTCGGACGATGGATCGACAGGAAGAACTCCTGCGAAGGAGTGAACAATCAAACCGCGATTGAAGCTTTCATCGCAGGGCTCCCAATTGGTCTACGACGTCATCGCTTGAAGTGTGACAAGGTCACTAATTTGGGAGAGATGATAGAGACAGCGAGCAATTATGCAGATGCTGATGACGATGCAGAGGGATTACTCAACATCCTGGCTATACCTCAGTCAGCAAAGACAAAGCAACATGCTCAGAAGCACAAAAATACCTCGGAAGAAAAACCCAACACAGAAACAGCGGTGGTTACTACTGTTTCTGGGTCTGGAGGACGAGGAGGACGTGGCGGAGGCTGCGGGCGTGGCCGTGGGACTTAAAGGGTCCAAGGTAGAGGAGAACAGCAACCAGGAAAAACCTACACTTGGGCCGACATTGCCAATAACCCATGTGTGCATCACCTAGACGCCAATGGGGGCTTGTCCCACACCAACGCTGAATGTCGTTTTAATGACGACATCAAGAGAGATGATACCGCGGGCTACAAAGCTAAGCGGAAGAAGGGAAAGAAAAATCTCGAAAAGGAAAAAGAGACCAAGGAAGATTCCAACATGGAGGAAGCTGATGCTTCAAATCCCAAGTCGGAAGGGAAGAAAACTTTTCCCACCAAGAAAGACACTTACGTCACTTTCCTCGGATCTCAACCAGCAAAGGTTAAGAAAGCAGTTCTCCACGAGCTCAACACAACAGTTCCGGATGTCCCCCAATATATGGACTGGTCGGAAGTGGCAATCACATTTGACTGTGCTAATCATCCGCCTAAGTTGCACATGCAAGGAAAATACGCCTTAATCGTCAATCCACTTATTGACGGTTATGGTTTCTCCAAGACCCTCATGGACGGTAGTAGCAGCATCAATATTCTCTATGTCGAAACACTACACCGGATGAAGATCTCGGAAACCCAGCTGAACCATAGCTCTATGATTTTTCTCGGTGTTGTCCCAGGAAGACAAGCTAATTCCCTTAGAGAGATTACTTTGGATGTTACCTTTGGAACTCCAAAGAATTATCGGACGAAGGCACTGTCCTTCGAAGTTGTCCCGTTCAAGAGCGCATACCATGCTATATTCGGACGTCCGGCTTACTGGGCTTTTATGGCTCGTCCGTGTTACATTTACAATATGATGAAAATTCCAGGTCCCAACGGCGTGATCACCATCAGGGGAGACCCGAAGAAAGCACGAGAGTGCGAGGATGGAAATGCCGCCTTTGCCGAAGCCGTGCTGCACGCCCAGGAGTACTAGGAGATCAAGAAGAGCATAGATCCGTCCGAGATGCCCACAACGAAGAAGGAGGTAACAAATCCAAATCCGGAGTTCAAGGCATCATAAGAGATGAAGAAAACGCCGTTGAAGGATGATGACCCCTCCAAGGTGACCCAGATAGGCGTAGGCCTAGGTAGCGCATAGGAAAGCGCGCTCGTCAAGTTCCTCCAAGCAAATCAAGATATCTTCGCATGGCAGCCATCTGACATGACCGGAGTACCTAGGGAACTTGCCGAGAACTCTCTAAATGTAAACCCGAACGCTAAACCCGTCAAACAATCCCTACGGCGGTTTGGCGACGAAATGCGTAAGGCAATAGCTAAGGAACTAGCATGGCTCGAGTTAGCCGGATTCATAGAAGAGGTCATCGACACTGAGTGGTCGGCCAATCCTGTAATGGTCCCTAAAAAGGACACCACTAATTTAAGGATGTGTGTTGATTATACTGCCTTGAACAAGGCTTGTCCAAAATATCCGTTCGCTCTACCTAGAATTGATCAAGTCATCGATTCTACGGCAGGCTCGGAACTCCTCTGTTTTCTCGACGCATATTCCGGTTATCACCAAATCCGGATGAAGGAATCTGACAAAGTCAAAACCTCATTCATAACCCCCTTTGGAACTTTCTGTTTTGTTACGATGCCCTTCGAGTTGAAGAACGCAGGAGCGACGTACCAGCGCATGATGCAGCGTTGCCTCCACGACCAACTCGGACGCAACGTACATGCATACATGGATGATATCGCGGTGATGTCCAAAAAGAAGGAAACACTGATTTCCAACTTGGAGGAGACGTTCGCCAATCTACGAAAATACAACATCATGCTTAACCCGAAGAAATGCTTCTTTGGAATACCAGCCGGAAAATTGTTAGGTTTCATCGTGTCTCAAAGAGGCATAGAGGTGAACCGGGACAAAATCAAGGCTATACTCAATATTTCCAGGCCAACTCGCCTGAAGGACGTACAAAGATTAACTGGCTGCATCGCTGCGGTCAGTCAATTTGTAAGCTGGCTTGGTGAAAGAGCTGCACCATTATACAAACTCCTGAAAAAGACCAAGGATTTTGTCTGGACTGACGAAGCTGAAGCTGCACTACAAGATCTGAAGAGAGTACTCTCATCTGCTCCTATCCTTGCAGCGCTGGAACCTCAGGAACCGATGTTCCTTTACATTGCTGCGACAAATAAGGTCGTCGGTATCATCATGGTGGTGGAGAGACCAGAGGAAAATCAGGAACACCTGGTGCAGCGTCCGACTTACTTTGTCAGCGAGGTCCTGATAGAGTCAAAACAGCAGTATCCGCATTATCAGAAGTTGGCTTACGGTGTCTTTCTAGCATCTCGTAAGCTACAACATTATTTTCAGGAGCATCCAATTAACGTGGTGAGCAAAGCTCCCATGAGAGATATAATCAACAATAGTGACGCCACACGACGCATCGTCAAATGGGGCATAGATCTTTCAGCTTTCGATATTGAGTATAAACCTCGGACATCAATCAAATTCCAGATCCTTGTTGACTTTGTCGCTGATTGGACAGAGACAAACGAGAACATGACCCTCCCTGAGTCAGAATATTGGACCCTCTTTTTTGATGGATCTAAGGCTCGAGGGGGCTCGGGGGCTGGCGTGGTACTCAAATCACCCCAAGGAGACAAACTTTTATACGTGTTGCAGATCCACTTCATAGCGACAAACAATATTGCCGAGTATGAAGCACTGGTGCATGGAATCCGGATTGCTAAGGATATTGGCATCCAACGTTTGATGTGTTACGGAGATTCGGATCTTGTTGCTCAGCAAGTGTCGGATATTTGTAATGCAAATAAACACATGGCAGCATATAAAGCTATCGTGGATGATCTATCTAAATCGTTCGAAGGGTTTGAAGTTCAACACATCCCTCGAGCAGAAAATGAGGAACCAGATGCAGTATCTCGGATAGGTTCTGCGCGGAAAGAGGTCCCGGATGGCGCTTTTCTGGAGCACCTCAAAGTTCCCTCAATAAAGGGAGTAGATGAGGAATATCCGACCAAATCCGACTCACCTTTGATAGCAGTTCTGGCTGTAATCCCTAGCTGGACTCAACCCTACCTCGATTATTTGGTAGATGGCAAATTACCCAAAGACGAGGTGCTGAGCCGGCAGATTATCCGACGAGCAAAAGCCTATACTATTGTTAAAGGTGAGCTCCATAAACGGAGTGTTTCTGGGGTCTTTCGGCGTTGTGTATCTCCGGAAGAAGGAGTGGAAATCTTAAGGGAAATCCACAAAGGCGAGTGTGGTCGCCACGCTGTAGCCAAATCTTTAGTGGCAAAAGCTTTTAGACACGGTTTTTTCTGGCTTACAGCTCAGGCAGATGCCGAACGATTAGTCAAGACGTGCAAAGGCTCCCAAAAGTATGCCAAGCAAGCTCATGTTCCGGCTGATCAGCTGCGAACAATACCTATTACATGGCCCCTTGCAGTCTGGGGGATTGATATGGTAGGACCTTTTAAACGAGCTCCAAGTGGATTTACTTACCTCTTAGTGATGGTGGATAAATTCACCAAATGGATTGAGGCTAAACCTATCACTAGTTGTGATGGAGCAACAGCCAAAAGATTTGTCGAGGATGTTATAATCCGGTATGGTTATCCGCATAGCATTATCACGGACAATGGGAGTAACTTCTCAATGGGAGAGTTGGCTGAATTCTGCGACGAGCAAAATATCCGGCTTGACATTGCGTTAGTCGCACATCCACAGGCTAACGGACAAGTCGAAAGAGCAAATGGTTTAATCCTACAAGGCCTAAAATCGAGACTCGAAGCACCACTACGACGTGCTGTGGTAGCTTGGGCAGAGGAGTTGCCCTCTGTAATTTGGAGTTTACGAACAACTCCAAACAGGTCAACAGGATACACACCTTCTTCTTGGTCTATGGCGTAAAAGCAGTTCTTCCTAGTGATTTGATTCATACTTCTCCTAGAGTGGCCGCGTATATCGAAGAGGATGCCGAGATTTCTTGACAAAATGATCTCGACTTAGTCGAAGAAGTTCGCGTCGTTGCTGAAATGAGATCTACAGCCTATCAGCAGAAGTTACGCAAGTATCATAGCCAGAGAGTCCGAAATAGATCTTTTAATAAAGGTGATTTGGTTCTCCGGCTTGTGCAACAAAGAAAGCACAAACTTTCCCCAGTATGGGAAGGGCCCTTTTTAGTTAGTTGAGTATAGCACAATGGATCATACTACTTAACTGACATGAGGCCAGTCAAAGAAAGACCTGCTACTAAGAAGAGAAAGAGAGCTGGAGGTAGTACAAATCCGGATGAGTTAGACAGACCATGGAATATTGCTCAGCTATGTTCCTTTTATTCTTAGTTTATATTTCTTTGTAATCATATATATGTACATGTTCTCTGAGAAATAAAATTTTTGGTTGCCTCAAGTTTTTAAGTTTTTACCATCTTATTTCCAAATGATCATGTCATAGTCGAAAATCCCAAAATTCTTGAAAGTACTTTATGCTCATGTTCATTTTGGTCTAGATTTCCGATTCTAAAATTGCTACCTTCGGGTATAACTCTAAAATTTCTAGTCTTTACTTTGGTTATTTGTCTGATTGCTGGATGCGGGTATTTTCCGAGTAGTGAATTGTTGGTACTGGAAGCCGGCTTTTTTTCCGAGTTTAAACTAGTTTAGCAATTGAGCTCCGTTGCTCGGCAAAGTTTCCGGCTGAAGGTTTAGCCGGCTGACGAAAGGGACGAGGCGGAAAGCCAGATAAACGATAAGTGAAGACGAAAAAATACAAGTGTTTATGTAAACATTTCAGGCACACAAAAAAAATATCAAAGCCAGAAGTGCTGAATAGATCAAAAAGCTTAGCACTAGCAACATAAATAGTACTTAATATTTACAAACGCATCATGTTTTTCAGGGATAATACAAAAATTTCTGATCTATGATGCAGGAGTTGCCGGCTTGCTGGTTCCGCCGCCTTGGTAGCGTTCCGAGATGTCCGCATCCGAGGTGGTGCGTTCATCATCAGAAACTTCAGCTATTTCTTCTGGAGGAGGGCGGAGTGGCCACGCGGGTGAAGAAGGGGATCTCATAGCTGGTCAGGTCAGCCACGCGACACCCATATCCGGCGCAGGAGTGCATGATGGCTTGAAGGTCCTGCTCCTGGCCGTCCTCATCTACCTTGTAGTACCCTCTGGTCACTTGCCATATCTCCATGTTTCCATGGTGGCTCATGACCATGGTGAGAGCGTTCTGCGCAGCAGTCTGCGCGTAGGACATGTTCCAGTCCTGAACAAGTTGCGGCATCTCCTTTGCCTTGTCCCGCACCTGAAAATCCGACATGCTAGGCATGTCCGGAATCTTGAGAGCTTCGCCGATGTCCTCAAGGGACTGGCGGAAGTCATGAAGCAGGTCACCGACTTGAGAAAGCCGGTGGGTGCGGGGCTCGGTGGAGGAAGAGTCCGTCAAGTTCGGAGGACCTATACACAAAACAAGTTAAGAAAAATCCGACATTGATAGAAGTCGAAGAAAAAAGGTAAGTCACACAGATGGAACGTACCAAGAATGACGTCATCAATCTTGGTCTTCTCCTCCCGGAGACTCTAGAGTTCAGCCCGAAGCGCCTAGGAGATGTCCTTCTCTCTGCCAAGCTCATTCTTGAGGTCCGAGATTATTTTATCTTGAGCAGCAATCTTAAGAATCACACTCTTCAGTGGCCATGGAGGAGGATTCAAGGACTTGAGCTATGCTCTTTTCATGATCTGCCTTGAGCTGACCCAGCTCTTGGCGAAGCTCCTTGTTCTCCACCACCAAGGTCTTGAGGTTCTCGGCCTCTTCAATCATGGCGACAGATTGTTTCACCAGTGCTGTAAGTCAAAAAGAACAACAGTTCAGGAAAAATTCGACATTTGAACAAATTCGACATTGAAATACAAAGGCAAGATTTGAATCTCGGAATGTTTACCTTCGGCTTCATCCTTGCCTACTTTTAGTTCAGCATTTTTAAGCCAGAGAGCTTTAATCTCTCTCCGCTTATCACAGACATTCTTCAATAATTCATGGTTATAGGAACATACTTTCTGTAAGTCAGAATACCCAAAGTCAGAAAGCTACTTAAGACTCGGGCTAATATTTTTGCTAAATATCAGCACGAGCCTTGGGGCTACACTAGTTCGTTCTTTGGTATCCTAATGAAGCATAAACCTGGATTATATATCCTACTTCATGCTTGGGGGCTAGAGGATATGATATGAGATAATGGAAAAAACAGGAGTTGGAATTCCGACTTACATATTGCTCGCGGGTGAGTTTATCCAAACCCACGTTCACTTCAGCAGCCACCTTTTCGGCGAGAGTCAGAGGAATCACTGGAGCTGTTGGAAGCTCACTGGTCCTAATCCTCTCGTCGCGAAGGCGGACCTGGGCGAGAAGGTCAGAGAACTTGACATCCTCTGCTTCTTACGCTTCTTCTTCGGGAGATAGATGGCTTTTCTCCAGGCATTGCCTGGCGAGACGCTGGATTTCTTCAGCTGATTTCCGAGACAGGCCAAACTTGGCAAGTCCCGGATTGCTGATGAGGTTTTCGGGGAAGGTTTCTGCCAAGGGATCATTACCCAAAGAGGGTTCACCCTTATCTAAATCTGACTCACCCATGGTGACGTCAGTTTGCGACCCAAGGTTCGCTTGCTCCATTGAAGGAGCTGGATCTTCTACAATGACCGGGGAAGGAGTGATCACCGGCATTGCGGAAGGTTGAGGTGCAGGAGTCGGAGGAGCAACAGCAGGAGAAGCTATGGTAAGCTTCGTCTGCCGTAGCGGCTTCGAAGGAATCCCTTTCCCTTTGCCCTTGACGAGCGGCTTTGCTCTAAGAATTTAATAAAGTCGGAAACATTACATCTCGGAAAGAAATTCGAATAAAGTACAAAGGAGGAAATTGTGATTGAAAGTTACCTCTTCACAACAGGCACCTCCTTTGTGCCCACAGCCACTGTCGGAGCTTTGCGCTTCTTGAGCGCAAGGTCCGGCAATGGGACTACTTCTGTCTCCTGAGAAAACTCAGGAGGATATCCTTCGAGCGGAGCAAGTTCCGACTCGGGGAGGTCGGCAAGCTGAAAATAAGAAAACATATCAGTATTGTAGTATAACTCAAAGATTGAAAGACATAAAAGGTGTACTGTTAGAAACTTACCGACACCACGGGGTTTTCCGCCATGTGCATATCCAGAGAAACCTCCGGGATTCTCCTTTTGATCCGCTCCTTGATCAGCCACTTAATCTGGCTTATGTAGCCCTGCGTGGTGTAGGCCTTGGAGCTGATGCGGAGGGAATCTTTCTTGGATGACGTGATGGAGTGCATCAGTCGATCCCCGTGGTACTGAAGGGGCTGGATCCGACGTGAGACCCAGCATTGGACCAAGTCGGATCCCTTCAGACCCTTGTGTTTGATCAAATATTCGATCCGCCTCTTAGCGAGGATCAGATCGTCGGTGAGAGCCGGAGCAGCCTTGTCCCAGGAAGGTTGGGTCGTGGTAGCTCCGTCGACAAAAACCGGCAAAGCAGTGGCTTTGTCGGGAGCCGGAATATCCTTATGATAGAAAAATGTGGCTGGCCATTGTTTGACTGAGTCACTACCTGAAATTTTGGGATATGCGCGCTCGCGTCTAAGAGAAAAACTAATAGTGCCGGTGATGTACGGAACACCGGCGGTAATGGAATTTCTCCGGACATCAAAGTAGTACCGGAAAAGAGTCAAACTTGGCCTAATGCCGAGAAGCCCTCGCACAATGAAGCATATGCGCTCATCTCGAAGAGAGAGTTGGGAGGAAGGTTATGGAGTTGAACTCCGTAATGATCTATCACCTCGTAGAAGAACTCCTAGGGAGGAAATGACAAACCACTATCGAGGTGGGTGCCGAAGTGGACCCGCTCGCCGTCGCGCGGGTTGGGGACGGTTTCTTCGAAGCCGCTCCGCCAGTTGCCGGCGGCGAGAAGCCCGTCCTTCTGCACGTTCTTGAGGCCCTCCTCGTTGAGGGTGCAGGGAATCCATATCCCGCGGAAGCTCTCCTTCTCCGCCACCGCTTCCGCCGTCGCCGCCGCCGCTGCTGCCGCCAAGCCAGAGGAAGAAGATGAAGCCATTTCTCCGGGGAGAGGTTGACCTAAAAGGGGCGGCGCTGGGAGTTCTGTGGAGGGAGAACGAGGAAGCTCTGTGCGCGCAGGAGGATTGGGAAGGAGAGGAAAAAGGCAAAGACTGGTGGAAGGAGAAGGAGAAAATCCTAACCCCTTATATCCACCTAACTGTGCCAAGATTCGTGCAAATTCTACAGGGTAACCACCACGCTTCGTGGAAAGAACTGGGAAGGACCCACGTGATGATTGCGTCTCCTCGATCTCCACGCACGCATTGAAACGAGGCCTCGGTTCCGCGAACCGCGGACCCACCAACGGTCGTGCTGACGGCATGCCTGTCAGCTGACATGACTTGACCATGACTTGTGTCAGATGGCGTTAGAAACCAAGTTACGGCTTAGTTTGAAATCGAGCTGGAAAATCCGAGTAACCTGTTGATAGGTCCGACTTATTTTTAAGACCCGGATCATATTTTTTTGTGAAGTTTCAGGAACCCTTCAAGATTCTGCAAGCCGAAGATCAAGCTAGACGATGATAAATCCGACTTTGGATCTTGGAGGCCTCCGGGGGCTGCTGTTGGGGATATACTTTCCAGGTATCCTCATAGTTCCTCGCTGACCAGGGTGGCCCACTTCGGGTTAGAGGTTTGCTTCACGGGCGGCCCAGTCAGGGAGAAAGACGGAGTCTAATCCGGCTACAGGAAGGCCCAAAAGACTTACCAACTTAGGGCCATAATGTTACTTGTAGTTCAAGATGTACTCTGTAACCAACTCTTAGTCGTAGCCGGATAGATCTCTCCTGTAAACCCTAGGTCGGATATCTATATAAGCCATCCTAGGGAGAGCCTTTAGGGCACAACCAATACTTTAGACCCTCAACTCGCACAGGCGAAACCCTTGTAACCCATATTCCGGCTCTGCCGTATTACTGGATTGCTAGTAGGAGTAGGATCCATCCAAAGCCGGCGGATTCGAACCTGGGTAAACTTGTGTGCTCCCCGTCCCGGAATACCGTACGTCTCACACCCCTCTCTTCCCCACGCCTCGAGGACCCCCTCATGGCGTACTTGTCCTCAATCCGACGTTAGGAGGTGTTTCTGAAACTCAAACCAAGGGAAATAGATCCGAGACGGATACTTCATGTTCCGCAACCCACGATTCCCCACAAGTGGTTCCAGTCCCTAACTAAGAAGACATGTTCCCCCATAAGTTGGAGATGCTCAGGCATGTGGAACAAAGGAGAATCTCCACTCAACCCCTACAGGTATAACCTTTGAGGATCTTTTCTTAAATCCCCTCCGGGAACCTCTTCCAGAAAAGAGGAAAACCGAGATGATATTCAAGAAAAGAACAAGAATCTTGAGAAGATTTCCAAAGCTTGTGTTGAAACTATTGGAGAAGGAGTTGACTCTTACTGGATGATGGGCAAAGGCCTTGAAAAGAAGGCCCATGACATCGACGGCAGAGTGCAACTCTTGACCAAGATTATCGTGGAGATGGCCGATGACAGGAAGACATTAAGCAAGGTAATCAAAGAATTGCATGCCGGCATCGTAGAAATGTCCACTAAATTCGCGTGTATTGCTCATGCTTGCAGCCTCAAGGCGGATGAAGAAGAGGAAGATGATGTCTTCTTTACTCCTAAAAAGGAGTAAGTAATTGCAAGGAATTATTTGACCCACCCGGTTTGATCCCAAGCTTGGGGGATCTGTGGGACCTTGTAATCTATCATAAAGTTTTAGCATGTTTACTTTCCTACACACATGTTAGGTTTTTAATTTAGAATTTGCATTATTTGCATCAACTTCAAGTTTGCTTTTGTTCAAGGGAAGATTTATATTTGTTTGGTTGTGAGATTTTATGATATTTGAAGTTGTTTTTTGATTCATGATTATTATATTAGATGATTGAACTAGGTTGAGTGTTATGATATTTGTACAACGATCATGATTTTAGGGACTTCCGTGCTGATAAAAGTATTGATTGAGGTATGAGAAGAAGAATTTTGGTAGCATATCATGGTCACGAGTTTTGAAAGCCATAAAAGTAGTGAGCATGATCAACTAGCTATGCTAAAAAAGAGCAAAGAGGGTAAAGGAAAAGGAAAAAAATATATATAGAGAGAGAGAAAGAGAAAAAGAGAAGAAAGAAAGAAATAAGAAAGGCACATATGAAAAGAGTAAAAAAGTAGAAAGAAAAAGAATGATCATGAATCTTCATTACTGAATCAAGTGCTCCATTATTTTAAACTTTATGATTATATGATATGTTAAATTACTAGAAGCTTCTTATAATTACATTAATACTAAAAGGTTGTGGAAGCCTCTAAGTTATGTGATGTGCAAGGGTATGATAATACTCCCGGGGTAACTTTACATCTGATGTTGTATTCATGTTTCAATTTCTACCTTATTTATTGTAACGACTCATGCCTCATGAACATGATGATCTTGTCCATAAGCCACCATCTTACTCGGGGACGAGCAAGAGTCTAGCTTGGGGGAGTTGATGAGTCTAAAATTCAAGCATTTTTACCTTTCATGTTTTTCATAAATAGAGTAAGGATTTTTGTATTTCACTGTGTTGGCACGCACATTTTTTCCTTGTTTTGTCAAGATCCCGAATCACTAAGTCCTCTATGAACATATCAATTGGAACTATCATATTATGCTATAATATGATATTTTTAAGTGATAAAAGTCATTTTATGAAATTGACTTCGCACATGAGGGAATACCAAACAAGAGGAAAGCATCTGCCATGATAACACCCAGTGGTACGGGCAGATTTTGCCCATACCGTCCGCTTGTACTGCATGGCAGCATGTCTGCCTTGTCGAATACTTTCTCCTAGCAAAGACGGCGGAGCAATCCGACATTCACAGCCACTAGAAACCAAGAAAACCCACATCTGAAAGGGATCTGAAGGAGGAACTTGGCTGGGAGAAAATCCCTGCTATTTCATAGATCATTGGACGACATCGCATCATCCCCTTCACCGTCAACCTCTACATCTCCATCACCATCGCTATCCCCACCTCTCGTTTATTAGATCTTGTTGTAATTCAAGATTTAATTGTGGTTTGCATTAGATCTACCTCGATACTATTATCCATCCATTTGATTATGATGATATTGTTGATTGCTTCCATGTGTGAGTAGTTCCTTTGTTCTTGGGGAGATGGAGAAACCCTAGCACTATTATGAACTCGCAATAAATATGATCTATTCTTGTGTCTGTATGACTGGCTGGTCTATGATATATTTATGATTTGTGTCTAATATCTCTCTTTAGATGATGCGGTGGTTTGTATGGATGATTGCTCTCAGACATCGCAGTGGTTATTTAGACGTGACCTCACTCTTGGGTCAACAAAGTGGCTTCCTACGAGCCTTGTAGTGAACATCTTATTATGGAGCTCTCTCCACACATATCATGACACAAGAAGTATGTTATCTTAATTAATAATATTAATATCATGCTAGTGGTGTATCCTACATCCTGAGAATGTTTTATCCCTATTGATTCCAACCACACTTTCAGATAACCTTGTTACTTGCTTTCTTTTACTCATTTTTATTACTTTTCTACAAACAACCAAAAACCTTTCAAACACCCTTTACATGAGATCAAAGGAAGCTTACAAGTATCCTTTTGTATATAGTAACGAGGGGTATAAAGACCTTTACCAAGAGCTCTCTGTGGGTTTGATACTTTTACTTCAAAACTAGCTACAATTGATCTGTGCACTTGCAGTCATCAGTATCAAATGTGCAAAGCCCAATAAATCATCGGAGGAACTAGTATCAGTAGGTATTTGTTGTATCACAAAGATAGTGTGTCTCACAAATCAAATCAAGTGGGGAGAAGTCGCGGAATTGTTATACCTTTCATCATTGATCTTCGTCCTTTATTTATTGGATCCGTCCTTTCTCACGGAATTTTGTTGAAGTATATAGCATGAACAATGTAGATGATGATGTAGAGATCCTTATCCTATTCGAAATGAGCTAAAGAACACCAAAATCCGAGTTCGAATGCAAAAGTTATGCGCAAAACGGTGTGGAAGCTGAAATCTAGATTTGCTTATTTATTTGTCAGTATTGGGAGGTAGTACTGATACGTCGTAAACGTATCTATAATTTTTGATGTTCCATGCTTGTTTTATATCAACTCTCTTATGTTTTGTTCACACTTTGGGGTATTTTTATACATTTTCTGGAACTAACCTATTAACAAGATGCCACAGTGCCAGTTGCCTCTTTTCTGCTGTTTTTTGGTTTCAGAAAGCTAGTAAGGAAATATTCTCGGAATTGGATGGGAAAAAAGCCAAAGTCAATATTTTACCTGAAGCAACACGGAGTTCGGAGGGGAGTCAAAGTGGTGCACCAGGGTGGCCACACCTGGTGGCGGCGTGGCCTAGGGGCACACCACCAAGGGGTGTGGGCCCCCTGGTGCTCCACCGACCTTGCCCCTTCGCCTATAAAAGCCTCCCGGGATAAAAACCCTAAGTACCCGATCAGAGACCCAATCAGAAATCCACGAAAGAGTCTGTAGCCACCGCCATCTCCATCCCTAGATCCGGGAGGATCCGAAGCTCTTCCCAGCACCCTGTCGGAGGGGAGAGATCACCCTGGAGGCCTTCTTCATCACCATGCCTTCCTCCGGTGTGATGCGTGAGTAGTTCATCCTTGGACTATGGGTCCATGTAGTAGCTAGATGGTTGGTTCTCCTCCTTTGTGCTATCATGTTTAGATCTTGTGAGCTCCGTTCATGATCAAGATCATCTATTTGTAATCTTACATGTTGTGTTTGCAGAGATCCGATGGATATTGAGATGCTATTTCAGGTTGATTATTGATTCTATCATGTCTATGTTATTTGTGATCTTGCATGCTTTCTGTTTTTAGTAACTATCTTGGCCAAGTAGATGCTAGCAACTCCAAGAGGGAGTATTTATGCTCGATAGTGGGTTCATGCCTCTAGTAATCTAGGGAAGTGACATGAATCTCTAAGGTTGTAGATGTGTTGTTGCTACTTGGGAGAAAACAATAATCCTTTGTCCATGGGACAATCCTATTGTTTACTTTACACACTTTGCTTAATGCAATTATCTGTTGCTTGCAACTTAATACTGGAAGGGGTTCGGATGATAACCTGAAGGTGGATTATTAGTCATAGATGCAGTTGGATTGTGTATAATGTTGTAATGCCCAATCAAATCTCATAGGAGTCAAGATGTCTAGTATATGCATTGTATGCTTTCTCAGATCTGTCAATTGCCCTGCTATAATTTGTTCACCCAACATGCTATTTATCTTAAGGAGAAACACCTCCTGTGAACTATGGACCCCGGTCCATTCTTTTACCATTGATATACCATCTATTGTTTACCGTTTACTGTCTACTTTCTGCAAGCAATTACTATCTTCCATACTATACATTTAATCCTTTGTTTTCAACAAAGCCAATGTGATTGACAACCTCATTGTAAGTTGGGGCAAAGTTCTGTGGTTGTGTTGTGCAGGATTCCAAGTTGTTAGCAACAACTTGGGGTTGTTTCCCTGCTCCTACTGGTTCGATAACCTTGGTTTCATAACTGAGGGAAACTTGCTCATGTGCTCATCATACCTTCCTCTTGGGGTTCCCAACAAGCTCGAGATATCTTGAGTCATCAAGTACCGGGAAAAAGTCCGATAGTACCGGGTTTCCTGGAGTCTGTTATTACTTCTCAGGTACCGGGAAGTCCGGTAGTATCGCTTTTTAGGCCCAGTAGTACCGGTTGTTGCTGAAACACCTAGATTTAACGTTGGGCGATTTGGGCAGAAAATCTTCAAGGAAAACACCAAATCGAAGGGGGAAACCAGGAAATTAGGCCATGGGAACACAAAGGGAGGTAGATCGACAAGTATAGCACCGGATCTTTGGATCAAAACCTACCAAAACACTCTCAAAACCTAGATTGGTCCAAATCATGAATATGTCTCTTTTGGTGGAAATTTTTGAATTTAGGCAAGAAAAAAGAAATTGGTGGCTAGAAAATCTACACAAACTCGAATCCATAGAAGCCAAAAGCTCTTGATACCAGATATTATGGGTTCCATTGTGGATTTAACCTTAGGGTGGCCCGACCTTCATAGATTCGAGGGTGATTTGGGGGAGGAAGAGAAGAACACGATGAACATGCAAGGGGAAATCGATACAAACGTACACCACACCCGATACAATCCGGTTTGCTCTCCTTGTCCCGAACCACCAACCCAATAGAATCTCAAGTATAACACCCTCGAATCGGCCCTATGTAGATTTTAGCAATTCCCGCCAAACCTGCATAGAAATGATTCAAAGATGCCCACCAGGCACTTGCGTGCGAGTGGAAAATGAAGTAATACCATTATACAATAGTTCACGATGGAACCCACAAGAACATATATATACAACGATGACTCAAAGAGTCAAGAATACAAATATACAATACAAAGATCCAAATCTCCTTGAAAACGATACAATATCCGAGTACGGACAAGATGCAAATGGGACTAAGAATCCTGAAGAATAACCAATGGCATCCATAACCATGCCCAGGACAAGCCGAATGGGTAACCCTGCTAATGTCGTTGAACTTATACCTATTAAAACAAAGGGGTTCCAACAAAGGGAAAAGGAAAAAAGGGAGCAGTCAGTAATAAGGCCAGTACATGACGAGTCTTAGAATTGCGGCTCCCGCCTACATAGGTATGGTGGACTGAAGCAGCAGGGAAACATGCACTAAGCAACCTATAGACACTCGATACAACTGACGGCTATCAGAGAGGGATAAGGGAGTCCTATTCGGAACCAACCTGATACTAACACCAAACACACCCATCCTTGTATTTCCCCCTCGGGTCCAAACGAGGAAATCCTTCTGAGGAAACGCACACAGTTGGTAGTTTTATTCATTAATTCCATGATGGTTGTCCAACTTATTAGCCATACCATATCCAAGTCAAATTATAATAGTAATTCTTTAGTGTAAGTTATCTATGATTGAGAAACTGCGCTCCAAGTCGTCCATAATCACGGACACGGCTTTTCAAAAAAAATAACCCCGTAGGGGTGCACCAGTATCCACACACACTTTCACCCATGTTTGCCAGATCAATTGACATACACCCATCGGTATGTCAGCGGGGCTTCAGACACGACGTTTACCAGACCCAAAGTAAGTACATGGGGGGCACCCAAAAGAGTTACTCGTACAAGGTATAGCTAATCCTCATACGGACCTAGAGATTACGTGGACTTTTCATGCGATCAGAGGCCATAGAAAATATATTCATGTGACAGACTGCCATAACTACGCAATAGTAATAAACGCTAATTGAGCAACATGTAATAAACATCTCATACATGGCACATGTATAGTAGGTAACATGTAAAGCCCTAACTAGTTTGTGCCCCCCAGTACAGTACTTTGAAATTAGGTAATAAGCCGATAGAGGCGCCCATACACCCCACATGTGGTTAGCACGCTCGATCTCATAACATGTGTTAGGAACTCGGGTCCTAGGTGGACACAAGTGGGCAGGATAAGAGCCAGATCTCATCTATTACCCACCGGTGCCTCTTTATTAATTATATCTACTTCCAATATTTAATTATTAAGTGGAACCACTATTATCTCCACCATTAAGCATGTGTCATCCACCAACAACTGTTGAACTCGACAACTCGAACCAACCTCTGAGCAAGCAACTATGACTCGCAAGGCTAGCTATCTACCAAAACAACGGCAATAGGATGTGTCCAAGGGAATATAGGTTGAAAAAGTATAACTTGTACAGAAAACTAAAGCATCGATAAAAATGATAGAAATAGATCAACAGGAGGAAGTAAATACTATAAAAGCAAAATAGGTAGAGGGGGAGAATGCTCGCCTAGAAAATACTACCGAAGATTCATTTGAAGAACGGGTCGAAGCTCGCATCAACTAATGTCCTAATCCATGAAGAAGCAAAGAACTAAAAGAAACACCGGATGCACTATTTAATACTACGTCAGAAGATTGGACATGTTCATGATATGATGCATGAGATGGCAAAGATGCGATACAACTGAGCAATATTAAGCGGAATCAGGATCCCAACAATTAATTAGACGGTTCAAATTGTTTAGGTATCCCGTAACTTAAATGTTGGATTAACAAGGAAAAACATGGCATCGATTCATTACACAAATTTAAATAGAGTCGAGATAAGACCAAAAAAATAGTCCACATATAGTCTCTACATTTAATTTTTAGGTGAATCACCTATATAACCCAGAACCACAAAATATGTATGAGGCATATACAATTGATGAAACAAGGGATGTGTCATATTATAAAATAGGGATGGGTTTAGGTAGGGATCAGACGTTTGGGGTTCGAAGGTCTTGGCTTCGGAGGGGTTCATGTTTAGTATTTGGGTCCCATGAAGGAGATCATGAAGTTCCGTGGTCTTCGGTTCCATGTTGGCATACTTGGGTTTCGGCTCGATTGTCGGTGGACATTGGTTCCGCACCGTTCGTATTTGGAAGATCTTGTCGATGAAACTGATGCCCTTGGACAACATCTCGTTCTCGTCCAGCGGGAGGTTCGTAATTGAGGTCGTGACACTCCACAACAACAGCAGTTGCCCCATGCCACAACACATCCGAAGGCTTACCACACATTACCATTCTCGCATGACCACATGAAGATCATCATCTTCAGCTCTGCACAACGCCACCATACCACACCATCTCTAACATAACTTACAGCACCTAGACGTACAATAACTAATCAAAACAGAGCCATAGCATCTGACACATCACACCATCACAAAATAGGGCCATGAAATCACATCTGTGGAGGCCAGCGTTCGGTGGTGGAGGGGTCCCTGCGAGCAAATAGAGAGGGCACAATAGTTTGGGGTTAAGGTTGAGGTGGAGGGTTCCTGCAGAGTCGTGGTGCGGTGCAGGGCAGAGGCATGAGGCGGACAGGGTCACGGCCAGGCGGCGCTGCAGGGAGGTGAGGAGGCGGCCAGGCGACGAGCTCCGGGTTGAAGCAGAGGCGGACCATGTCGGCAGAGGAGGCTGACGATGCCCCAAGATTGAGGTAGCACCGGTGCTTGACGGTCGATCTCGAGAAGACTGACGCGGGAGCGGAGGCGGGAGCTTACTGGGCGGCATCACCATGGTGCCGAGGAGAGGCGAGAGGTGCGGAGGCAAGCGGGGCGCAGTCCGGGCGGCAGCGCTGCGATGGGGCAAGGAGCAACGAGGCAGGGTCGGGGAGAGCGATGTGGTTGGTGGCGATGGGGTCCGATCGGCAGTGGTTGCATGTGTGTCGTTGAGTGCGTTGTGTTGCTGGGTGTCCCGCGCGAGTGTATCTGCGTGAGTCTTGTTAGGGCATGTACAATGGTTGATAAGACTATCTTATCTTAGTTCCGACACCTAAGCTAGATATAACCATAAAACATGACATATAATGGGTTATTTTTCACCTTATCTTTAATAAATAGACATCCTAAATTTATGGTGAGAGAGATTGTTGCTAAGAGATGATCTCTTAGCTAAGAGAAGTCAAACCTCTTTTTATGGTTCTCTCTCCTCTATGTCACCTATCATCCTACATGGCATTGCTATGATATAACTAAGATATAAGCATTGTACGTGCCCTTAGGTGCAGGGGAACTGGGTGCGTTCATGTTGTGTGCTTTAGGTGTGTGTGGTGTGAGCTGGCCGGGTTAGTGCGGGTCGGTGTGGCGTAGCGTGAGTGTGTGTGTGTGTGTACGGTGCAACATGTGTGACCGAGTGAGTGCGACGGCGGGGTGTGTGGTAGGTTAGATTAGGGTTACGGTTTGGTTTAGCTGGGATTGTAGGTGGTCTGCCGGTTGGGCCTTTGGGCCTGACCGGTTGGACTACGTCACCCAGATTTTATAAACATTTTTATTTAATAGTAGTTTTCAGTTTTTGTTTCAAAACATTTTTGTGAATAGTTTCTAGACAAATAAAAGATCCAAAAGGACCGGGGTTTTAAATTTGGAATTAAAGGAGAGAACTAAGGAGAGGTCAAGCGTTTGTTACGGGTTGACACCAAATGGGGGCGGTAGTACCGGTGTATCATAAATTTTATAGCTCTCTTTTCAGTTTTGGTGTCATAAATATGGTATCTTAAATGTCTAGTAGTACCGACAATGGGGGCGGTAGTACCGGTGTCAAGCGGTTGTTACGGGTTTTGATACCAAGAAGACCACACGAGTTCGCATAGCTTGTCTGTCGGGGCCAGTAGTACCGGTGATGCCTGCTTCTTGTGTCTCCTCTTCCAGGCTTCGTGCTTGGGGGTCTTGGCTCCTTGTGCATCCTTGTCTCCTCCTCTTAGCATCATAGTCATAGGCCTAGTCATATAGTATACACTTGGCTCATGTAGGATCCCATTCAAGTGATGACCAAAGGAAGACAAGAGATGGAAGGAGTTCAACTTGGTAGGAATGGTTGGTGTAGAATGATGTGGACCAGTGGTAGTTTCCATGTGTTGGGCTTCACAAAGTAGGGAGTACATGCATGCAGTGGTGGACACAACGTCCTTACTACCAGGCACTTTCCCGGGCTTCCGGCTAGCCGACAAACCTACTTTTATGGAGATTTGATCCAAAATTGTGTTTTAGGCCTTTAAATCCACGGTTTGGCCAGGCTTAAAAAATTTCTTGGGTCCGCTTGTGCGTGCATGTGTTTATTGAGGTGAGATGAGTGATCGTGTTTGTACTAGGTTTCGCAAAAAAATAAGAAGATGCGTTTAGCATGAGATAAAGTTTTGTCACATAAGATATTTATCACGGAACAACTCTGGCCACACCACATCTTGTGAAGTACCTCCGAGTCTTTTTTCATGGTAATACGTGTCTCATTTATATCATAAAGATCATAATACAAGCCACATAAACACCGACCTAGCAAAACTGAAAAGAGAGCAGAATGCAAGCCTTTGCACAAAGGACTACCAGCCAAGAAAGAAAAATACAATCCAGACCAAAGAAACCTCTGAACTTGAGGCCAACGCCTGTCACGTGCCTCTGGCACCACAACAATAGTCATCAAAGGAAAAAATGACGGATTACCTCCTCACCCGGTCTCGATGCGGCTCCATCGCGGATATACAGCTTTGCGGACCTTCAAGCTGGCTCACCCAAGGTGAAAGCATTGTGGTTGAATGAATCAGACGAGGCAACACCCTGAACATGCCATCGAACTCCAGATCTAGTACCCCGCATGACTAAGACATCGGAGGAGGGAACCACACCTGCCATCCACGAACCACGGACCCAGCACATGACCCAACCACTCCTTTACTACCTCCCAGGTCCCACGCTGACGCCAAAGCAAACGTTGCCGCAGTGGTGGAGCCCGAGCACACACATCCACCACAAGAATGCCGCCACAGCCACATCATCCTTGCTTGAATAGCCTGGTCGCCAAATCCATCGGAGCAGGATCTGAAGAAGATTATTCAGCGCCACCATCGCGGGGATTGTTCGTTTGCGGCCCGAAAGTTCATGGGCGAGCGCATGGCGGTACTCAATTTGCCTGTAATTTCCGCGTTTCATAAAGTTGGGCTGCCAACTACTCAGAAGGGATATTTCGAGGCAAACTCATCTCACCCCTGCCAAATACAAACATTATGTTAAATTGCCCCGTGAAGTAGACGGTAGGGACCCACATGTTAGTCATCTGTCTGTGATTTGAGCGCCAACGCGGCAACCTCTTAGGAAAATCAAGGAACTAAGTGGACTGGATGCGTTGACCAATTTCACAAATCCATTCCCTCCTTTCCCCTAGCACCGGCGGCGTCGAAATCCACCCTCCAAGCAGTACGATCCCTTCGGAAATTTGACTTCCGGTGCCAAGTTGCTGCGACTATTCGCTGGTCTCGAGCTCCAATGGCGCATGCCGTAGTCGCCGTTGCGAGGCTCTAGCCCGCCTCCGCTGCCAACGAGCCGAGCAGCTCGGGGGATGGCAGATCCTACTACCAAGGAAGAAGAAGTTCTGGCTACATGCGGGTGAGCTACCCTTCTCTTTGATATTCGAACTAATTATAACTGCTAGTTGGCTACTGAACCTACCATTGTTTGTTAGCCCAACGCTGACAAACATATTTTTTCCACTGTTTTCTATCAAGTGGGATCTCCGTGGACCACCCTTACCTGGTTACGGTAGGCCTCTTCAAGTACGACTCTAAATCAGCAAGGGTGAAGGGAAAGTTGTATGGACACCATTGTATCACGATGGAAGAAGATCTTGCACAGATCTGCACTATATCTGGTATGGTTGCTGCTCTACGCAATCATGATGAATTATGGCCGAAGCAGACTGCAAAGTTCAGCTTCATGGATGAACGTGGCATCATGGTTCCTCTAACATGTGACAGTCAGCTAATTGGGTTAATGAAAAGGTATGCTTCGGATTGCATGTTTGAGCTGAATTGTGATGTACTGGATGTGGAAGCTGCTGCAACTAGGAGTTGCCCTTCTATTCTTGGATAGGGTGGTCGCTCGAACCCAATTAGCTCCTAGTAAGCAAAAGTCTCTTGCGATTCGCATGTTTGTGCTGAATTGTAATTTTTGTTTCATTTACTCTTTAGATATTGGGCAGTTATTCAACAGTCATGTTTCTTTGACAGGAAGCGCCACAAGGTTAGAAACATGATTGTCGGGTCAGTCATTTTGCTGCCCGAAGAAGGTAAAAACGAGTGGAAAGATGATGCTGGACACGATTCTGGTGCTGATTGTCCTGGCGATGCAGAGTACGTGAAGCTAAGAAAATTGGCACCGAGGAAGAGGAAGAAGGTAGGAAATGAAGAAGCTAGTGCCCGTGAAGGCTTGGCACCTAGGCTGCGGAAGAAGGCTACTGGCAATGAAGATGCAAAATAATGTGTTGAACTCGAACCTATATATGTAATTCGGTTAAATTCTAGAGCTCTGTGTGTGGCACTTTGCTGGGCGAAACAATCTACCCACGTTCTCTGAGTAAAATGTACCGCGACTTAGGGTTTGGAAACGCCCGAGTTAGTAGTTGAATCCGAAATTGTGATTGTGCCATTGCTATCTGAAAACATGCAGCACCAGTTCAACAATTGCTGAGGGGCAGAAGGTCTCCAAATTTGATGGAATGTAAGTGGCACAGAAATAAATTATTTAAGATCCCACACTCCATGAAGCAGCAACTTATTTCAGATGTTTCACAACGACGTGGCAACATAAACAGAAATGGCAACTGATAATGCCCAGATGCTTGAGCCCGTCTATCTCACTGCCTCCCTGCTCCTGCATCCCCTGCGTCTGGCAAAGATCCCGGATCTCCATTAACCGGGTGTACGTGATTCCGCTTTATAAATTGTGGTTGTGCCATTTGCATGCGGCACAATCCACGTAGATTACGTTTAAACAAACCACAAATGTCAAAATACCACCATGATCAGAAAAAAGGAAGTAATGCAGGGTTAAGACAGACTAACGGGAGACCAATTTTTTTCCTCCCAGGACTCTGGGACCACTAGTTCAGACTGCTAGGTCAACAAGTACTACTACTAAAACTTAAAAAGGCACAGAGCTAAAGCTAAATAGAACTAGTTATCACACATCTCCTTGATCTTCCTAATCTTAGCCCGATGCGCATCTTCCTGCGAGAGCAAGGATCGATTCGTCTGCTCCTTCCTTTTAGCATCTTCCTTACACAGCTTCAATTGTTTCTCTATATTTTTCTCAGGCACTTGTCAATACTCGTAGTTGTGAACTACAGGACTTTGGCCTAGTGAAGATCATTCCTTGCTTGAGTCAAATCTTGCTCTGCTTTAGCCTTCAGGGCCAACGCCACGTCCCTCTCCTTCTCGACTTTGCTAACCTTGTCTTCCACCCTCCTGAGATCTTGGTTGAGCTTGGTCGTGTCAACTGGGTCCCATAGCTTCATCTCAACACTGTTAGGAAGTGAGCTAACTATGGATTCTTTCAACTCAAAAGTCATATCCCATAGTTTGTCCAGCATTTTCTGCATCGATTTGGGCCACTCTGGATCTACCCATTTGACAACACCGCAACTTCCGCCTTGCATCATTGCACAATGTCCTTCACACCATAGAAACCTCCTGCATGCGTTTCGTCCTTCGAATGCTACAAATTTAGCGGGCACATATCCATGTTTACATAGCAAAAGACTGTCTTCATCCGCTAAACCGTGATAGTCAGAGCCATACAGCGTCTGGTTGGCCTAACACATCATACGTGCATGAGTAAAAAGGGTAGATCTAGCTCAAAATAGATAACTGGCCACAGATGATAGAGATAGAGATGAGACGACTCACATCAAAATCACTGTACGTGTCGTCACGACGCGTTTCCTCAAAGTCTCCCCTTGAACCCATGGCGAGAGAGAGAGGGAGAGGGGGGTGGCTGCCGGAGAGATAGCTGGATGCGCCGTCAGCTTGCCGCTACGGCAGGATGGGAGTGAGTGGGGAAAGTGGCTTCGAGGGGAAGGAAGAGAAGTACGGGGAGGAAGAGAAGTAATGGGGACGTGACACTGGAATATGGCCCACTGAACTCGTGAGTCGTGACACTCGCAACAGGGGAGCGCCCGGTGTTGCCAGTTTGTCCAGAGCAAGCGTGGCCAATCATGCCACGAAACAGCCTACTCGCGGATCACTCTCACGAAGACCATCCGAATCATCCAAGCACCCTGATCGAACGGTATGTAACAATCGTCAAGCAGAACAACTGTGTTAGGGCGTGCCTTCTAGACGCACTCAGTCTAACGGCCACCCATAGGGGGCTAAGGTTAGGGCTCTCCTAAGGTTAGGATCCATATGTGGTTTATGAGAAGAACACACATGCAATGACACTGGTGATATGTGGTTCGTGAAAAGAACACACATGCAATGACTCTAATTGTGGTTAATGAAAAGAGAAGACATGAAATGACACTAGTGGATCCATGTGTGGTTTGTGAGAAGAACAGACATGCAATGACACTTGGTGCATGAAAAGAACAGACATGCAATGATACTGGTGGATCCATGTGTGGTTTGTGAGAAGAACACACATGCAATGACACTAGGTGTGGTTCATGAAAAGAACACACATCCAATGACACTGGTGGATCCTTATGTGGTTTGTGAGAAGAAAAGACATGCAGTGACTCTAGATGTGGTTCATGAGAAGAACACACATGCAATGACACTGGTGTATCCTTATGTGGCTTGTGAGAAGAACAGACATGCAATGACACTGGGTGTGGTTCGCGAAAAGAACACAGATGCAATGACAGTGATGTATACTTATGTGGTTTGTGAGAAGAACAGACATGCATTGACTCTAGCTATGGTTCATGAAAAGAACACACATGCAATGACACTGGTGGATCCATGTGTGGTTTATGAAAGGAACATACATGCAATGACACTGGGTGTGGTTCATGAAAAGAACAGACATGCAATGACACTGGTGGATCCATATGTGGTTTGTGAGAGGAATAGACATGCAATCACACTAGGTGGATCCATGTGTGGTTCATGAAAAGAACATACATGCAATGATATTGTTGGATCCATGTGTGTTTTGTGAGAGGAACAAACATGCAATCACATTGGGTGGATCCATGTGTGGTTTGTGAAAAGAACACACATCAAATGACACTGGTGTATCCTTATATAGTTTGTGAGAAGAATAAACATGCAATGACACTGGGTGTGTTTCATGAAAAGAACACACATGCAATGACACTGGTGTATCCTTATGTGGTTTGTGAAAGGAACATACATGCAATGACACTGGGTGTGGTTTATGAAAAGATAAGACATGCAATGACACTGGTGTATCCTTATGTTGTTTGTGAAAAGAACATACATGCAATCACACTTGGTGGATCCATGTGTGGTTCAAGAAAGGAACAGACATGCAATGATACTGGTGGATCCATGTGTTGTTTGTGAGAAGAACACACATGCAATGACACTGGGTGTGGTTCATGAAAAGAACACACATCCAATCAAACTGGTGGATCCTTACATGGTTTGTGATAAGAACAGACATGCAATGACTCTAGATGTGGTTCATGAGAAGAACAGACATGCAATGACACTGGTGTATCCTTATGTGGTTTGTGAGAAGAACAGACGTGCAATGATTCTAGATGTGGTTCATGAAAAGAACACACATGCAATGACACTGGTGGATCCATGTGTGGTTTATGAAAGGAAAACACATGCAATGACACTGGGTGTGGTTCATGAAAAGAACACACATACAATGACACTAGTGGATCCTTATGTGGTTTGTGAGAAGAACAGACATGCAATGACTCTAGATGTGGTTCATGAGAAGAATAGACATGCAATGACACTGGTGTATCCTTATGTGGTTTGTGAGAAGAATAGACATGCAATGACTCTTGTTGTGCTTCAAGAAAGGAACACACATGCAATGATACTGGTGGATCCATGTGTGGTTCAAGAAAGGAACAGAAATGCAATGATACTGGTGGATCCATGTGTGGTTTGTGAGAAGAACACACATGCAATGACACTGGGTGTGGTTCATGAAAAGGCAACACGTCCAATGACACTGGTGGATCCTTATGTGGTTCGTGAGAAGAACAGACATGCAATGACTCTAGATGTGGTTCATGAGAAGAACAGACATGCAATGACACTAGTGTATCCTTATGTGGTTTGTGAGAAGAACAGACATGCAATGACACTGGGTGTGGTTCACGAAAAGAACACACATGCAATGACACTAGTGTATCCTTATGTGGTTTGTGAGAAGAATAGACATGCAATGACTCTAGCTAAGGTTCATGAAAAGAACACACATTAAATTGACACTGGTGTATCCTTATGTGGTTTGTGAGAAGAACAGGCATACAATGACTCTAGCTGTGGTTGATGAAAACAACACACATGCAATGACACTAGTGGGTCCATGTGTGGTTTATGAAAGGAACAGACATGCAATGACAATGGGTGTGGTTCATGAAAAGAACAGACATGCAATGACACTGGTGGATCCATATGTGGTTTGTGAAAAGAACAGACATGCAATCACACTGGGTGGATCCATGTGTGGTTCATTAAAAGAATAGACATGCAATGACACTGGTGTGTATCCTTATGTGATTTGTGAAAAGAACATACATGCAATGACACTGGGTGTGGTTCATGAAAAGAAGACACATGCAATGACACTGGTGGATCCTTATGTGGTTTGTGAGAAGAACAGACATGCAATGACTCTAGATGTGGTTCATGAGAAGAACACACATGCAATGACGCTGGTGTATCCTTATGTGGCTTGTGAGAAGAACAGACATGCAATGACACTAGGTGTGGTTAATGAAAAGAACCCACATCCAATGACACTGTTGTATCCTTATGTGGTTTGTGAGAAGAACAGACATGCATTGACTCTAGCTATGGTTCATGAAAAGAACACACATGCAATGACACTGGTGGATCCATGTGTGGTTTATGAAAGGAACATACATGCAATGACACTGGGTGTGGTTCATGAAAAGAACAGACATGCAATGACACTGGTGGATCCATATGTGGTTTGTGAGAGGAATAGACATGCAATCACACTAGGTGGATCCATGTGTGGTTCATGAAAAGAACATACATGCAATGATATTGTTGGATCCATGTGTGTTTTGTGAGAGGAACAAACATGCAATCACATTGGGTGGATCCATGTGTGGTTTGTGAAAAGAACACACACCAAATGACACTGGTGTATCCTTATATGGTTTGTGAGAAGAATAAACATGCAATGACACTGGGTGTGGTTCATTAAAAGAACACACATGCAATGACACTGGTGTATCCTTATGTGGTTTTTGAAAGGAACATACATGCAATGACACTGGGTGTGGTTTATGAAAAGATAAGACAAGCAATGACACTGGTGTATTCTTATGTTGTTTGTGAAAAGAACAGACATGCAATCACACTTGGTGGATCCATGTGTGGTTCAAGAAAGGAACAGACATGCAATGATACTGGTGGATCCATGTGTTGTTTGTGAGAAGAACACACATGCAATGACACTGGGTGTGGTTCATGAAAAGAACACACATCCAATCAAACTGGTGGATCCTTACGTGGTTTGTGATAAGAACAGACATGCAATGACTCTAGATGTGGTTCATGAGAAGAACAGACATGCAATGACACTGGTGTATCCTTATGTGGTTTGTGAGAAGAACAGACGTGCAATGATTCTAGATGTGGTTCATGAAAAGAACACACATGCAATGACACTGGTGGATCCATGTGTGGTTTATGAAAGGAAAACACATGCAATGACACTGGGTGTGGTTCATGAAAAGAACACACATACAATGACACTAGTGGATCCTTATGTGGTTTGTGAGAAGAACAGACATGCAATGACTCTAGATGTGGTTCATGAGAAGAATAGACATGCAATGACACTGGTGTATCCTTATGTGGTTTGTGAGAAGAATAGACATGCAATGACTCTTGTTGTGCTTCAAGAAAGGAACACACATGCAATGATACTGGTGGATCCATGTGTGGTTCAAGAAAGGAACAGAAATGCAATGATACTGGTGGATCCATGTGTGGTTTGTGAGAAGAACACACATGCAATGACACTGGGTGTGGTTCATGAAAAGGCAACACGTCCAATGACACTGGTGGATCCTTATGTGGTTCGTGAGAAGAACAGACATGCAATGACTCTAGATGTGGTTCATGAGAAGAACAGACATGCAATGACACTAGTGTATCCTTATGTGGTTTGTGAGAAGAACAGACATGCAATGACACTGGGTGTGGTTCACGAAAAGAACACACATGCAATGACACTAGTGTATCCTTATGTGGTTTGTGAGAAGAATAGACATGCAATGACTCTAGCTAAGGTTCATGAAAAGAACACACATTAAATTGACACTGGTGTATCCTTATGTGGTTTGTGAGAAGAACAGGCATACAATGACTCTAGCTGTGGTTGATGAAAACAACACACATGCAATGACACTAGTGGGTCCATGTGTGGTTTATGAAAGGAACAGACATGCAATGACAATGGGTGTGGTTCATGAAAAGAACAGACATGCAATGACACTGGTGGATCCATATGTGGTTTGTGAAAAGAACAGACATGCAATCACACTGGGTGGATCCATGTGTGGTTCATGAAAAGAACAGACATACAATGATACTGTGGGTCCATGTGTGGTTTGTGAGAAGAACACACATGCAATGACACTGGGTGCGGTTCATGAAAAGAACACACATCCAATGACAGTGGTGGATCCTTATGTGGTTTGTGAGAAGAAAGGGCATGCAATGACTCTAGCTGTGGTTCATGAAAAGAACACATAGGCAATGACACTGGTGTATCCTTATGTGGTTTGTGAGAAGAACAGACATGCAATGACTCTAGCTTTGGTTCATGAAAAGAATACACATGCAATGAGACTGGTGGATCCATGTCTGGTTTGTGAAAGGAACAGACATGCAATGACACTTGGTGTGGTTTATGAAAAGATAAGACATGCAATGACACTGGTGTATCCTTATGTTGTTTGTGAAAAGAACATACATGCAATCACACTTGGTGGATCCATGTGTGGTTCAAGAAAGGAACAGACATGCAATGATACTGGTGGATCCATGTGTTGTTTGTGCGAAGAACACACTTGCAATGACACTGGGTGTGGTTCATGAAAAGAACACACATCCAATCACACGGGTGGATCCTTATGTGGTTTGTGATAAGAACAGACATGCAATGACTCTAGATGTGGTTCATGAGAAGAACAGACATGCAATGACACTGGTGTATCCTTATGTGGTTTGTGAGAAGAACAGACATGCAATGACACTGGGTGTGGTTCATGAAAAGAATACACATGCAATGACACTGGTGTATCCTTATGTGGTTTGTGAGAAGAACAGACATGCAATGACTCTAGCTGTGATTCATGAAAAGAACACACATGCAAGCAATGACACTGTTGTATCCTTATGTGATTTATGGATAGAACATACATGCAATGACTCTAGGTGTGGTTCATGAAAACAACAGACAT
This sequence comes from Avena eriantha, assembly GCA_910589775.1. Classification (NCBI taxonomy): domain Eukaryota; kingdom Viridiplantae; phylum Streptophyta; class Magnoliopsida; order Poales; family Poaceae; genus Avena; species Avena eriantha. Next base: position 447,237,491 of record OU342742.1, read on the forward strand.
GCAATGACACTGGTGGATCCATATGTGGTTTGTGAGAGGAACAGACATGCAATCACACTAGGTGTGGTTCATGAAAAGAATAGAGATGCAATGACACTAGTGGATCCTTATGTGGTTTGTGAGAAGAACAAACATGCAATGACTCTAGCTATGGTTCATGAAAAGAACAGACATGCAATGAAACTGGTGGATCCATATGTGGTTTTTGAAAAGAACACACATGCAATCACACTGGGTGGATCCATGTGTGGTTCATGAAAAGAATACACATGCAATGACACTGGTGGATCCATGTGTGGTTTGTGAAAGGAACATACATGCAATGATACGACGTGTGGTTCATGAAAAGAACAGACATGCAATGACTCTAGTGGATCCTTATGTGGTTTATGAAAAGAACAGACATGCAATGACTCTGGTAGTGGTTCATGAAAAGAACACACATGCAATGACACTGGTGTATCCTTATGTGGTTTGTGAGAAGAACAAACAAGCAATGACTCTAGTTGTGGATCATGAAAAGAACACACATGCAATGACACTGGTGGATCCATGTGCGGTTTATGAAAGGAACAGACATGCAATGACACTGGGTGTGGTTCATGAAAAGAATAGACATGCAATGACACTGGTGTGTATCCTTATGTGATTTGTGAAAAGAACATACATGCAATGACACTGGGTGTGGTTCATGAAAAGAAGACACATGCAATGACACTGGTGGATCCTTATGTGGTTTGTGAGAAGAACAGACATGCAATGACTCTAGATGTGGTTCATGAGAAGAACAGACATGCAATGACACTGGTGTATCCTTATGTGGCTTGTGAGAAGAACAGACATGCAATGACACTGGGTGTGGTTCGCGAAAAGAACACAGATGCAATGACAGTGATGTATACTTATGTGGTTTGAGAGAAGAACAGACATGCATTGACTCTAGCTATGGTTCATGAAAAGAACACACATGCAATGACACTGGTGGATCCATGTGTGGTTTATGAAAGGAACATACATGCAATGACACTGGGTGTGGTTCATGAAAAGAACAGACATGCAATGACACTGGTGGATCCATATGTGGTTTGTGAGAGGAATTGACATGCAATCACACTAGGTGGATCCATGTGTGGTTCATGAAAAGAACATACATGCAGTGATATTGTTCGATCCATGTGTGGTTTGTGAGAGGAACAAACATGCAATCACATTGGGTGGATCCATGTGTGGTTTGTGAAAAGAACACACATCAAATGACACTGGTGTATCCTTATATGGTTTGTGAGAAGAATAAACATGCAATGACACTAGGTGTGGTTCATGAAAAGAACACACATGCAATGACACTGGTGTATCCTTGTGTGGTTTGTGAAAGGAACATACATGCAATGACACTGGGTGTGGTTTATGAAAAGATAAGACATGCAATGACACTGGTGTATTCTTATGTTGTTTGTGAAAAGAACAGACATGCAATCACACTTGGTGGATCCATGTGTGGTTCAAGAAAGGAACAGACATGCAATGATACTAGTGGATCCATGTGTTGTTTGTGAGAAGAACACACATGCAATGACACTGGGTGTGGTTCATGAAAAGAACACACATCCAATCAAACTGGTGGATCCTTACGTGGTTTGTGATAAGAACAGACATGCAATGACTCTAGATGTGGTTCATGAGAAGAACAGACATGCAATGACACTGGTGTATCCTTATGTGGTTTGTGAGAAGAACAGACGTGCAATGATTCTAGATGTGGTTCATGAAAAGAACACACATGCAATGACACTGGTGGATCCATGTGTGGTTTATGAAAGGAAAACACATGCAATGACACTGGGTGTGGTTCATGAAAAGAACACACATACAATGACACTAGTGGATCCTTATGTGGTTTGTGAGAAGAACAGACATGCAATGACTCTAGATGTGGTTCATGAGAAGAATAGAGATGCAATGACACTTGTGTATCCTTATGTGGTTTGTGAGAAGAATAGACATGCAATGACTCTTGTTGTGCTTCAAGAAAGGAACACACATGCAATGATACTGGTGGATCCATGTGTGGTTCAAGAAAGGAACAGAAATGCAATGATACTGGTGGATCCATGTGTGGTTTGTGAGAAGAACACACTTGCAATGACACTGGGTGTGGTTCATGAAAAGGCAACACGTCCAATGACACTGGTGGATCCTTATGTGGTTCGTGAGAAGAACAGACATGCAATGACTCTAGATGTGGTTCATGAGAAGAACAGACATGCAATGACACTAGTGTATCCTTATGTGGTTTGTGAGAAGAACAGACATGCAATGACACTGGGTGTGGTTCACGAAAAGAACACACATGCAATGACACTAGTGTATCCTTATGTGGTTTGTGAGAAGAATAGACATGCAATGACTCTAGCTAAGGTTCATGAAAAGAACACACATTAAATTGACACTGGTGTATCCTTATGTGGTTTGTGAGAAGAACAGGCATACAATGACTCTAGCTGTGGTTGATGAAAACAACACACATGCAATTACACTAGTGGGTCCATGTGTGGTTTATGAAAGGAACAGACATGCAATGACAATGGGTGTGGTTCATGAAAAGAACAAACATGCAATGACACTGGTGGATCCATATGTGGTTTGTGAAAAGAACAGACATGCAATCACACTGGGTGGATCCATGTGTGGTTCATGAAAAGAACAGACATACAATGATACTGTGGGTCCATGTGTGGTTTGTGAGAAGAACACACATGCAATGACACTGGGTGCGGTTCATGAAAATAACACACATCCAATGACAGTGGTGGATCCTTATGTGGTTTGTGAGAAGAAAGGGCATGCAATGACTCTAGCTGTGGTTCATGAAAAGAACACATAGGCAATGACACTAGTGTATCCTTATGTGGTTTGTGAGAAGAACAGACATGCAATGACTCTAGCTTTGGTTCATGAAAAGAATACACATGCAATGAGACTGGTGGATCCATGTCTGGTTTGTGAAAGGAACAGACATGCAATGACACTTGGTGTGGTTTATGAAAAGATAAAACATGCAATGACACTGGTGTATCCTTATGTTGTTTGTGAAAAGAACATACATGCAATCACACTTGGTGGATCCATGTGTGGTTCAAGAAAGGAACAGACATGCAATGATACTGGTGGATCCATGTGTTGTTTGTGCGAAGAACACACATGCAATGACACTGGGTGTGGTTCATGAAAAGAACACACATCCAATCACACGGGTGGATCCTTATGTGGTTTGTGATAAGAACAGACATGCAATGACTCTAGATGTGGTTCATGAGAAGAACAGACATGCAATGACACTGGTGTATCCTTATGTGGTTTGTGAGAAGAACAGACATGCAATGACACTGGGTGTGGTTCATGAAAAGAATACACATGCAATGACACTGGTGTATCCTTATGTGGTTTGTGAGAAGAACAGACATGCAATGACTCTAGCTGTGATTCATGAAAAGAACACACATGCAAGCAATGACACTGTTGTATCCTTATGTGATTTATGGATAGAACATACATGCAATGACTCTAGGTGTGGTTCATGAAAACAACAGACATGCAATGACACTGGTGGATCCATATGTGGTTTGTGAGAGGAACAGACATGCAATCACACTAGGTGTGGTTCATGAAAAGAATAGAGATGCAATGACACTAGTGGATCCTTATGTGGTTTGTGAGAAGAACAAACATGCAATGACTCTAGCTATGGTTCATGAAAAGAACATACATGCAATGAAACTGGTGGATCCATATGTGGTTTTTGAAAAGAACACACATGCAATCACACTGGGTGGATCCATGTGTGGTTCATGAAAAGAATACACATGCAATGACACTGGTGGATCCATGTGTGGTTTGTGAAAGGAACATACATGCAATGATACGACGTGTGGTTCATGAAAAGAACAGACATGCAATGACTCTAGTGGATCCTTATGTGGTTTACGAAAAGAACAGACATGCAATGACTCTGGTAGTGGTTCATGAAAAGAACACACATGCAATGACACTGGTGTATCCTTATGTGGTTTGTGAGAAGAACAAACAAGCAATGACTCTAGTTGTGGATCATGAAAAGAACACACATGCAATGACACTGGTGGATCCATGTGCGGTTTATGAAAGGACCAGACATGCAATGACACTGGGTGTGGTTCATGAAAAGAATAGACATGCAATGACACTGGTGTGTATCCTTATGTGATTTGTGAAAAGAACATACATGCAATGACACTGGGTGTGGTTCATGAAAAGAAGACACATGCAATGACACTGGTGGATCCTTATGTGGTTTGTGAGAAGAACAGACATGCAATGACTCTAGATGTGGTTCATGAGAAGAACAGACATGCAATGACACTGGTGTATCCTTATGTGGCTTGTGAGAAGAACAGACATGCAATGACACTGGGTGTGGTTCGCGAAAAGAACACAGATGCAATGACAGTGATGTATACTTATGTGGTTTGTGAGAAGAACAGACATGCATTGACTCTAGCTATGGTTCATGAAAAGAACACACATGCAATGACACTGGTGGATCCATGTGTGGTTTATGAAAGGAACATACATGCAATGACACTGGGTGTGGTTCATGAAAAGAACAGACATGCAATGACACTGGTGGATCCATATGTGGTTTGTGAGAGGAATAGACATGCAACCACACTGGGTGGATCCATGTGTGGTTCATGAAAAGAACATACATGCAATGATATTGTTGGATCCATGTGTGGTTTGTGAGAGGAACAAACATGCAATCACATTGGGTGGATCCATCTGTGGTTCATGAAAAGAAGAAACATGCAATGACACTGGTGGATCCATGTTGGGTTTGTGAGAAGAACACACACGCAATGACACTGGGTGTGGTTCATGAAAAGAACACACATCCAATGACACTGGTGGATCCATATGTGGTTTGTAGAAAGAACAAACATGCAATTACACTAGGTGTGGTTCATAAAAAGAACACACATCAAATGACACTGGTGGATTCATATGTGGTTTGTGGAAAGAACATACATGCAATGACACTGGGTGTGGTTCATGAAAAGAACACACATCCAATGACACTGATGGATCCTTATGTGGTTTGTGAGAAGAACAGATATGCAATGACTCTAGCTGTGGTTCATGAAAAAACACATGCAATGACACTAGTGTATCTTTATGTGGTTTGTGAGCAGAACAGACATGCAATGACTCTAGCTGTGGTTCATGAAAAGAACACACATGCAATGACAATGGTGGATCCATGTGTGGTTTGTGAAAGGAACAGACATGCAATGACACTGGGTGTAGTTCATGAAAAGAACAGACATGCAATGGCACTGGTGGATCCATATGTGGTTTGTGAAAAGAAAATACATGCAATCCCAGTGGGTGTGGTTCATGAAAAGAACACACATCCAATGACACTAGTGGATCCTTATGTGGTTTGTGAGAAGAACAAACATGCAATGTCTCTAGATGTGGTTCATGAGAAGAACAGATGTGAAATGACACTGGTGTATCCTTATGTGGTTTTTGAGAAGAATAGACATGCAATGACACTGGGTGTGGTTCATTAAAAGAACACATATGCAATGACATTGGTATATCCTTATGTGGTTCGTGAGAAGAACAGACATGCAATGACTCTAGCTGTCGTTCATGAAAAGAACCCACATCCAATGACATTGTTCTATCCTTATGTGACGTGTGAGAAAAACAGACATGCAATGACTCTAGCTGTAGTTCATGAAAAGAACACACATGCAATGACACTGGTGGATCCACCGGAGAAGGATCTAAAGAAGATTATTCAGCGCCATCATCGCCGGGATTGTTCGTTTGCGGCCCGAAAGTTCATGGGAGAGCGCATGGCGGTACCCAAGTTGCCTGTAATTGCCGCGTTTCGTAAAGTTGGCCTGCCAACTACTCAGAGGGCCATTTCGAGGCAAACTCATCTCACCCCTGTCAAATACAAACATTCCGTTAAACTGCCCCATGAAGTAGACAGTAGGGACCAACATGTCAGTCATTTGTCCGTGATGCGAGCACTAACACGACAACATCTTAGGCAAATCGAGGAACTAAGTGGATTGGATGCGTTGACCAATTTCACAAATCCATTCCCTCCTTTCCCCTAGCACCGACGGCGTCGAAATCCACCCTCCAAGCAGGACGATCCCTTCAGACATTTGACTTCCGGCGCTAAGTGATACATTGCAAATGTATCTATAATTTTTGATGCTCCATGCTTGGTTTTATCCACTTTCTTGTGTTTTGTACACACTTTGGAGTACTTTTCATATGATTTCTTGGACTAACCTATTAACAAGAGCCACAGTGCCAGCTGCCTATTTTCTGTTGTTTTTGGTTCCAGGAAAGTCAGAAAATGAATATTCTCGGAATTGGACGGGACAAAAGCCAAAGTGCCTATTTTTCTAGAAGACTCACGGAGCCAGAATACGAGACGGAGGAGGGCCGGGGCCTGGCCACACCACTCCTAGGCGCGGGCTGGGCTTGGCCGTGCCAGGGCATGGTGTGGTGGCCCCAGGCACCCCCTCGGTCTCCCTCTTCGCCTATAAGAAGCCTTCTGACCTAAAAACTTCGAGGGGTTCGATGTTTTTCCATAAGAAGTCCTGCAACACCGCCACCACCGAAGGGGAGATTCGGGGGATAGGAAGTCTTTTTTTCGGCACCCTGCCGGGACAGGGAAGTGCCCCCGGAGCCATCTCCATCGATCTCCACCATCATCTCCATCGATCATCCATGTTTCCCCCATCTATGAGTGAGTAATCCCCCGCTATAGGCTATGGAGATGGTAGGGATTGGATGAGATCATTCATGTAATGGCATCAGATTGTTAGGGCATGGTTCCTAGTATCTTTTATTAGTGCTTTATGACTTTGTTGCGACTTGTTGTGCTTAATGCTTGTCACTAGGACCCGAGTGCCATGATTTCAGATCTGAACATGTTATTGATTCATTATGATAGTATTGTTTTGGTCTTATCTGCAAGTTGTATACACACGTTGTTGTCCGGAACCAATGGCCCCGAAGTGACAGAAATCGGGATAACCGGAGGGAATGGCTTTGATGTGAGGATCACATGTGTTCACAGAATGTTAATGCCTTGCTCCGGTGCTCTATTAAAAGGAGCACCTTAATTTCTAGTAGTTCCCTAGAGGCCCCGCTGCAAACGGGCTGGTAGGACAAAAGATGTTGTACAAGTTCTCATTGCGAGCACGTATGACTATATATGGACCACATGCCTAGGATTGTCTAGTACTTGGATTATTTATCTTATTTATCTGTAATTGCCCTATGTTCTGATTGCTATGTGAATTGTCTTGTCCATGCAACGCCTGTCCATCCATCCCTATGACTACCGCACTCGAATCCCACTGTTTACTGCTTTTGTTACTATTGTCTTTGCGTTACTACTGTTGTTACTTTACTATTCCTACTACAAAACTGTTGCTACTAATAAACTGTTGTGAGCAAGATTGTTTCCAGGTGCAGCTGAATTGACAACTCAGTTGTTAAGGCTTATAAATATTCTTTGGCTCCCCTTGTGTCGAATCAATAAATTGGGTTTCACTTCCCTCAAAAATACTGCGATACACCCCCTATACTTGTGGGTCATCAAGACTATTTTCTAGCGCCATTGCCGAGGAGCATAGCTTTATTTATCAAGTCCACTTGGAATCACTATTGTTCAAGCTAAGTTTATTTTCCCCTTGTTTGGTTGTTTCTTTATCAAAATACAAAAAAAAGTAGTTCCTACTCTAGTTGTTATTCTCGTTGGTCTCTTAGTGTCTTGCCTTATCATGCTTGTTGTCAATGGTTGGTTTCTTTGAAACTGAATCTTATTGGCAAGGTGGGTTCACAGAAGATGAAAAATATTATTATAAGGAACACCGCTTGTCACAAAAAGGGAAACACTTATGGGGACAAATTGATAGATTGTATACCATTGCTAGAAAGTGTGCTCTACTTATAATGTTACTTATTGCCTTGATAAATCTTGTTGCTGTAGGAGGTACAAACACCGCCCTTTTCAATGTGAGTATAATGATAATGTTACCATATCTTCCTATGTTAAGGGAAATTATGACCTTTATGATGTGGAACAAATTGAGGAATTTATTGCTTGGAAGGGTGCATTTGAACTTGCTAGTTTGCTTGAAAATATTGATGATTCACGTTATAAGTATGAGGTTTATGGGATACTTAAATTTTGCTTTGATAATTACAAGGATGAAAATGGCTTTATTCTTTAATATTTTAATAGATGCTTTCCACAAATGGAAGAGACTAATGCCTTGAAGGATCCTATGGAAGAAGAAATTGATGAACCTGAAATCTCATTAGATGAAAAAGAGAAGGAGAGTGATGAACAAAAGGAGGAAGAATGGATTAGCTACCCATGCCTACCTTCTAATAAGAGTAACTCTTTATCCCTTACATTATTTGATTGTCCGCCATGCTTACTAAAGAAGGATGAATGTTATGTTCCTGAGGATCCTTTTGAAAATGTTTATAATAAAGCTCTAGTGCTTGTAGATCATGAGAAGCATGCTTTATGTGATAGTTATATTGTTGAGTTTATTCATGAGGCTACTGAAAATTATTATGAGAGAGGAAAATATGGTTGTAGAAGTTTTCATGGTATTGAAACACCTCTCTATGTGCTAAAAGTTTTGAAGTTACTCTTGTTTTATCTTCCTATGCTTGTCACTTTGTTCTTTGTGAATTTATTTGCATACACGATTCCTATGCATAGGAAGTGGGTTAGACTTAAATGTGTTTTGAATTTGCTTCTTTATGCTCTCTTTTACTTCAAATCATATTTCTTATAAGAGCATCCTCTCAAACTTTTATGCCTGAAGATGATAATATGTCTATTATTCTTGGGAGACCTTTTCTTAAATACTACAGGAGCTGTTATCAATTATAATCAAGGGAAGGTGACCTTCAATGTTAATAAAAAGGAACACATTGTCTATTTCCTCAAGAAGATTGAAAGGATTTATTGTTTGAATTCAATTGAACATGTTGAGGGCATTCAAGTTGGAGAAATATATTGTCCTATACCAAGAGAAAAATTTGAAACTATTATGATTGGGACCATTGCTATCAAGGTTGAGGTAACATAATCATAAGTGGAATACAAAGTTTTGTCTCATATGAAATTGTTTTGGTAGCAAGACCTGATCAACCTTGTTAACAAAAGGATTTAATTGAACAAAACAATGTTTTCACCGTGATTATCTCCGCTTACTTCTATTCTATCCATTTTAGATTTTGCTTATGCCTAACTTAAAGGCGTTAAAGAAAAGTACTTATTGGGAGATAACCCAAAAGTTTTAGATGAGTCTTGGAAGTTGTTACTTCAGTAATAACCGCTCCTTATCCTTTTTATTTGCTTTTTGTGCCAAGAGTAACCTCTAATGAGAGAGAAGTAATGACTGGAAAAGTTGCTGTCCCGAAACAGATTTCTATGCTTCACCGTAAAAATTCGTGTAAAATCTCTGAACGTTCTTTTGAGGCGTGAATTTTTGTGATTCTGCCCCAGGTTGTTATCTAACTTTCTTTAGTTCAACACTTTTTGATTTGAGCAACAGAAGGTCTTCTAACAAATTCGTCTTTACCTGCTGGTGTATTTTGACAGATTTCTGCCATTTTCTGCATTTGCTTCTTGTTGGCTCCTTTTTGAGTTCTTTTGGGGAATTGAGCTTTTTGAGGGTAGCGCTACAGTAGCTAGTGTCCTAATGGAAATTTATTTGGTGTTATAACTGAACCTTAAGACTTATTTATCTTGAGTGCACTAATGTTGCTAATAAAGATTGTGTGAAGTTTTGTATGAAGGAAAAATTTCAGGTGTATGGAAGGAATGAGTAATGAGATGAAGGATGGACTAAAGCTCAAGCTTGGGGATGCCACGCGTGTCACCCCAAGAAATATCCAAGAAGTACAAGCGTCAAAACTTGGAGATGCCCAAGGCATTCCCTTCTTCATCAATAAAAATCCCACGTTTCTTCCAAACACTTCATTTTTATTGTTTCATGCACAGTTGTGTTGTTCTTGGAGCGTCTTCTTTTTCGTTTTCGTTTTGGTTTTTAGTTTGCATGGTTTGCTTAGTTTTCTGAATAAATTGGTTGGACCCCTTCTTTCATACGTTGGTTTGCAAATAGTTTGGTTGGGTTTGGAAAGAGTAGGAAAGTTCATACTTAAGTGGTAAAGAGAGCTTGTTTTTGACTGTGGCCTATGCTTTGTCATGCCATTCTTGATATTGTTTTGGCTTTATGCTTAGTATTCTTTGCTGTAGCATGACTTGTTATAAAAAATTGAGATTGCTTAATGTGCCTTGGATGAATCATGCGTTGTTTTAGCATATTAAAGCATAGTATAGTGGTATTCTCCTTTGATGCTTTATTTGGGTTGACTTGGCACATGTTCACACCATGTTATGACTATCCCAAGTCACCATAAGCCTTTATGATCATTTAGTTTTCAACTTGTAGTATCACTTTATGCTTTGATCAATGATGTTTTGTCGCTCTGCATGATTATGGCCATTATTACTCTCTCGTTTGTCGCTCCCTTACTATTGCTAGCCTTCACTTTCATTGAGTATGTTTTACTCATGTTTCCAACTCCCTAAAACCAAATATTGCCAAAGTGTCCACCATACCTACCTATTAGCATCATTTTCTACTTCCGTGCATATTCATTATGCCTTGTTTTCTTCCGAATAAAATGTTTGCTTGTTATGAGAAAGTTAATTAGCAAAGCTCTCACGAACTTGATGGCACACTTTATTTTCTTGGACTTAATAAACCTGAAGCATTGTGAACTCTCCATGAAAGTTATATGCTTGCTAATTATAGGTTGGGGATTAGCAGAACCGTGTTGTCACGGGGAACGCTTTCAACACTTGTAAATATA
>OU342742.1:447249470-447278241 GCA_910589775.1 Avena eriantha
TGTCATTGCATGTGTGTTCTTTTCATGAACCACAACTAGAGTCATTGCATATCTGTTCTTCTCACAAACCACACAGGATCCACCAATGTCATTGGATGTGTGTTCTTTTCATGAACCACACCCATGTCATTGCATGTCTTTTCTTTCAACAAACACAATTGGATCCGCTAGAGTCATTGCATGTGTGTTCTTTTCATGAACCATAGCTAAGTCATTGCATGTCTTTTTCTTCTCACAAACACATAAGGATCACCAGTGTCATCGCATGTGTGTTCTTCTCACAAACCACAGCTAGAGTCATTGCATGTCTATTCTTCTCACAAACCACATAAGAATCCACTAGTGTCATTGCATGTCTGTTCCTCTCATGAACCACATCTAGAGTCATTGCATGTATGTTCTTCTCGCAAACCACATAAGATCCACCAGTGTCATTGGATGTGTGTTCTTTTCATGAACCACCCTATGTCATTGGATGTGTGTTCTTCTCACAAACACACATGGATCCCCAGTGTCATTGCATGTGTGTTCTTTTCATGAACCACGCATGGATCCACCCATGTGATTGCATGTCTGTTTTTTTCACAAACCACATATGGATCCACCAGTGTCATTGCATGTGTGTTCTTTTCATGAACCACACACATGGATCCACCCATTGTGATTGCATGTCTGTTCTTTTCACAAACCACATATGGATCCCAGTGTCATTGCATGTCTGTTCTTTTCATGAACCGGGCTAGATCATTGCATGTCTGTGTTTCTTCCACAAACCACATAAGGATCCACCAGTGCATTGCATGTGTGTTCTTTTTGAACCACACCCCAGTGTCATTGCATGTCTGTTCTTTTCACAACCACATAAGGATACACCAGTGTCATTGACGAGGGTTTAACTTGTCAATGCCCATTGTTATGGACTTGGGTTTTGGAGAAGGAGGGAGCGCTGGAGATATCTATGGGCTAGCAAACAAGCACACAGGGGACAAAGGATTTACCCAGGTTCAGGCCTCGTAGAGGTCCCTACTCCTGCTTGTCTGCTCGTGGAATTATCGAAGGAGTCAAAAGTTACAATGGTGCGCAGATGCAATCTGGCGAGGTTGTGGAAACTAGGGTTGCGTGTGTTCTTCTCGCCGCCCCCTTCCATCCTTTATATAGATAGGCTAGGTCTCGGGTAGCAGTCGAGTCGGTTATAAGTTAGGGTTTTCCCCTTCAAACTTTCTATCTTTAGCTTCTTCTTGTCCTTCAAGCAATCGAGAGTCCGCAGGTTACTCGAGTCCTTTCATCTGGGCCTTGGCGACACTATGGGCCTGTACAGTATTTAGACAGTATATACCAAACTCGAGTACCTGTAGGGTATACCCATGTCAGTAGCCCCCGAGTATCCAGTGGAATCGCAGATTCGACTGGGTACTATTTTGAAGTCTTCGAATGCCTGAATGAGTACATTTTTGACTGCTTTCATTTATGTCATAGGGATTGTTGATATACGTGCCTGATATAGCCGAAGTATCGGTATCAGTTAACCACCTTAGGGTGAAACAACGCAATCTACTCGAACTCGAGTCCCCGGACTCTAATCCGGAAAAGTGCTGGCGTAATTCGACTCAGGCCGCGGAGGGCTTACAGGAGTCGAATTCCAGTTATATGGGTGTGAGCACTTGACGCGTCCGTCAAGGCATGTTCATCGTGCCTGCAGGCACGGATATTTTTCTGGTAGTGCGCAGTTAAATGCGTTGCCAGGCCTTATTCAGGTCTTACCTTCACGCTGTAAGCGCGGCATCCGAATTTTATCATCGCGGAGATGATTCGGGCGACCTAGGAGACGTAGTCTCTTTGTAGGGAAAATTATGAGGTGGTGTCGCTATGATCTGCGAGTGCGGATGTTATCAACACACATTTTTTGTGCAAATAATCATAGGGTGCGCGGCCAGCGCTCCCTATGGGAGTAGCCCCCGAGTGCCTGGTTGAGTCGAAGACTCAGGTAGGGACTAAAGAATTTTTGCGACTGCTATCATCTTTGCTTGTTTGTTTCAGTCGAAATTGTTTCCGGCGCTCCTTATGGGAGTAACCCATGTCCATAGTCGAACCATGTTTCGAGTGGTTAGGTTTGAATTTGATTGCCTATATCCCTGCAATAAGAAAAGAAAAAATCGTAGGGTGCCCGCCAGCGCTCCCTATGGGAGTAGCCCCCAAGTGCTTGGTGGAGTCGAAGACTCCAGCAAGGACTAAAGTAGTCGAAGTTTTCCGCTACGTAGCTGTTGATGACGTTAGTGCTGATGCTTGCATGACCTCAGTTGCCCGCGTGAGCGATTTTGACGGGACGTGACGAGCGGTGGATCCTACTTTCTGACTTTGATTTGACTGGGCGTGCGTAATCTTATTATTAACTGTGCCTCCTCGATTTCCACGCGTAATGGGAGCAGTGGAGGGACGGTTCGCGCTTCCTCTTCTCCACGTGTTGAACTCGATGCGTGCCACGCGCCTAGTAGGGTTTTTGTGAGCCGTTGGATTGCATCTCCTAGGGGTTAAGTAGCGGCGCTATGGCGGTAATTTTCCATCTGCACTCTTTTCTTCCTCGCTGCCATCGCCATTGCTGCTGCTCATTCTGCTTTTTCCCTGTGCTCATCTCCTCCTCAACTCTGGACCACCTCCGCTCATTTCCAAGTTATTTTTGCGTTCACATCACCGCCACGCAATGGGAAAGAAGAAGGAGGCGCTGCCGCGGAATCCGCGGCCACTGTCGCTGCGACGAAGAAGAAGGGTGGCCCCGCTGCTGCGGGCACCAGTGCCGCCACCGGCGGGAAAAAGAAGGTCGCGGGCACCCGCGTGACCAATGGCACGTGGCGCCCCTCTATCATCAAGGCGTCGGATCTCCGTCTTCTTCGCCAAGACGGAGTTATTTCTGTAGCAGTCGCTGATGCGCGCGTCGCCAGCGGTGAGACCATTCCTGTGCCTCCCGCCGGTTTTCGAGTGATGTTTTGCATTTGTCATTCGTGGCCTTTCTTTGCCTCTCCACCCCTTTCTTAGGGGTCTCCTTTGTTTCTACGGGCTCCAGCTCCATCAGCTGTCCCCAAACTCGATTATTCACATCTCCTGTTTCATCACTCTTTGCGAGTGCTGGCTCAGAATTGAGCAGCACTTTGGCCTTTTCAAACGCTTATTTAAGCTGAAGCGTCAGTCCGCATCTGGCTCTCTAGTTTACGACGTAGGTGGTTGTGGAATCCATGTCGACCCGTCCGCCACCTACTTCGACATCAAGCTCGCCAAGTCCGTCCAGGGATGGAGGGACAAATGGTTCTATGTTTGCTATCAGAAGGCCAAGGACGAGCACTTTGGAGTCGCGCCTTTCGATCCCGCGACTCCCTGCAAGAAGATGCGTTCTTGGAAGAACGTGATCATGCATTCCGAACTCGCGGAGACAGATGTGCTATATCAACGCGTCTGCGGCCTCGAGAGTCGCATAGGCGCATAAGAGGGAGGTTGCGCCCTTGTCAGGACTTGGCTGCATCGTCGCGTCCAGCCTCTCTAGGCCAGAGTCCATCCCATGTTTAAATGGGGTGGCGCTGATGATGCCACTCGCGTGTCTGCCGATGGCATGTCCGCGAGTGAGGTAGATAAGAGGGTGCGACTGGTCACGAAGTACACCTTCAAGGATGTGCTTCCAAATGAGCCAGTCGTTCCTCGTTTCGATGCTTTGAATCCTCCTCCTGAGGTACAGTTGTGCTACGCAGTAGCTTACTTTCGCGATTGCTTTTTCTGTTGCTTACCTGTTCTGTTTGCTGATCTTCACTGTCTGTATGCAGGATTGGGCGGTGTCACCTTGTATGCCTCCTCTCCCTGAGGGTATTATTCCTCGTGAAGCTTTGGAAGAGGACGATTCTGAGTCGACTGTCCCTTCTGATGTGGAAGAGGAAGCCCCCGAGTCCAAGAGCCTGAATACTCGCAAGCGTTCGCGCAGCAAGGACTCCGATGCGTCGACTCCTTCGACTCCAGAAGGCACAACTGCTGGTGCGGAGTCACCAATTCCCGCCGTTCCTGTGAGGGCTGTGGCACGATCTTCTCGCAAGAAGATGCGATTGCCGAAGGAGTCTTCGTTAGAGTCGGCGGAGGCCACGTTTAATCTTGACAACTTTGACTGGTAAATTTGCGATTTCACTAGTTCTTTTCTGTTTTATTCTTGTTGGCTTTGCCCTGGAGTTCTCCTTTTCTCAATGTGAATTTGGTCTTGTAGCCAAGAGGCGTCGTCATCTTCTGGCGACATCGAGTTTGTGAAGGAATCTGGAGTCGCAACCTCAAGGGCCAAAGTAGAGGTCGAGCGCGCTCCTTCTCCTCCGGCGGCGGCCCACTCCGGGCACAATTCTTCGAGTTCTCCTCACGTAGGGGAGCATCGAATAGTTGCTCGGATGACAGTTCAGCAAACTTCTTCGGAGTCGCTAGAGGACCATGTAAGTATATCTTTCCTTCTTTTTTAGTGTGGCAGTTGACGCCTTCTGTTGCTCTCTTCTGACTCCTTGTTTTCTGTGACAGCTCCTTGTAAAGGAAGCTGCGCAAGTGGCGGAGCCGGTGATGGCGATGGGTCGCCAGCATGCCATGCTGGAGACGCGTCACCGCATGGTCGAAAGTGAGTGCTTCTACACTTTATCTTTTCGTCTTCTCTCTGTTTTGGTGTAATCGGCTGATAGCCAATTATTGACTGCCATGTAGCTGAGCATAATTCTTTACTGCGCAACGTCGCCACGTTGGAGAAGACATTAGCTGCAACTGTGAAGGGGCGCGACGAGGCAATCGCGGCTCGTGATGATGCCCAGAAGCGCGAAGAGGATCTGCGCGCCTCCTTTGCGGCCAGGGAAAAGTTGTTCGAAGAGCAACTGTTCTCAGTTGCCATGGCCCTCTTAGGTACCTTTACTGGTGGATATTTTATTGATGTTCCTGTCTGCATCTAGAGTTTTGCGGGTGGCACTAGAAGTTTGATCCATGTGTGTATTTTCGGTGTAGATGCTGGCGACTTGAATTTTGACCCGCAGGCCCTTCGTCCTGATGACGCTCTGGCCGGCGCGGTATCTGCGGTCGAGGACCGAAGCGCCGCCATCCAGGATACATTGTCCAAGGCCAAGGTCGCCCTTAGTCGCCTCCAAGAGGAGTTGATGCCGAAGGCGGAGCTGGTCGATAATATGGACAAGCTGGTGGAGTCACTCGCCGGGGGTGTGCCTGCTACCTACAAGAACTCCCTCCGGGCTACTGGTGTGATGATGTCACTCGCCATGGTGCAAGCCCATGGAGTCGAGATAGATCCCTCTGCGGTGTCGAAGGCGATGCCTGTTGGCGCGGATGGTCAGCAGGTAGTCTTTGCGACTGCTTGTGCCAAATATGGCCATTCCTTGATAAATACTGTTGCCAAGTATTCGGAGGAGCTCCAACATGCAAAGAAGGCGGCGAAAGTTTCGGCCTCAGGGGCCGGCGGAAACTCAGTGGCATCTGATACTGCCACGGACTTGATGAAGCCCCCGAAGCCGTCGAAGTCGAAGAAGCCAACTGCTCCGTAGTTAGCTTGTTGTAATAATTAATCAGTTGCCTTTTTAGCCTAAGGACGTGCCTACTGGCGAGTGTGTTTGTAAACACTTATGCTTATCTTGAATGCATCTGTTCCCCTTGCCTTTGTGTTAATTTGGTCGCCTTAATTGCCTTTGTCTTGACTTGTGGTAGGGTGCATTGAGTGGTCTTGTGGGGGGAAACCAGGATTCGCAATGTCTTGATGAGACAGTGGCACCGCCGCGCTCCAGGGTAGAGGAGCTGTCCTTGCTGTCGCGACTTCGTGATCGCGTGAAGGAACTGGAGCGTGAGTTGCCCCTGATCCGTGGTAATGCAGACGTGTGGAAATCGAAGGCGGAAAAATCTGCCGCCCGTGAGCAATATCTGCTTGGCGAGGTGACGCAGCTGGGCGACCAGTTTAAGTGTTAGTTTGCTCGTCCTCATCTTTTCCTTTATAGTTAGTCGCAATGGTACGTTGTACTCATGCTGTTGGTGCTACTTCGTGTAGTTGTTAGCGCACGCCATCCACTGGAGGAGAGGGATAGGATTGCCATCCGCCCTCATGATCTCACCCAGGAGCAACTTCAAGAGAGTGGATACTTCTGGGTAGATCATGATCGTGCGACTGCATTGGCGACCCTGCAGGATCGCGCTTCGCGAGTGCTGCTCTTCCTGAAGAAGTCGCAGTCGTGTTTGAAGAACATCTATCGGGCGATGTTCCCGTTGGATGACACTCCATCAAGCCTGTTGGCTCTTCTGGCCAAGTTTCAAGATATGTCCGCTGTTCGCGAGTGCGTGAGGCAGCAGTTGGTGGCTAGTGCCAAGGCTGCCCTCTCGATGGTGCGATTGCATAGGCCTGACGTGGATGTCGCCACCATTGCTTCCGGTCCGCCAGCGCCGCCAGCCGGATCTGCTTGGAATATGGTGTCGCACTATCAGGCGGTGGACCATCTAGCAGAGGAGATTGTCGACTTCTTCGAGGAACAAACCAATGTTCTTCTGTTGCAGCAGTAGCCATATTTGTATCCTGCACATAATGTATTTGTGTTGTAAAGTTCATGTATAGGTTGTAGATATTTTATTGTTGAATGTGTATAAATAACTTTGTTGGCGTGAGGTGCGTTGCACTATGCGAGTCCTTTTCGTTAGCTTGGCCATCCCTTTGTCAACATGCCAGGTGCGTTGCAGCTAGGTTGAGTTTGCGTTAAGGGGTTTGATTGATGTGCCAGCTACTCAGGATATCGCGTTTATTGGTTCGAAGAACAGATGTATGTAGGGTGGCGTAGCCCCCCAGTATAAAATTGATAGAAGTGAAAAGAAAAAACACAGAGTTTTGGGGCACTTAGCTTTTATTTATTTGAAGAACAGTACGAGGTACAATGTGTGGCTAAGTAGCCTTGGCTGAGTAGCCTTATTGGCGATGTAAAAGTAAAAAACAGCTAGGGGTAGAAACGTCGTAGTTGTGCTACGTTCCAAGGGTTGGACTATGCGACTCCTGTCTCTAAATCTTGAAGGCGATAGGCGCCACCTGGGATTACTTCTGTAATCACGTACGGTCCTTCCCAAGGGGACTCGAGCTTGAGATGCCCCTGCTGCTTCAGTCGCAAGACCAGGTCACCTTCGACGAAGGATCTGGGGCGAAGCCTTCTACTATGGTAGTTGCGCAGGTTCTGCTGGTAGATCGTGGATCTTTCTGCGGCAATTTCTCTTGCCTCGTCGAGGAGGTCGACGGAGTCTTCGAGTGCAAGAGATGACTTTTGTTCGCTATAAGCGACTACGCGCGGCGCCTTGTACCAAACTTCGGCGGGTAGTACTGCTTCTGCGCCGTGCACCATAAAGAATGACGTGTAGCCCGTGGCACTGTTTGGAGTTGTTCGTAGGCTCCAGAGTACGGATTGGAGCTCATCTGGCCAGCAACCCGTAGCATGCTCGAGTGGTCAAAGGAGTCGCTTCTTGATGCCGCTGCAGACGAGCCCGTTTGCTTTTTCCACTAGACCATTGGTCTATGGATGCGACTGAGGCGTAAATGATGTTGATCCCCAGGTTTCCGCAGAATTCTTGGAATTCTTTGGATGTGAAGTTCGTCCCGTTGTCAGTGATGATGCTGTGTGGCACGCCGAAGTGGTAGACGATGGACTCGAAGAACTTGACCGTGCTGTGCCCTGATTGCTTGGTCACTAGCATGGCCTCAATCCACTTGGTGAACTTGTCGACTGCGACCAAGAGGTAGACGTAGCCCCCTCGTGTGGACCTTGGGATCTTGCCCACCATGTCGAGCCCCCATTGTGCGAAGGGCCAGGCCAATGGAATAGGCCGTAGTTCTGCGCCTGGTGCGTGTGGCTTGTCCGCGAATCGCTGACAAGCGTTGCACTTTTGGACTATGTCCTTGGCGTTGTGCATGGCCGTGGGCCAGTAAAATCCAGCTCGTAGAGCTTTGGCAACGAGGGCGCGACTGCCGGCGTGGTGCCCGCAGGTCCCTTCATGGATGTCAAGGAGGACCGCTCTTCCATCGGCTAGGGAGACGCATCGTGGTAACACGCCTGTGATGCTGCGTTTATACAGTTCGTCGTTGATAATGGCGAACGCTTTGGAGCGTCGTGCGATGTGCCGTGCGTCTATCGGGTTGTCCGGTAGGCGCGTGCTAAGGAGGTACGTAATGTACGGCTGCGTCTAGGATTGTTCGATCATCATGACGCTCATTGGTCCCTCGAGTCCTGTGTCTAGCTCCAAGTCATCGAGTGCCATTGGATCATTGGGTGGCGTAGCCCCCGAGTTCATTGCTGCGCTTGTTTTCTTCTCTCCGGCCTTTGGCTTGATGGAGCGTTCGTAGATGCGCTCGAGAAATACCCCAGGTGGTATGGGGGCGCAGGTAGAGCCTATGTTGGCGAGTGCATCCGCCTCCTCGTTGCTTTCGCGACCTACATGTCGCAACTCGCAACCGTCGAAGTCTCCCTCGAGTGTGTCGTAGAGGTCACGGTATGCGATCATGTTGTCATTCAGTGCGTCGCACTCGTGCATTGTTTGGTTGACGACCAGCTTGGAGTCGCCATATATGATGAGCCTCTTTGCGCCGCAGGCCTTTGCCATCCTCATCCCGTGCAACAGGGCCTCGTATTCAGCCTCGTTGTTTGAGGCTGTGAACTGCATTCGTAGGATGTATTTCAGCTTGTCCCCTTGAGGTGATGTCAGTATGACACCTGCTCCTGCTCCATCTTTCCGCTTGGATCCATCGAAGTGCATTGTTCAGAGGTAGGACATATCTGTCTTGTCCGGGAGTTGGTTTTCCATCCAATGCACGAGGAAGTCAGGGAGAACTTGCGACTTGATTGCGTCGCGCTTTTCGTATGTGATGTCTCGTGGAGACAGTTCGATTCCCCAAAGCGCGACTCGTCCCGTGGCGTCAGGGTTATTGAGGATATGTCCCAATGGGGCGTCGCTGACTACCACGATTGGGTGTTCCTGGAAATAATGGCGCAGTCGCCGGGCGGTCATGAAGACGCCGTACGCCAGCTTCTGGTAGTGCGGGTACCGCTGTTTTGTTGGCGTGAGGACCTCGCTGAGGTAGTATACCGGGCGTTGTACGCCATGGACCTTGTTTTCCTCGGCCCACTCGACGACGAGTACTGTACTAACCACTTGGTTGGTAGCGGAGATGTACAGCAGTAGTGGTTCCCTTTCTCGTGGAGTCACCAGTACTGGCGAGGTGGATAGCAGGCGCTTGAGGTCTTCAAATGCTTCTTGCGCTTCATTGGTCCACTCGAATTTGTCAGCTTTGCGGAGGAGCTGATAGAAGGGCAGTGCCTTTTCTCCCATTCGACTGATAAATCGACTGAGGGCCGCGATTCGTCCGGTTAGTTTCTGGATGCCTCTTATGTTCTTTGGCTTCTCCATGGCCACTATGGCCTTTATCTTTTTTGGGTTTGCCTCAATCCCTCTCGCGGAGATGAGATACCCAAGCAGCTGCCCAGATGGTACGCCGAAGGCGCATTTGTCCGGATTGAGCTTAATCCGGTAACGATCGAGATTGGCGAATGTTTCGCGCAAGTCGTTGATTAGAGAGGCCTCCTCCTTGGTTTTGATTACTATGTTGTCGACATAGACTTGGATATTGCGACCCAGTTGCTCCTTGAGGCAAGCCTGCATGCACCGCTGGTAGGTGGCTCCCGCGTTTTTTAGCCCGAAGGGCATTGTGTTGTAGCAGAACACACCGAAGGGCGTTGTAAACGCGGTCTTCTCCTGGTCTTCCTCCTTCATTTGAATTTGGTTATAGCCTGAGTAGGCATCGAGGAAGCAGAGGCGCTCGCATCCGGCGGTGGAGTCGATGATTTGATCAATCCATGGTAGCGGGAAGTGATCTTTTGGGCAGTGCTTGTTTAAAGAAGTGAAGTCCACGCACATCCGTAGGATATCTGTGTCCTTTTTTGGCACCAGCACCGTATTGGCGAGCCAAGTGCTTTCCTTGATCTCGCGTAAGAATTTGGCCTCGAGGAGTCTGTTGATCTCCATTCCGACTGCCTGCGCTCGTGGCTCAGACAGTCGCCTGATTGTTTGCTTGACTGGCCTTGCGTCGGGGTTGACGTTGAGTGCGTGCTCGGCGAATTCCCTGGGAACTCCTGGCATGTCCGCAGGACACCAGGCAAAAATTTCCCAGTGCTCATGGAGGAATTCGACGAGCGCGAGTTCCTATGCGGGACTCAAGTTGTTGGCGATGAGGGCCATTTTGGCGGGATCTGACAGATGGACCTGCACCTTCTTTGTGTGCACAGATGAGTCAAAGGAGAGATCAAGTGAGCTTGGCCTACTCAGGGGAGGCAGACTGTTGTCTGTCGTTTCCTTCAATCGCGCGAGCTCCTCCTGCATGCCGAAGGACTGGGAGATTCTGTTGAATTCCCTGTCGCAACTGTCAGATCGCTCAAAGCTCCTATTGATCGTGATGACGCCGCTGTGACCTGGCATTTTCATCTGCAGGTAGGTGTAGTGGGGTACCGCCATGAACCTAGCAAACGCGACGCGTCCGAGGATGCAGTGGTATTGTGAGGGCCAGTCGACGACCTCAAAGTCGATGCGCTTGCGCCGGAAGTTCTTTGGCGTGCCGAATATGACGTCGAGGTTGATTTTGCCTAGAGGGTATACGCCTTTCCCTAGGACGATGACGTGGAACATTGTGTCCGATGCCTCCAAGCAGGTTAGCGGGATCCTCATTGCTCACAAGGTGCTCACGAATATGAGGTTGATGCCACTTCCCCATCCATGAAGACACGACTCATGTCGAAGCCTCCAATTTGTGCCTCGAGTACGAGGGTGCAATGACCTGGGCGAGGTACTTGAGGCGGGTGATCACGTTTATCGAAGGTAATGCACGACTCACTGCCACTGAAGTACTCAGTGGTGGATGGTGGCGAGTGCGTGGCCAAGTTGACTTGGCGAGTGATGGCTTTCTGAACCCTGTTGGAGGGGTGCCCCTTTTGGATCATCATGGTACCCATGGCCCGTGGGTACGGTTCTCCTCCGTGGTGCTGGTCCGGTGCAGCTCCGTTCGAGGGTGGCCCAGGTGGTGGTGGCGGTGCGCCATGTGCCACGGCGCCTGGAGCGGCTCCGTAGCCTCTTTCGACTGCGTTGCGGTTCATCCGAACCAATCCCTCATGTAGCTTGAGGAAGTCGCGGCAGTCCTTGAGGAGGTGGCTGGACTTTCTCTTGCCATCATGCTTATCGATGTAGAAGTGTACCGTGCATGGCCCGGACAGTTTGTCCTCGATGGAGGTCGCATGTGCCTCGTCGCGAGTGCGGAGTTGCCACACTTGCGTGGTTTTCCCGGAGTCACGGTATCCGCCACTGCGGTATCCGTTGTTGCAGTTGTCGTCGCGTCTATCAGCGTAGCCGGCTGCAACCATGTTGACGTCGTAGATGCGCATGCGACGCTTGCCCCGGTGGTCGCGTCTACGTTCGAGTTTCGCCTCCTCGTCGGAGTGAGTGCGGCTCTTCACCGAATCTTCTCCATCTGCCCACCGATTCGCGATCTCCATCAGGTGGTCGATGGTCTGGGGCTTCGAGCGGCCCATCTCCTCCCTGAGCTCTAGGCGGCGGACGCCACCGTTGAATAAATCAATCGCGCGGTCCTCCGAGATGTTTTCCGCGGAGTTCTTGATGATGTGGCTCTTTGGATGTATGAGCGCAGCGATTCGCCAGATCTTTGTTGGCAGCATCTCAGTTCTTTGATTGATGTGGGCCGTTTGTACGTGCCCTTAAAGTTGCGCACGAAGCTGTAAACCAGCTCATCCCAACTGCGAATGGATCCGCGTGGGAGGTTATTGAGCCATGCTCGGGCGGCGCCCTGCAGCTGTAGCTGCAAACATTGCATGGCAGTACTTCGACTGCCTCCGTGGAGCCTGACGGAGGAGATGTGATCCTCTAGCCAGATTTTAGGGTCTTGTAGACCGTCTAATTTCGGATTCTCCGACGGGAGTTTAAACCCTTTAGGCATTCGCTTCTGCCTAATGGATCTGCTGAAGCATCTGGCGTCGCAGAGCTCCCCATCTTCCTCTTCCGAGTCAGTCGACCGAGCACGTCGTTCCCTTGACTTGTCGATCTTGCGTTGCGTGAGGTCATTGCGCGCATCGTAGTCGCGATCGTGTCGTCGTGAGCGACGGCGTCGAGACAGGTCGTGACTGTCATCGCTGGATGAGGGCGAGGAGTAGTGCTTTGCTAGCGCTTTGCCCTTTTTTGGGTCTGGTACCGGTTCCTTGTCGAGGGCAGCCTCGATTAGCTCCAAACCCGCGATCGTAGATCGGTGCATGGCAGTTCGGGGATCTCGAGCTGGCGGCTGGTTATTGAGGAGGTACATGGTGGCTGCTGTCACCGCAGCCTGCGGCGTCCTGGGAACCACGTTGCCTCTCGTGTCGACTGTCATAGAGTCGAAGTCGAGGACTTTCGCGGCCTCTATGCGTTCTTGCTCGGTGAGGTGAGCCATCCGCGACTGCCTCTTCTTGGCGAGGTACTCATTGCCTCTAGAGGAGGATCCTCCGTAGGAGGAGAGCCCAACGTGACGAAGGCTTGACTCGCCTGCTGCCTTTTTACGCGCCTCAAGTTGTGCGTTTACTTGTTTTTGGCGCTTGAACTCTTCTTTTAGGAGCCAGTGGTAGCCCATTAGCAGTTCCTGCGGGGACCCAAGGGGTAGAGGTGCACCTCGTAGGGCTTCGCGGCAGCGCTCCCACTCTTGCTCGTTGAGCCTGATTACGACGCGTTCGCCGGTTTGCTCATTGATTAGGCTGGGAGGTTCGACTGCTTCCCCGTTGGCGCCGTTACCGCCGTTGCCACCATTCCCACCGTTGGGTGGATCGGTGCCATTGCCGGTGTTACCACCGTTGCCGCGATTGGCAGAGGTGTCGCCTGCGTTAATGACGGCGCACATGAAGTGATTGGGGAAGCTGTTGCTTCCACAACTTTCAGATTCGGAACCGTAGGTTCCATCTTCTGTGGACAGATCACTCAGATCGGAGTCGCGACTGCTATCGCTGATCGTGTTCTCGACTGCCACCGGAGCGTTGAGCTCGCTGAGGGTGCCGATTGATGGAGGGGACCACGATGCCGGGGCAATCGCCGGTGCTGTCGGCTGATCGGGCATGCGAAGCGTGCCCATCTGGCCAACTTGGAAGCGGAAGCTCCCAATCGCCAGACTGATTCCGTCGCCCACGAATTCAAAGGATGCGTGGATGGCGGGCGTGTGGACGGTGAAGTCGAACGCGCCAAAGAGCTGGTGAATCTCTGCTGTTGCGGAGTTGTAGATCGCAGTTGATGGAGCCGAAGAAGCCGCAACATCAGCACTCCCAGTTCCCACAGACGGCGCCAATTGACAAGGGTTTAACTCGTCAATGCCCATTGTTATGGACTTGGTTTTGGAGAAGGAGGGAGCGCTGGAGACATCTATTGGCTAGCAAACAAGCACACAGGGGACAAAGGATTTACCCAGGTTCAGGCCTCGTAGAGGTCCCTACTCCTGCTTGTCTGCTCGTGGAATTATCGAAGGAGTCGAAAGTTACAATGGTGCACAGATGCAATCTAGCGAGGGTTGTGGAAACTAGGGTTGCGTGTGTCCTTCTCGCCGCCCCCTCCTAGCCTTTATATAGATAGGCTAGGTCTCGGGTAGCAGGTCGAGTCGGTTACAAGTTAGGGTTTTCCCGTTCAAACTTTCTATCTTTAGCTTCTTCTTGTCCTTCAAGCAATCGAGAGTCCGCAGGTTACTCGAGTCCTTTCATCTGGGCCTTGGCGACACCGTGGGCATGTACATATTTAGACCGTATATATACCAAACTCGAGTACCTGTAGGGTATACCCATGTCAGTCATTGCATGTCTGTTCTTCTCATGAACCACATCCAGAGTCATTCCATGTCTATTCTTCTCACAAACCACATAAGGATCCACCAGTGTCATTGGATGTGTGTTCTTTTCATGAACCACACCCAGTGTCATTGCATGTGTGTTCTTCTCAGAAACCACACATGGATTCACCAGTATCATTGCATGTTTGTTCTTTTCATGAACCACCCACATTGATCCACTAAGTGAGATTGCATGTCTGTTCTAGTCA
The DNA here is from genome assembly GCA_910589775.1 of Avena eriantha. Taxonomy (NCBI): domain Eukaryota; kingdom Viridiplantae; phylum Streptophyta; class Magnoliopsida; order Poales; family Poaceae; genus Avena; species Avena eriantha. Next base: position 447,263,589 of record OU342742.1, read on the forward strand.
TAAACCACATAAGGATCCACCAGTGTCATTGCATGTCTGTTCTTTTCATGAACCACACCCAGTGTCATTGCGTGTCTATTTCTTTCACAAACCACACATGGATCCACCAGTGTCATTACATGTGTGTTCTTTTCATGAACCATAGCTAGAGTCATTGGATGTCTGTTCTTCTCACAAACCACTTAAGGATAAACCAGTGTCGTTGCATGTGTGCTCTTCACAGCTAGAGTCATTGCATGTATGTTCTTCTCACAAACCACATAAGGATACACCAGTGTCATTGGATGTGTGTTATTTTCATGAAGCACATATAGTGTCATTGCATGTCTGTTCTTTCCAGAAACCACATATGGGTCCACCAGTGTCATTGCATGTCTGTTCTTTTTATGAACCACACCTAGTGTCATTGCATGTCTGTTCTTTTCACAAACCACATACGGATCCACCAGTGTCATTGCATGTCTGTTCTTTTCATGAACGACACCTAGTGTCATTGCATGTCTGTATCTTTCATAAACCACACATGGATCCACCAGTGTCATTGCATCTATGTTCTTTTCAAGAACCACAGCTAGAGTCATTGCATGTCTGTTCTTCTCACAAACCACAAAGGATACACGAGTGTCATTGCATGTGTGTTCTTTTCATGAACCACAACTAGATTCATTGCATGTCTGTTCTTCTCACAAACCACATAAGGATCCACCAATGTCATTGGATGTGTGTTCTTTTCATGAACCACACCGACTGTCATTGCATGTCTATTCTTTCCACAAACCACATATGGATCCGCTAGAGTCATTGCATGTGTGTTCTTTTCATGAACCATAGCTAGAGTCATTGCATGTATTTTCTTCTCACAAACCACATAAGGATACACCAGTGTCATTGCATGTGTGTTCTTCTCACAAACCACAGCTAGAGTCATTGCATGTCTGTTCTTCTCACAAACCACATAAGGATACACTAGTGTCATTGCATGTATGTTCTTCTGATGAACCACATCTAGAGTCATTGCATGTCTATTCTTCTCACAAACCACATCAGGATCCACCATTGTCATTGGATGTGTGTTCTTTTCATGAACCACAGCAAGAGTCATTGCATGTATGTTCTTCTCACAAACCACATAAGGATACACCAGTGTCATTGCATGTGTGTTCTTTTCATGAACCACACCTAGTGCCATTGCATGTCTTTTCTTCTCACAAACCACAGAAGGATACACTAGTGTCATTGCGTGTCTGTTCTTCTCATGAACCACATCTAGAGTCATTGCATGTCTGTTCTTCTCACAAACCACATAAGGATCTACCAGTGTCATTGGATGCGTGTTCTTTTCATGAACCACACCAGTTTCATTGCATGTGTGTTCTTCTCGCAAACCACACATGCATCCACCAGTATCATTGTATGTTTGTTCTTTTCATGAACCACACATTGATCCACCAAGTGTGATTGCATGTCTATTATTTTCATAAACCACATTAGGATCCACCAGTGTCATTGCATGTCTGTTCTTTTCATGAACCACACCTAGTGTCATTGCATGTTTGTTCCTTTCATAAACCACACATGGATCCACCAATGTCATTGCATGTGTGTTCTTTTCATGAACCACGGCTAGAGTCATTGTATGTCTGTTCTTCACACAAATCACATAAAGATACACCAATGTCATTGCATGTGTGTTCTTTTCATGAACCACAGCTATAGTCATTGCATGTCTGTTCTTCTCACAAACCACATAACGATCCACCAATGTCATTGGATGTGTGTTCTTTTCATGAACCACACCCAGTGTCATTGCATGTCTGTTCTTTCCACAAACCACATATGGATCCCCTAGAGTCATTGCATGTGTGTTCTTTTCATGAACCATATCTAGAGTCATTGCATGTATTTTCTTCTCACAAACCACATAAGGACACACTAGTGTCATTGCATGTGTGTTCTTCTCACAAACCACAGCTAGAGTCATTGCATGTCTATTCTTCTCACAAACCACATAAGAATACACTAATGTCATTGCATGTCTGTTCTTCTCATGAACCACACCCAGTGTCATTGTAGGTCTGTTCTTTCCACAAACCACATATGGATCCACCAGTGTCGTTGGATGTGTGTTCTTTTCATGAACTACACCCGGTGTCATTGCATGTGTGTTCTTCTCACAAACCACACATGGATCCACCAGTGTCATTGCATGTCTATTATTTTCATGAACCACACATGGATCCACCCCGTGTGATTGCATGTCTGTTCCTCTCACAAACCAAACATGGATCCACCAGTATCATTGCATGTCTGTTCTTTTCATGAACCACACATGGATCCTCCCAGTGTGATTGCATGTCTATTCCTCTCATATACCACACATGGATCCACCGGTGTCATTGCATGTCTGTTCTTTTCATGAACCACACATGGATCCACCGAATTTGATCTTGTGACTGTTCTTTTCACAAACCACATATGGATACAACAGTGTCATTGGATGTGGGTTCTTTTCATTAACCACACCCAGTGTCATTGCATGTCTGTTCTTCTCACAAATCACATAAGGATACAACAGTGTCATTGGATGTGTGTTATTTTCATGAACCACACCCAGTGTCATTGCATGTCTGTTCTTCTCACAAACCACATAAGGATAAACTAGTGTCATTTCATGTCTGTTCTTCTCATGAACCACATCTAGAGTCATTGCATGTCCGTTCTTCTCACAAACCACATAAGGATCCACCAGTATCATTGGATGTGTGTTCTTTTCGTCAACCACACCCAGTGTCATTACATGTGTGTTCTTCTCAGAAACCACACATGGATCCACTAGTATCATTGCATATCTGTTCTTTTCATGAACCGCACATGGATCCGCCCAGTGTGATTGCAAGTCTGTTCTTTTTACAAACCACATATGGATCCACCAGTGTCTTTGCATGTATGTTCTTTTCATGAACCACACCCAGTGTCATTGCATGTCTGTTTTTCTCACAATTCACATAAGGATACAATAGTGTCATTGGATGTGGGTTCTTTTCATGAACCATAGCTAGAGTCATTGCATGTCTGTTCTTCTCACAAACCACATATGGATACACCAGTGTCATTTGATGTGTGTTCTTTTCACAAACCACACATGGATCCACTAGTGTCATTGCATGTGTGTTCTTTTTATAAACCACAGCTAGAGTCATTGCATGTCTGTTCTTCTCACAAACCACATAAGGATACACCAGTGTCATTGCATGTGTTATATTTCATGAACCACAGCCAGAGTCATTGCATGTCTGTTCTTCTCACAAACCACACATGGATACACCAGTGTCATTGCATGTCTGTTCTTTTCATGAACCACACATGGATCCACCAAGTGTGATTGTATGTCTACTCTTTTCATAAACCACATAAGGATCCACCAGTGTCATTGCATGTCTGTTCTTTTCATGAACCACACCTAGTGTCATTGCATGTCTGTTCCTTTCAAAAAACCACACATGGATCCACCAGTGTCATTGCATGTGTGTTCTTTTCATGAACCACACATGGATCCACCCAGTGTGATTGCATGTTTGTTATTTTCACAAACCACATATGGATCCACTAGTTGCATTGCATGTCTGTTATTTCCATGAACCATAGCTAGAGTCGTTGCATTTCTGTTCTTCTCACAAACCACATAAACATCCACCAGTGTCATTGCATGTCTGTTCTTTTCATGAACCACACCCAGTGTGATTGCATGTCTGTTCCTCTCACAAACCACATATGGATCCACCAGTGTCATTGCAAGTCTGTTTTTTTCATGAAGCACACCCAGTGTCATTGCATGTATGTGCCTTTGATAAACCACACATGGATGCACCAATGTCATTGCATGTGTGTTCTTTTCATGAACCATAGCTAGAGTCATTGCATGTCTGTTCTTCTCACAAATCACATAAGGATACAACAGTGTCATTGCATGTGTGTTCTTTTGAGGAACCACAACTAGAGTCATTGCATGTATGTTCTTCTTACAAACCACATAAGCATACACAAGTGTCATTGCATGTGTGTTCTTTCCATGAACCAAAGCTAGTGTCATTGCATGTCTGTTCTTCTCACAAAACACATAAGGATACACTAGTGTAATTACATGTCTGTTCTTCTCATGAACCACATCTAGAGTCATTGCATGTCCGTTCTTCTCACAAACCACATAAGGATCCACCAGTGTCATTGTATGTGTGTTCTTTTCATGAACCACACCCAATGTCATTGCATGTGTGTTCCTTTCATAAACCACACATGGATCCACCAGTGTCATTGCATGTGTGTTCTTTTCATGAACCACATCTAGAGTCATTGCATGTTTGTTCTTCCTAGAAACCACATAAGGATAGACCAGTGTCATTACATGTGTGTTCTTTTCATGAACCACACCTAATATCATTGCATGCCTATGCTTCTCACAAACCACATAAGGATACACCAGTGTCATTGCATGTTTGTTCTTATCATGAACCACATCTAGAGTCATTGCATGTCTGTTCTTCTCACAAATCACATAAGGATCCACCAGTGTCATTGGATGTGTGTTCTTTTCATGAACCACACCCAGTGTCATTGCATGTGTGTTCTTCTCACAAACCACACAAGGATCCATTTCCAGTATCATTGCATGTCTGTTATTTTCATGAACCACACCCAGTGTCATTGTATGTCTGTTCTTTCCACAAACCACACATGGATCCACTAGTGTCATTTCATGTCTTCTCTTTTCATTAACCACAGTTAGAGTCATTGCATGTATGTTCTTTTCACGAACCAGATATCACCAGTGTCATGGCATGTGTGTTCTTCTCATAAACCACATATGGATCCTAACCTTAGGAGAGCCCTAACCTTAGCCCCCTATGGGTGGCCGTTAGACTGAGTGCGTCTAGAAGGCACGCCCTAACACAGTTGTTCTGCTTGACGATTGTTACATACCGTTCGATCAGGGTGCTTGGATGATTCGGATGGTCTTCGTGAGAGTGATCCGCGAGTAGGCTGTTTCGTGGCATGATTGGCCACGCTTGCTCTGGACAAACTGGCAACACCGGGCACTCCCCTGTTGCGAGTGTCACGACTCACGAGTTCAGTGGGCCATATTCCAGTGTCACGTCCCCATTACTTCTCTTCCTCCCCGTACTTCTCTTCCTTCCCCTCGAAGCCACTTTCCCCACTCACTCCCATCCTGCCATAGCGGCAAGCTGACGGCGCATCCAGCTATCTCTCCGGCAGCCACCCCCCTCTCCCTCTCTCTCTCGCCATGGGTTCAAGGGGAGACTTTGAGGAAACGCGTTGTGACGACACGTACGGTGATTTTGATGTGAGTCGTCTCATCTCTATCTCTATCATCTGTGGCCAGTTATCTATTTTGAGCTAGATCTACCATGTTTACTCATGCGCCTATGATGTGGTAGGCCAACTAGACGTTGTATAACTCCGACTATCACAGTTTAGCGGATGAAGACAGTCCTCTACTATGTAAACATGGATATGTGCCCGCTAAAGTTGTAGCGTTCGAAGGACGAAACGCAGGTAGGAGGTTTCTATGGTGTCAAGGACATCGTGCAATGATGCAAGGAGAAAGTTGCGGTATTGTCAAAAGGGTAGATCTAGAGTGGCCCAAATCGATGCAGAAAACGCAGGGAAAACTATGGGATATGACTGTTGAGTTGAAAGAATCCGTAGTCAGCTTACTTCTTGACAGTGTTGATATGAAGCTATGGGACCCAGTTTGCACGACCAAGCTTAACCGAGATCTCAGGAGGGTGCAAGACAAGGTTAGCAAAGTCGAGAAGGAGAGGGACATGGCGTTGGCCCTGAAGGCTAAAGCAAAGCAAGAACTAACTCAAGCAAGGAATGATCTTCACCAGGCCAAAGTCCTCTAGTTCACAACTATGAGTATTGACAAGTGCATGAGGAAAAATACAGAGAAACAATTGAAGCAGTGCAAGGAAGATGCTAAAAGGAAGGAGTAGACGAATCGATCCTTGCTCTCACAGGAAGATGCGCATCAGGCTAAGATTAGGAAAATCAAGGAGATCTGTGATAACTAGTTCTATTTAGCTTAAGCTTCGTGCCTTTTTAAGTTTTAATAGTAGTACTTGTTGACCTAGTGGTCTGAACTAGTGGTCCCGGAGTCCTAGGAGGAAAAAAAATTGGTCTCCCGTTAGTCTGTCTTAACCCTAAATTACTTCCTTTTGTCTGATCATGGTGGTATTCTGACATTGGTGGTTTGTTTAAACGTAATCTACGTGGATTGTGCCGCATGCAAATGGCACAGCCGCAATTTATAAAGTGGAAGCATGTACACCCGGTTAATGGAGATCCGAGAGCTTCGCCAGACGCATGGGATGCAGGAGCAAGGAGGCGGTGAGATAGACGGGCTCAAGCATCTAGGAATTATCAGTTGCCATTTTTGTTTATGTTGCCACGTCGTTGTGCAGCATCTGAAATAAGTTGCTACTTAAAGGAGTGTTGCATCTTAAATGATTTATTTCTGTGCCACTTACATTCCATCGAATTTGGAGACCTCTGCCCCTCAGCAATCGTGGAACCGATGCTGCGTGTTTTCAGATAGTAGTGGCACAATCACAATTTCGGATTCAACTACTGACTTGGGCATTTCCAAACCCTAAGTCGCGGTACGTTTTACTGAGAGAACGTGGGTAGATTGTTTCACCTAGCAAAGTGCCACACATAGAGCTCCCGAATTTAACCGAATTACATATATAGGTTCAAGTTAAACAGATTACTATGCATCTTGATTGCCAGCAGCCTTCTTCCGCAGCCTAGGTGCCAAGCCTTCACGTCCACTGGCTTCTTCATTTCCTGCCTTCTTCCTCTTCCTCGGTGCCGGGACAACCAGCACCAGAATCGTGTCCAGCATCATCTTTCCACTCGTTTTTACCTTCTTCAGGTAGCAAAATGACTGATCCGGCAGTCATGTTTCTAACATTGCGGCGCTTCCTATCAAAGAAACATGACTATTGAATAACAACCCAATATCTACAGAGTAAATGAAACAAAAATTACAATTCAGCACAAACATGCGAACCCCAAGAGACTTTTGCTTACCAGGAGCTAATTGGGTTCGAGCGACCACCCTGTCCAAGAATAGAAGGGCGACTCCAAGTTGCAGCAGCTTCCACATCCAGTACATCACAATTCAGCTCAAACATGCAATCTGAAGCATACCTTTTCATCAACCCAATTGGCTAACTGTCACACATTAGAGGAACCATGATGCCACGTTCATCCATGAAGCTGAACTTTGCAGTCTGCTTCAACCATAATTCATCATGATTATGTAGAGCAGCAACCATACTAGATATAGTGCAGATCTGCGCAGGCGCTTCTTCCATCGTGATACAATGGTGTCCATACCACTTGCCCTTCACCATTGCTGATTTAGAGTCGTACCTGAAGAGGACTACCATAACCAGGTAAGGGTGGTACCGGAGATCCCACTTGGCAGAAAACTGTGGACAAAATATGTTTGTCAGTGTTGGGCTAACAAACAATGGTAGGTTCAGTAGCCAGCTAGCAGTTATAATTAGTGCGAATAGCAAAGAGAAGGGTAGCTCACCCGCATGTAGCCAGAACTTCTTCCTTGGTAGTAGGATCTGCCATCCCCGAGCTGCTCGGCTCGTCGGTGGCAGAGGCAGGCTAGAGCCTCACAACTGTAGCTATGACATGCGCCATTGGAGCTCGGGACCAGCGACTGGACGCAGCAACTTGGTGATGACCCACAAGTATAGGGGGTGTATCGCAGTATTTTCGAGGGAAGTGAAACAAAATTTATTGATTTGACACAAGGGGAGCCAAAGAATATTTATAAGCCTTAACAACTGAGTTGTCAATTCAGCTGGACCTGGAAACAATCTTGCTCACAGCAGTTTATCAGTAGCAACAGTTTTGTAGTAGGAATAGTAAAGTAACAGCAGTAGTAAAGCAAAGACAGTAGTAACAAAAGCAGTAAACAGTGGGATTCGAGTGCCGTAGGCATAGGGATGGATGGACGGGCGTTGCATGGACAAGACAATTCACATAGCAATCAGAACGTAGGGCAATTGCAGATAAATAAGATAAAGCATCCAAGTACTAGACAATCCTAGGCATGTGTTCCCTATATAGTCATACGTGCTCACAATGAGAACTTGCACAACATCTTTTGTCCTGCCAGCCCGTTTGCAGCGAGGCCTCTAGGGAACTACTAGCAATTAAGGTGCTCCTTTTAATAGAGCACCGGAGCAAAGCATTAACACTCTATGAACACATGTGATCCTCACATCAAAACCATTCCCTCCGGTTATCCCGATTTCTGTCACTTCGGGGCCATTGGTTCCGAACAACAACGTGTGTATACAACTTGCAGATAAGACCAAAAACAATACTATCATAATGAATCAATAACATGTTCAAATCTAAAATCATGGCACTCAGGCCCTAGTGACAAGCATTAAGCACAACAAGTCGCAACAAAGTCATAAAGCACTAATAAAAGATACTAGGCACCATGCCCTAACAATCTGATGCCATTACATGAATGATCTCATCCAATCCCTACCATCCCCATAGCCTACAGTGGGGGATTACTCACTCATAGATGGGGGAAACATGGATGATCGATGGAGATGATGGTGGAGATCGATGGAGATGGCTCCAGGGCACTTCCCCATCCCGGCAGGGTGCCGGAACATAGACTTCCTGTCCCCCGAATCTCCCCTTCGGTGGTGGCGGCACTGCGGAACTTCTTCTAGAAAAACGTCGAACCCCCAGAAGTTTTTAGGTCAGAAGGCTTCTTATGGGCGAAGTGGGAGACCGAGGGGGTGCCTAGGGCCACCACACCATGCCCTGGCGTGGCCAAGCCCAGCCCGCGCCTGGGGGTGGTGTGGCCAGGCCCTGGCCCTCCCCCGTCTCGTATTCTGGCTTCGTGAGTCTTCTGGAAAAATAGGCACTTTGGCTTTTGTCCCGTCCAATTCCGAGAATATTCATTTTCTGACTTTCCTGGAACCAAAAACAACAGAAAATAGGCAGCTGGCACTGTGGCTCTTGTTAATAGGTTAGTCCAAGAAATCATATGAAAAGTACTCCAAAGTGTTTACAAAACACAAGAAAGTGGATAAAACCAAGCATGGAGCATCAAAAATTATAGATACATTTGCAATGTATCAACATCCCCAAGCTTAAGTCCTTCTCGCCCTCGAGTAGGTAAGTGATAAAAAAGAATGAAATTTTTTTGAGGTGACATGCACCATCAAAGACTTGATCAAAGTATTTGTAAAACAATCAAAGCTGGGATCATAGTACTTCAATCATAACATGAAAGACAAAGTTCTAGCAATAAGACAAATAAACTATGATGCAACATGAAAAAGGCACAAACAAAAGATTCATGAATAACAATGCTTTGCAAGACGTTTGTTTGTTTCAAATAAAGAAAACATAGCATAGTGGCATTCAGCTTGTCCCTCAAAGAGTAGCAAACATAAATGCATAGGACACCTTCAAAGTTCACAAGAGTGACTAGATACAAATAGTTTAAAACAAGCAATATCAAGGTATGCATCAATCAACAAGTCTTGGGACAATGCACATAGAACTAAGAATGGCCACTATGCTCTCAAGAAAGTGCTCATAGAATGTGTGGAGACTCAACAAGGAAATGAAAAGGTTTTGAATAGTTTGAAAGGCTTCCAAATGCTGAAAGTATGGTACTCATTAGCTTTGAGATCTCATTGCCCCTATCATAAGCATCTTTAATGTGGTTAAGGTGAAAGTGAGGTCCAGTCTGAGTTATATGCTTGACAGACTATAAACTGAAAATCCCAAGTCCCTTGAGTACAAGGGCCGCTCCTCATGCTACTCAATTTTAGTTACCGGTAAGTTCTTGTCATCATAAGTATGTGCGTATCATTGAGAACCGCCAACGGGGGTACCCCTTGCCCGATGATACGGAAGAATCCCCATATCAAAATGACAAGGCAAGCAGACAATGAGTATCTCAGCAATCTTCTTATTTACCATGGGAAAATGGTGCTTTTTTTCTCTCTTTCCTCTTTTCATTAATCTCTTTTTTCCTTTTTCTCAATAGCTATCTTTCTCTCTTTTCTTATAAGAAGAATGCTTCATAGATATCATTATGGTTACGCTGCAGGTTTCCACCATGTCAGCATGGATTAGACCAGTGGCCCAGGCGTTTCTCTAACACACATACATAACTCCATGGACTTACAAGCTCCCCTTTTATTTTACACCGACGGCATCCGCAAACAAAAGAGCAAGGGATCAACTGGGTATATATTTACAAGTGTTGAAAGCGTTCCCCGTGACAACACGGTTCTGCTAATCCCCAACCTATAATTAGCAAGCATATAACTTTCATGGAGAGTTCACAATGCTTCAGGTTTATTAAGTCCAAGAAAATAAAGTGTGCCATCAAGTTCGTGAGAGCTTTGCTAATTAACTTTCTCATAACAAGCAAACATTTTATTCGGAGAAAACAAGGCATAATGAATATGCACGGAAGTAGAAAATGATGCTAATAGGTAGGTATGGTGGACACTTTGGCAATATTTGGTTTTAGGGAGTTGGAAACATGAGTAAAACATACTCAATGAAAGTGAAGGCTAGCAATAGTAAGGGAGCGACAAACGAGAGAGTAATAATGGCCATAATCATGCAGAGCGACAAAACATCATTGATCAAAGCATAAAGTGATACTACAAGTTGAAAACTAAATGATCATAAAGGCTTATGGTGACTTGGGATAGTCATAACATGGTGTGAACATGTGCCAAGTCAACCCAAATAAAGCATCAAAGGAGAATACCACTATACTATGCTTTAATATGCTAAAACAACGCATGATTCATCCAAGGCACATTAAGCAATCTCAATTTTTTATAACAAGTCATGCTACAGCAAAGAATACTAAGCATAAAGCCAAAACAATATCAAGAATGGCATGACAAAGCATAGGCCACAGTCAAAAACAAGCTCTCTTTACCACTTAAGTATGAACTTTCCTACTCTTTTCCAAACCCAACCAAACTATTTGCAAACCAACGTATGAAAGAAGGGGTCCAACCAATTTATTCAGAAAACTAAGCAAACCATGCAAACTAAAAACCAAAACGAAAACGAAAAAGAAGACGCTCCAAGAACAAACACAACTGTGCATGAAACAATAAAAATGAAGTGTTTGGAAGAAACGTGGGATTTTTATTGATGAAGAAGGGAATGCCTTGGGCATCTCCAAGTTTTGACGCTTGTACTTCTTGGATATTTCTTGGGGTGACACGCGTGGCATCCCCAAGCTTGAGCTTTAGTCCATCCTTCATCTCATTACTCATTCCTTCCATACACCTGAAATTTTTCCTTCATACAAAACTTCACACAATCTTTATTAGCAACATTAGTGCACTCAAGATAAATAAGTCTTAAGGTTCAGTTATAACACCAAATAAATTTCCATTAGGACACTAGCTACTGTAGCGCTACCCTCAAAAAGCTCAATTCCCCAAAAGAACTCAAAAAGGAGCCAACAAGAAGCAAATGCAGAAAATGGCAGAAATCTGTCAAAATACACCAGCAGGTAAAGACGAATTTGTTAGAAGACCTTCTGTTGCTCAAATCAAAAAGTGTTGAACTAAAGAAAGTTAGATAACAACCTGGGGCAGAATCACAAAAATTCACGCCTCAAAGAACGTTCAGAGATTTTACACGAATTTTTACGGTGATGAAGCATAGAAATCTGTTTCGGGACAGCAACTTTTCCAGTCATTACTTCTCTCTCATTAGAGGTTACTCTTGGCACAAAAAGCAAATAAAAAGGATAAGGAGCGGTTATTACTGAAGTAACAACTTCCAAGACTCATCTAAAACTTTTGGGTTATCTCCCAATAAGTACTTTTCTTTAACGCCTTTAAGTTAGGCATAAGCAAAATCTAAAATGGATAGAATAGAAGTAAGCGGAGATAATCACGGTGAAAACATTGTTTTGTTCAATTAAATCCTTTTGTTAACAAGGTTGATCAGGTCTTGCTACCAAAACAATTTCATATGAGACAAAACTTTGTATTCCACTTATGATTATGTTACCTCAACCTTGATAGCAATGGTCCCAATCATAATAGTTTCAAATTTTTCTCTTGGTATAGGACAATATATTTCTCCAACTTGAATGCCCTCAACATGTTCAATTGAATTCAAACAATAAATCCTTTCAATCTTCTTGAGGAAATAGACAATGTGTTCCTTTTTATTAACATTGAAGGTCACCTTCCCTTGATTATAATTGATAACAGCTCCTGTAGTATTTAAGAAAAGGTCTCCCAAGAATAATAGACATATTATCATCTTCAGGCATAAAAGTTTGAGAGGATGCTCTTATAAGAAATATGATTTGAAGTAAAAGAGAGCATAAGAAGCAAATTCAAAACACATTTAAGTCTAACCCACTTCCTATGCATAGGAATCGTGTATGCAAATAAATTCACAAAGAACAAAGTGACAAGCATAGGAAGATAAAACAAGAGTAACTTCAAAACTTTTAGCACATAGAGAGGTGTTTCAATACCATGAAAACTTCTACAACCATATTTTCCTCTCTCATAATAATTTTCAGTAGCCTCATGAATAAACTCAACAATATAACTATCACATAAAGCATGCTTCTCATGATCTACAAGCACTAGAGCTTTATTATAACATTTTCAAAGGATCCTCAGGAACATAACATTCATCCTTCTTTAGTAAGCATGGCGGACAATCAAATAATGTAAGGGATAAAGAGTTACTCTTATTAGAAGGTAGGCATGGGTAGCTAATCCATTCTTCCTCCTTTTGTTCATCACTCTCCTTCTCTTTTTCATCTAATGAGATTTCAGGTTCATCAATTTCTTCTTCCATAGGATCCTTCAAGGCATTAGTCTCTTCCATTTGTGGAAAGCATCTATTAAAATATTAAAGAATAAAGCCATTTTCATCCTTGTAATTATCAAAGCAAAATTTAAGTATCCATAAACCTCATACTTATAACGTGAATCATCAATATTTTCAAGCAAACTAGCAAGTTCAAATGCACCCTTCCAAGCAATAAATTCCTCAATTTGTTCCACATCATAAAGGTCATAATTTCCTTAACATAGGAAGATATGGTAACATTATCATTATACTCACCTTGAAAAGGGCGGTGTTTGTACCTCCTACAGCAACAAGATTTATCAAGGCAATAAGTAACATTATAAGTAGAGCACACTTTCTAGCAATGGTATACAATCTATCAATTTGTCCCCATAAGTGTTTCCCTTTTGTGACAAGCGGTGTTCCTTATAATAATATTTTTCATCTTCTGTGAACCACCACCTTGCCAATAAGATTCAGTTTCAAAGAAACCAACCATTGACAACAAGCATGATAAGGCAAAGACACTAAGAGACCAACGAGAATAACAACTAGAGTAGGAACTACTTTTTTTTGTAATTTTTGATAAGAACAACCCAAACAAGGGGAAATAACTTAGCATTGAACAATAGTGTGATTTTCCAAGTGACATTGATAAATAAAGCTATGCGCTCCTCGGCAATGGCGCTAGAAAATAGTTCCTTGATGACCCACCAAGTATAGGGGTGTATCGCAAGTATTTTGAGGGGAAGTGTTGAACCCAATTTATTGATTCGACCACAAGGGGAGCCAAGAATATTTATTAAGCCTTAACAACTGAGGTTCGTCAATTCAGCTTGACACTGGGGAGTGAAACCAATCTTGCTCACAACAGTTTATTAGTAGCCCAACAGTTTTGTCGTAGGAATAGTAAGTAACAACAGTCGTAACGCAAGACAATAGTAAACAAAAGCACGTAAACAGTGGATATCGAGTCGTTAGTCATAGGGAGGATGGACAGGCGTTCATGGACAAAGACAATTAACTGCCAATCAGAAACTAGGGCAATTACAGATACATAAGATAAATAATCCAAGTACTAGACAATCCTAGGCATTGGTCCATATATAGTCTATCGTGCTCGCAATGAGAACTTGTACAACATCTTTTGTACTACCAGCCGTTTGCAGCGGGGCCTCTAGGGAACTACTAGAAATAAGGTGCTCCTTTTAATAGAGCACCGGAGCAAGGCCATTAACTTCTGTGAACACATGTGATCCTCACATCAAAGGCCATTCCCTCCGGTTATCCCGATTTCTGTCACTTCGGGGCCATTGGTTCCGGACAACAACGTGTGTATACAACTGCAGAAAGACCAAAACAATACTATCAATATGAATCAATCACATGTTCAGATCTGAAATCATGGCACTCGGGTCCTAGTGACAAGCAATTAAGCACAACAAGTCGCAACAAAGTCATTTAAGCACTAATAAAAGATACTAGGAACCATGCCCTAACAATCTGAGCCATTACATGAACGATCTCATCCAATCCCTACCATCCCCATAGCCTACAGCGGGGGATTACTCACTCATGATGGGGGAAACATGGATGGTCATGGAGATGATGGTGGAATCGATGAGATGGCTCCGGGGGCACTCCCTGTCCCGGCCAGGGTGCCGAAACAAGACTTCTGTCCCCCGAATCTCCCCTTCGGTGGTGGCGG